>CM047738.1:9946031-10121103 GCA_026225825.1 Pistacia integerrima
AAAAGTTTAATTTATTGCCCAAGATTATACTTTCTAAGCTAATTTATTAATGTATTGACTCTCGTTCTTTGGACCAACCTATGACCGAACAAAAATGGGTTCGTCACTCTTCTCTTTTTCACATACACCGGGAGAAAAGGTTACGATAGCAAGCCTCTCCCCGGCCGGAGAGCCTCCAGGACAAGGGGGCGGCGGTCAACCATCCACTCTCGAGATTCATATTGATCAATCGATCTCCGCGTCCTGCCAGTTCGCTAAGTAGACTCACTCTACCGAGGGGCAACAAAGGAAAGGCTGGAACTATTCCTGCCAAAAACAAGGGACCTACTTCTCATCCTAGGAGTTAGCAGGTATGATAGAGTCCCCTCTCTGTCTGTCTCTCCGAGTTTCTACTACGTTTCTACTACTAAGTAGCACTTCTGCTATTCAATCATAGAATCGATTCCGATCAAGCTGAAAAAGCCCTATAAGTACCCCCTTTGACACCTTAGATTCCGACATAATTAGAAACCAAGAAAGTCACCTGAGCTGAAAAGGTTGAGGTATAATTTGTTTACGTAAAATTATATATAATTACTATGCATTTGCAAAAACTAAGGTGTAATTAATTAATAATTTGTTACATCCTTTTTTTTTTTTTTTTGGTAATGCCGATCCTCGCAAGGGCAATGCAAGCTATGAGTGGGTAAACCAGGAACATTATGAAGCAACCAGCGAGATTACTTGGCCATAAAGTCCGACTTTCTTTATGGTTGGTTGCTCACCAATGGAGGAAAATTCATCGGAATTTCCACATGGTATGTGTCACTTGGCTTGAATTGAGACCCCAACAAAAATTTGTATGTATAGTTACCAATAGAGAGGTATTTAAACCACGCAACAAAAGAAGGGACGTTTCATAAAACAATTAGGAGGACAATCAAGGTATGGAAAAAACAATTAGGTAAATTCTTGACATGAAGTATGATGAGTACATGCCTGAAGATTGTTCCTTTTCAAGCATTTTTCGTTCCTCTGGCAACACTCCAGCAAACTTCTGCTGCTGCCGTTCCGAAAAAGAGCATTTTTCTGTTGGGCAAAAATCTCCTGACATCTGCCTAAAAAGTGCAGCTCCAGAAAAATATGCATTCTTCCCACAATCTCCAGAACCAGACTTCCCTACAAGCACACAAAAATGCAGGATTCAGCTGCTGAAACTCCAACAAGCCCCAACATCACTCCCAACAAACACAACACTGCAGAAACTACACAACGAGTCAACGACTACAGAAAAAAAAAACAAATAGATATGCATAAACTGCAAAAAATGCAGCACACTTCCAGAACCTTCAAGCAACGGAAAAACTAGCAATTTGACAAAAATTATAACAAAATGCTCTTTCACAATCCATAACAAGTTTAAAAGGTATAACCAAACCAAGCTACAATGTCCAATCCAAAACAATGTAAAAGAACCAAGAACCAAGACCCTTGGACAGGCCCAAGGGACAAAGCTACACAAAAAGAACCAAGAGCAAAAAAGAACATACAACCTTTATACACAACAATAGAACAACGTAAAGAACTGCTATACTCTAGACCCTAGGAAATTGTCCATAAAACAGCAGCTCTACACATCCAGCAAAAAACGCTCTTGGGAACATCTCAAAAATTCAGCTTCTAGCACCTGACCCAAACTGTAGATGAAAAGAAAAACAGCACACTGCCGTACAAGTTGCAAAGAAGTCGCAAACAAGATCAAACTACAAAACTAGAGCACTGCAGAAACATGAAATCTGCATAACTTGCAAACAAAAAAAAGCAGCACTCTCCCATAAACGGCAAAAACTACAACACGAAATCCCACATGATTGGGTTGCAATTATATAACAAAAGTCGTGTTATTTATCATTAAATAGAATAAAAATAAGAAAATAGTCAACAAAATTGATAATTATTAATTTTTTATCTTCAACATTTTTCATCACTTTACAAACAATTTGTTCAACCTTTCATTGTTTTCTTTTTAATACAAGGCAACCTTTGTTGCAAACAGCCCGTGGTGTCACGCACCATCCCAGGTATCCCCATCCCATCGGAATCTAGGCGCTCTAGGAGACTTAGGATTCTAAGAGGAGGGTGAATATTTTGAAAACATTTCATAAAAACAAATCCGTTTATAGACATAAATGAAAAGTAGAACAACTGAATGAATCAAGTGAAAGTTATGATAGCGGAAGTACATAAAATTAATGTTATGAAAACAAGGGTTACCAAATCCGAATACAAAAAACATAGTATCAGAGTGCACTACAATTTTACAAAATATGTTGATGATCATGTGTAAATGGCCAACCTAGAGCGTAGAGTATGCTCCGCATGAACTCGGTCTACAATCTAGGGGGTGGGAAATAAAAACATGAAACAGTGTGCTTGGAAGCCCATGAGTGGATAATACATTTTATATGAAAATAGTTTTTCACTTTGAAAACACGCAATTAAACATCTGTTTGCATGTCATATAACACCATAACCACTCACAAGACAAGCAATAATCACCATATGATATTTTCGGATGTTATGGAACCACATACCAAGGTTATATAAACCCAAAACAATCACCACCACCATACCAGTACTCAGGGACCTAAGTCATACTCAGGTGTTGGTCTAAAATACAGACAAGTAGCTACACCACCCACAGTTTACCCTCGGGGTGGTATCATCCATAGTCTACCCTCGGGATGGTATAATCATCACTAGATAACCATACTTGACTTACAGTCTACGCTTGGGGCGTTATGATATGGTATCAAATATAATCCCGCCCATGGTCTATCCTTAGGGTGTCAAAATCCCACATCGGCCAATAATTGCCTAGGTGTAATCCTACTTGGAGCTCATCATGCGTCCGTCCTGTCCCACTAGGATATCACAATCATTTGGTAGGATAGACCATCTTAATGCACGCATGAGGATAAATAGAAAAGGCCAGTTGATGTTTGGAGGGAAATGGGTACTATAAAGGCGGTCTCCAATCCCATGAATAAAACACATCATCACACAATGCATCCGAACACCCAACACATCATGAATTATGCATTTTTGTATGCAGATATATATAAGTAATAATACCATAAAATACTTGCTCTCATTTGAAACGGCATGCAAAAACATGTGTGCCTTGAAACATCATAACCAATAATTATGTAGAATCACCATTTACCCCTATATTATTCATCCATTTTAATATAGTCCAACCTTTTAAATTATTACAGTCAACCCCTGAACCTTTGGACTCTTTGAAACCCCTATACTTTTAAATGTTTCCAGCTAAACCCCTGCATAATCTAAATCCTTACAAAAACCCCCTGCCTGTGCTTCAGTACTTGCAGAAATGACAATCTGCCCCTGCAATCCACACCTTCTCCTATTATTCTCCCCACCAATATCAATCAAACACAGTACCCAAAACAAGGTAACAAGGGCCTCATCAATATTAACAACCCAGCCCACTGAAAATAAAAAATTCCAGGTAATATAAAACCCAATTACTTAATATGCCAACCCACCAAACAATTTAATCTGGGCCTCATGCCCAGCAAAGCAAATCAAGCCCACCAATTACTTATAAAAATCCAATACTCCAAACACATGACTAGGTAATATCTTCAACTCCTTAATGAGCCAGGCCCACCAATTAATAAAGGCCAACAGCCCAAACAATACTGAGCCTTAAGAACAATAATAAGCCGGCCCACTACAACAATTAAATCCCAAACCAATTTAATATATCTTCCACAAAATAAAAGCCAACCCCATATACCATTACTCACAACTTCTTGTATTTGGGCCGAATCCATCTCTTTTTATAAGGTCTTCTATACTTCAATTTCATCATACCAACCACACTAGTTACATATGGGCTTTAAACCTATGCCTACACAGCATGCAACATCTCCACTCAATCCCTTAATAAAACCCAATAAAACTTCAAGACCCAAATACTATATTCATCCATGCCTAATACTATAACCCAACTACAATTCTTTCAAAACAATACAGCCGAAAGCTTGCAAACATGTAGCTTCACACCACCCAATTCCAACATCCTATATATTAATAAAACCTCACTTGCATAACTCAATACACCATCCAAATAATCGGATCTGCAAGTTTCCAGTTTAATTTCAAGTCAAGCCAAAAAGTTTATAAATATATGTATAAAATCCCAGCCACCTTTACTTGCATATAATTTGGCAAAAAATACAGTTCAGAACCATGTAATTCCAACCTCCAATTCTTGTTTTATGTTGGAATATTTTAATAAATTAGATGAAATAATTAATAAATTGGATGAAATAAGTGGAATTAAAGTGGTGGTGAAAGTTGAGAATTTAAAAAATGAAAGGTTAGTGGATTAATGGAGGAGGTTTTGAGAATTGGAAAGTGAAAATGTGAAAAATAATGGTAGAATTCAATGTTTTGTCTCACCTTGAGTAGTATAAAAAGCCGTTATTCCTCTCATTTCAAACACACCAAAAGAAATTTCAATCTCTCATTTTCTCTTAGTAAATTTCAATCTCTCATTTTCTCTTGGTAACACTTTTTCTTAAGTTGATACTGTAGACTATCTATGGTAACATTTAATATTAAAGTGTTATGATAACAATTTTTATATGTAACACTTTAACTTTTTATAATAAATTTTATATTAATGATAATTTTTTTTTTTTTAAATGTTATTAATATATATCTATATTAGCATTCTTAAAGTGTTACAATAAACCTAATAATATAGTAGTATTTTTATAATGTTACCGTATAATCAAAATACAATAACAATTTAAAAGTATTACCATAAACCTAAATATTTACTGGGAAAGAAAATATAATTCCTACCAATATGATATGAGGTTGATTTTGTCTCATTTGTATTGTTTAGGGGTCAATCATATTCTTTGGGGTTTACTTTGTCACTTTTCATTCATGTAGGGACCAAACAATGATTTTATGTTCACCCAATTATTAACTGGGAAAATAACACCTAATACCCACCAATCCAAAATTTCACAAAATTTCCTAATACCCTTATTCTCTCATTTTCAACTCTTCTAGCCTACTCTCTCAGACAAAATACCCTAATCGCTTCACTTAATAATCTTCATTCGGAAAAATGATTGAAAATCGTTGGCTTCATCCAATCTTTAGCTTAAAATCTCCAATACCCATAACGTATTGAACCCTAAATCAAAGCCCCCAGCCTTTGAGAGGTAAATCAGTGAAGCACTCTTCCAAATCCTTAAAGATCAGTGGACTTTTTTTTCACTTTGCTTCTTGGTTGGTTTTGTGTTAGGAATTTAGACAAGATACTGGAAGAAAGAAATAGAAAATGTAAAGCAGTTTTTTGGTTTTGTGTTTTGTTTTTTCATTGGAGAATTTTGTTTGATTTTATTTGAATTGATTGCAAGATTGAATGAAGGAATGGAAATCGATTCGTTTGCAGCTTAATTTGTTATCCTTATTTTGATATTTGATAACAATTTATTTTTCTTTTGTTTATAATTGAGTTTTGTGAATGGAAGTTTCTTTTGATTGAAACTGATTGAGTTTTGTAAATGGAAGTTTCTTTTATTGAAATTAATTGAGGTATTTTATGGACAGAAGTTTCTTTTATTGAAATTAATTGAGTTTTATGGATGGAAATTTCTTTGATTAAATTATTGACTTTTGGGATCATTTGAAACCCTAGAGAGGAGTTGTAAGGCTGGTGCATGGACAAATTGTTAAATTTAAATAGTTTTGATAGGTATTATCAGTTTATTGCGTTGGATTTATCATTGAATTTTATAGAGCATTAAGAATTAGTTATTTCATCAGGTGTGATGTGAGGAATTTATGCGTACTGAAAAATAGAAATAAAGCCAATTGTCTTTTGTTTAGCATGTTAAGCAGATTTTATAGTCAGTATTTTTAATGGGTGTAATGTTGAATGAATTTCAATTTTATTAAAAACAAAATAACTCTGCATTTTACTAAACATTTATAAGTTGTTTTAATTGTTTTCTTTTGCTAGTTACAGGTTGTGATATTGAGGGCAAACGAGGGGTCGAAGCTATAGTTATAGTCCTTCACCACCAAGGCATTACAGTCAAGGCCGGCTTACAAAAATGAAAATGGTTTATAATTTCTTATCTAAGCCAAGGGGCCTCCAAAAAAAAACCAAAAAAGCCCAAATTTATTATAAACTTTTTACATATATTCCTATCCAAAGTTTAACAAAATAGCAAGTTTGTACCTCTAGTTTTATATATTCTAGTTTATACCCCTAAATTAACACATTGAATCTCTTTTAACAACGGAAGACTAAAATAGTCATTTACATATCTTAAATTACTCACCCCCAATTCAATCCCAAAATTTGACATTCACATAAATCATCTTCAGCCCTCTTCTGACGCCAGTGGTTTGGAGTTGATTTCGGTCAATTTTGATTCCGGTCGATTTTCTCACCAAAATCGACCGAAATCATCATTTTATCATTTTCCAACCTTGATAGCCCTCGATTTGACTAATTTTTTATGAATCTCGCAACCCAACTCCACCACACGACAACCATTTTCAGCCTTTTTGGCATGTACCCGACATTGTTGGCCTTCCCCGACACCACCATCTTCCTCCCCTCAGCCCTCTCACCAAAACCCCTATCATACCTTATCTGTTTACTTTGCCAATCGCCGGCCATCGATACCTTTTGGGTCGTGACTTCTCAAGCATTTTCTTATCAATCTTGGCATTGGAAATCACCAATTTCACCACCCATCACTTCTCCAACATCTACTCTCCAAAACCCCCCACCAACCTAACCTTGTTAGCCTGCCGATTGCTGTCCACCTCTCCTAGTGATTTTTCATCTCAAAAGGCAAAAAAAAAAAAAAAAAAAAAAATTTAATATATGCTTATATTATTAGAGGGCCCCAAAGTAACTTCTGCTTAGGGTCACAAATGTTCTAGAGACGACCCTGATTACAGTAGGAGGCATCACAACCCTAGCGCTAGGGGTCAATATGGAGGTCGTGGTAGGGACATGCCTACCAGTCTTTTGGTTTCGGAACCTACGACATGACTGCAGGTTTGTATCTGTGATTTGTCTTGGTACTTGCCAATCTTAGGATGTAGATGTTGCCTTTTGGTGTTTCGGTTTTTTTTTTTTAAATAGTCTAGTTTGCTAGAATGTAAATCCTTTTCCAATTTTAACAGCATGAAATGTTATAGGTGTGTTCCATAAAGTGATATAGGGTAGGTTTATCACTTCTGTTGCATTCCGTATATGAGGATTTTTAGTTGTATTTCTTTTGCTTGGTTCATTCAAATCTAAAAGTTGGTAGCTGAACTGGGTAGCTTGGCTGTATGGTTTCTTTCTCATATCATGTGTCTTTTTGTGTGTAAAGCCAAATTTGTTTTTTACTGCTTATATAAGTCAAACACATACAATTGTTAATTGACAAATGTAAGTTTAATATATTATCTTTTGTCCATCAAACTGGGAAGCTTATATAATTTGCAAGACTGAAGATCTACGTGGACCATTTGGGTAGTTTGGTCATCTGAAGGACATTTACTTGCCACAAGACTATTACATTGGGCAATTACGTCTGTTGTTGTGCCTATATAGTTTTCCTGTCTGTTAGTGAATGTAGTGCTTTAAATAAGAGTGTCAACTTGTCTGTGTCTCTCCCACCTTACTCGAGTTTTTGTGGTGGGATTGTTTCTTTATTATCTATAATTGGTTTATCAGAATTCGGTTGTCTTTATGTCAGATGGGGTCAATATAGCTCATCAATGAAATGTTCTTTTGAAAAATTTGTGTATCATTGTATATAATTTGTATTCTTAAAGTAACAACTGAAACAATTTTTAGATATGCTATAATAGATACATTAATAGTACTTTCAAAATGTTATGGAAAATAATTTTGTAACATTTACAAAATGCAATGAATACCTATCTACAACACTTTTTAAAAACTTTTGTAGCACTTTTAATATGTTATTAAGAACTCTTTTATAACATTTTAACCAATCTACAACATTGTAAAAATGTTATATATTTGTTATCTATAACATCTTAAGAATGTTACAAAAAACTAAATTATAACAAGTTAAGAATGTCACAAAAAAACTTAGTTATAACCTAAAATCATTCGTGACTACGAATAAGTGTTATAATATACTTAACAATATCATTTTATTACACTTATTGAAAGTCCATTTATGGATTTGATGGTGTTCTGTCTTCCATTGAAGCTTAAATTCAGCAGATGCCAATTGCAAAGGCTGATGTTATTGACGAAGTGTTAGATGTCAAGGAAATTCGATCTAGACGAGGCAACCTATATAAACGATTCTTGGTAAAGTGGCTTGGTAAACCAACAAGTGAAAGCATATGGATTTTTGATGAAGAGCCAAAACGAGTTGATCTAGCTGTATTTGAGGAATAAGTCAAGGCTTACTCGTTGGAATCCGAGTTCTTTTCTAACCCGAAGAGGATGATGTAGGAGCATCCAAGTTAAATTAGGAAAGGGTTTCAGTTTTAGTTAAACTAGGAAAGGATTTCAGTTATTTTCTTAGTTTTCTTTTTTATTTATGATTCTTATTTAATAAGAAATTGAGAATAGTTTTCAGTCTAGAATTAGGATTTGTTCTAACTAGTATAAATAGGACAATATAGTCAGTTTATTGTATTTTTTCTTTAATTTAGAATTTTAATTCAAGGGTTTTCTTTAAACCTAGTTATTTCTATCATTCCAACCACAATCACCCTATTCTAAGCCCTAATTGTTGAAGATCTAATTGCCCTACAACTCTTCCACTACATCAAGTGGTATATAAGTATGACGAAATAATTAGTAATAACATTCAAAAAGTGTCATCATTGTCTATCTTTAGTAACACAACATGGTTATAAATGCTACCGTTTATCTATGGTAACATTTTTTGCATGTTACCGTAGGCCATTTTTGTTATAGTGAATATATTAAACATAACTAAGTGAAAATAAAAAACACCACTAAGGTTCAAGATTTGGTTTAGCTTTTATTTAAAATATTAAACACTTTGACTAACATAATGAGAAATTATATAGCTTAGTAAAATATGTATTAAATAATGTAGTTTTTAGTTTCTTATAACAATATAATATTAACAAGACATATGCACCAAATGTTCACGACATAATTTAATACTAAGATTAATGAATACATCTAAAATTAAGACATGTACACGAAATTCAATGATGAAATCAAAGCAATTACCAAATAAAAAGTTGAATTGTATTCCTATGTTACATTTAAGAACACAAAAGAAGCTAGAACAATTATAGCACCCGCAGATTTAGTATATCCTTGAATGTTGTTCAGGTTGCTTGTATATGTGATTTGTGAAGGCAAAGACAATTAGTAACTATCATGATTGACAATGCTAGATGAATAACCTGTTATTGACAAAATTACTTAATGATTCATAATATAAACTAAAATAAGAGAATATAAAGAAGTTACAACAATGCACCTACACATTTAACATATCCCTGAATGTTCTTCAGGTTGCTTGTACCTGGAGTTTGTGGAGACAAACGCAATTTGTTACTGTCGTGATCGACAATGCTAGAGGAAGGACCGTGAGAACATGTTTTCACCAAAATGGGTATTGCTTTTCCAGCTTCTTGGGAAGATTGATGGGTTACTTTGATGGTTTTCTTGCCGCATTTACAATTTTTCATGTTCTCCTGATAGTTTCAAAAACAAAAGATAAAAAAGTAAGACTCAGTGAAGGCTTTTGGGAGTTTTAATTAGGTCATGAATTGTCTATACGTACTGTTTAGCCATTTTTCATTCTGCAGAAGTTTTGCTTTCCAAATTCAGTTTATTTAATGAATGCGTCTGTACGATCTAACATATATATATATATCCCTCTTTGTGTTATCATTTAATTAAGGCTATATAATCTCACATCTAGCTCACTCTTGAAGTTAATTAATTGACATGTTCGAGATATCGTCCAAATTATATTCCACTATAATGCAAATTATCTTGAATTTAACATACGATACAAGACTATTAATTTTGTCCCCATTACCACAAATGAATTGGAGCCTTTTCTTTCTAATATTTCTATTTTGTTTTCCTTCTCTTTCATTTGGAAGAGTTATTGTTTTTTTTTTTTTTTTTTTAATGACCGGGGTCTTTCGAGCCAGTTTACACGCACCTCAACTAATCTCTTGGGCCCGTTGAACACCCTACAAGCCTAATATTCTAAGGTAAGCCACAAATGTGGCAGATGACCCCAAGGTGGTTTGAACCTAGGAAGTAAGAGCAAACCTTCTTGACCGTCAAGCAGGGCCAACTCAAGAACATGTGTGACCGTAGGCAAGAGTTACTTTGGGGGTCTTCTAATAATATAAGCATATATTAAAAAAAAATTATTTCAACATTATTTTTCTTGCTTTTTGAGATGCAAAATCACTAGGAAAGGTGGACGACGACCAATGGGCTAAGAAATGAATGATTTCTAATGCCAGGATTGATCGGAAAAGACTTGAAAAATCGCAGCCCAAAAGGTATCGATAGCCGACAATTGGCAGAGTAAACGGATGAGGTATGATAGGGGTTTTAGTGAGAGGGCTGAGGGGAGGAAAATGGTGGTGTCGAGGAAGGCCAATAATGTCGGGTACTTGCCGAAAAGGTCATAAATGGTTGTCGCGCGCGATGGAGTCGGGTTGCGAGATTCGTAAAAAATTGGCCAAATTGAGGGCTATCAAGGCTGGGAAAACACTTGGGAAATGATAAAGTGATGATTTCGATCGATTTTGGTGAGAAAATCGACCGAAATAAGTTCTAAGCGGTTAGTAGCGAAAGAGGGGTGGCGATGATTTATGTGAATGTCGAATTTTGGGATTGAATTGGGGGCGAGTAATTGAGACATGTAGATGACCATTTTAGCCTTTCATTGTTACAAGAAATTTAATGTGTTAATTTAGGGGTGTAAATTGGAATATTTGAAACTAGAGGTACAAACTTGCTATTTCGTCAAACTTTAGGTGGGAATATATGTAAAAAGTTTAAAATAAATTTGAGCCTTTTTGGATTTTTTTTTTTTTTTGGGCCCCTTGGGCCGACCTGGATAAGAAATTATACACTATTTTCATTTTTGTAATATATTCAAAAAAAATTTACAAAAAAAATTGGGCCATTTTTTACCCTATTTTTGGGAGGCCCTAGGCAGGTGCCTCACCTACCTACCCCTTGAGCCGGCTTTGCCATCAGGCCAACCCCTTGGGGTTGTTTAGGTATTTTATATGCAAATCTTCCTAATCCTAACTCCCATTTAATTTTTTACTTTTCTGAATACTACAAGAGGCTGCTAATGGCAAACTCCCTTATAATACTATTTGCATTAATCACTTGAAATAGATATCTTTAATTAACATATATATAATTCCTTTTAGGAAAAAAAAATTAGGAAGAACAAGCACCACATTATCTATATGTGGCTGGAAGATAAAATTACTCCATCAAGAGAATTGAGCCTTACAAAACACAATAGTTAAGTTATACATATACACACATATATATATATATATATATATATATATATATATATATATATATATATATATATATATATATATATATATATATATCTTTGTAATCATATTTGCAAGGTAGGTATATATTTGAAGTGCCCTGTCAGGTAAAATTAATTGAGTCTATCAATGACCACATAATATATGTTGTTGATGTTGTGATTTGCACCAATGAGAAATATGTAGGATCCGTGGTGGAGCCTATGTTGGAGTTTGTAAAAACTCATGATTTTGATGCTAAAATTTTAAAGTGGATGAATAATAAATCAAACAATAACACAAGGAAAAAAAAAAATTTTAAGTGGTTTGGATGTTCAATGCAAATCCTACGTTGTTGTGCACAAGTACGGCTTACAAAATATGAATGAAATTTGATCCCTAATTTGAGTAAAAAGTATACTCATATATTATTACAGTTACAAACTTGTAAATAAAGTTAACCTAAAACAATGACAAATGACGTGAATTTATGCTACAATAATTTACCACACGACATATGTGAATGAGAAAATTAGAAAAGGGAGTTTATTATCTTGTTATTTCATAAGACTTATAATGCCCCTATAAGAGATTACATTGAATTTGTACTGATAAACTCAGGTAAGCTTAAGCTTGTAAAATAACACAGACTAATACTAATAACTACCTGATCACTTGTCAATAACGAAATTAACAGAAATTAAGCTTCGCTTGACAAGTTACAACTCACATGATTTAACAAAATATACAGTTATACGAAAATAGAGTTCCTTCACTAATTACTAAAGTTGTATCATGAATGATGCTGCCCTTTATCATCATCACTATTGGACGACATGTGGTAGACTGATCGTTTAAATAAAATATAAGACTATCTTTTCACTTATATATAGTTATCGTAGAAATTTTATTGTATTCGCTCACTAAAATGAACAATAGCATGATGGACGATCTGAGTACGAGAGCGGATTGCTGATCCATTATCACAACACTAACAGCAAACCCTAGGCCTTGTGATAGTAGAACGCTATACAAAAAGGCAAACAAAGTGTGTAAGAAATTCTCGACCGTGGGTTTGAGACCTACCATCCGATAGGTTATGGCGACAAAAATGGTGGGAAGGAAAAGTTTTATGTAGAGCTGGTCAAGGACCAGTCCCAAATGGGACTAGTTGCTCATGGGCTTGAAAATTTTCTTTTTCCCCCTTGATCTTTTTTTATCTTTTAGGGATGAAACAAAATTTTATAGGGGGTTTTTAGTATTTTTCAAGGGTAAAATTTACAAATTTTTCAGGGCCTGGAAAATTTGTTTTTTAATAAATTTTGTAAAATTTATTTTTAACCCCTATAATTTATGTTTATTTCAAAATTTATAGGGGTTTTATATAATTGTACAAGGGACTAAAACAAAAATATATAAAAAAATTTGATGGCCCAATGGAGGGACTGAGCCCTCCTCCTTAGGCCTGGTCTCAAAATGGTCCCGTCTTGGGACCAGCCTCCTAGGACCGGGTTTTTGGACCCAGTCCCAAATGCCCACCTCTAGTTGTATAGGAAGGTCACCAGGGATTTTCAACATGAAGTATGCTGACAGCCTACACATGCCTGAAGATCATTCCTTTTTTAGCATCACCCGCTCCGGAGGGAAGGCGGCAAAGCTTGAAATAGAGTGTAGAAACCCCAATATTCAAAGTAAAAATAAAGAAGCCCCGTTTGCATTTTTTGCCAATCAAAATTAATCACATACCAACTATTTTTAATTAATTTATCAACTTCCATTTCCATGGTAATGTATTTATCCTGATCCTGTAGGTGAGAAACATTAGACTTCCACCATAGCACACCCGTGAGGAAAGATGCAATGATCACTTGGATGACCGCAGAATGAATCGTCCATTCTTTCCTTGACTTCTCTACTAAGCAACACATGGTACTGTTGCCACCATATTGTCGGCCACTCGCCACGGTACTTGACATAGAACGTTTGGCGGATGAATTCATGGAGCGGGTTAAACGTCAGAAGTCCATGCGTAAAGCCCAAAGGGCTGAAATGAGCATGCCCCATTCAAATGACCATAACTTTTGATCCGGAAAAAGTTAAGGAGCCTATAAGATACCGTTGAAAAGCTTATTTCAAGCCCGTCAAAATAGAAATTGCTTTAGCTAGTTGGAGGTCATTTTCAAGGTCAAAATCCATTGTTTTGGCATGTTTCGGGGCTATTTTAGTTAATTGCGTGTTTTTTCCTATTTTATTTCGGATTTTCTTGTTTTAATTGATTTAGTTTTTGTTTCCTGTTGTTATTAGGAGTTGTCTTATTAGGGTTGGTTGTCACCCTATATAAACCTATTTTTTGTTTTGGAGAGAATTCAATAAATTATTCAGATTTGACTTTTTTATTTTAAGCTTTAAGTTTCTGGATTGAGACTTGTATTATCAGTTCTAAAGGCATAATCAGTGCTAGCCTTGTTTTATCACGCTACTTGCGGCGTCAGTTGGCATCAGAGCAGGCAAAGTTCGTCTGATCTAATGGCTGGTGATGAAGTTGTAGGTGGCGATGGTTCTCATGACAAAGATCAGGCAACTGAGACCTCGCAAGGGGTGGCATTGAGTGCTTTGGAGCAACGAATCGATCTCATATTCCAGCATTTGGAATGACGGTTTGAAGAAATTGCAGATCGATTTGATGCTTTAAGCATAGATTCCAAAGAAATAGGAATGACGAAAGGCAACATACCGGAGATGATGTCGCTCACGAACGACCTATTGGCAGACCTGTTTTTGCAAATAGCTAGTTTACATGAAAGAGTCAGACGAAGAAGATGATTATTATGGAGAGCCTGAACGGAACGTTGGGTATGGCAGAAATCACTATGGTGACAGAGAATCCAACGGGTTCAAATTAAAGGTAGATATTCCTTGCTTTAATGGTAATTTAAATATTGAAGATTTTTTGGATTGGATGGCAGAAGTAGATAGGTTTTTTGAATATATGGAGATTCCATAGGGGAGATGGGTGAAACTGGTCGCATGTAGATTGAAGGGATGAGCTTTTACTTGGTGGGAAAAATTACAGGCTAGAAGATTTTGTGAGGGAAGATCACCAGTTAGAACATGGTATAAAATGAAACAACTGTTACAAAGGGATTTTCTTCCTCTTGATTATGAACAGATCTTGTTCCAGCAGTACTAGAGATGTCATTAAGGACAAAAATCTGTGCATGAATATATCGCAAAGTTGATGAAGTTGGCAGAAAGGAATGACTTGAGAGAGACTGAAGGCCAGCAGGTTGCAAGATATTTGGAAGGTTTGAAAGCAGTTATCAAAGACAAAATAGGGGTGCAAGTAATGCGGAATTTAGCAGAAGCACAAAACTTTGCATTAAAGGTTGAACTATTGTTGCAAGAGAAGGGTAGACCTGACTATTCGCATAAGAATTACAATGGGGAGAATTATAGAACAAACAGTGAAAAGAATAAGGCAAGTCAGGATGTTTCTACACGCAATGATCAGTTTAAAGAAGAAAAGGCGGCTAGAAAACAGAAGATTATAGATACAAAAGAAGGGCAAAAAACTGCTAACCCCTATGCAAAACCGACCCTTGGGAAGTGTTTTAAGTGTAACCTAGAGGTGGAAAAAATGGGCCGGGTTAGGCGGGTCAACCCTAACTCAGCCCGTAATGAAGAGGGTTCAACCCGGCCCGCCATTGAGCCCAACTCGCCAGCAACCCCCGGGCGGGCCAGGTTGCAAAATGGCAACCCGACGGCCCGCGGGTTGCTATTTTGTCCTCTCTGCAAGAGGACCGCAACCCAGCCAACCCGCCGAGTTAGCTGTTGCCAACGGCCAACTTGCGGGTTGGCCAAAAAAAATTTAAAAAAAAAATGTAAAATTTATTTATTTTTTTCAATTACCCTTTTACCCTTGAAATATAGCCGTTGGAGGGGTCTTTTTTGTCATTTTCTTTCCCTATTTTTTTCTATAAATTGGCCCTAAACTCTCATATTTTTCTCACAACTCAAATTCTCTCATTTTCTCATATTCTCTCAATTATTCATTTATTCTCTTAATCTTTTTGTTATGAATTTGCTCTTATTTTAATTTTTATTAGTTTTTGCAATTTTCAATTCATATTTCCAATTTTCCAAATTCCATATTCCAATTCTCTTTCTTTAATTTTTATTTCTTCTACATCAATTTTTTTTCAACTACAAGTCTACAATGGATAGATATTTCTCTCCCATCAATTTCAATGATGAAGAAAACTATTATCCTAGTCCTAGTCCCACTGATTTTACTATAAATGCAGGAGATTCAAATAGTCCTGCTGTCCCAATCCCAGTCTCAGAATCCGATACACCTCAAAATATGCCGTCGATTCCAACAGCCTCCCTTCGGTTACTGTTGTCGCAGAATCGCTATCCTCACCCAACTTCACCTCTTGGTCCGAGGCGGGATCATCAACTGCCGTCAAAAGCGAAAACAGACACACATCAGACGTTTGGGCGCATTTCGACAAGTTTTACGAGACAGAAAATGGCGTTCAAGTCAAGAAAGCAAGATGCAAATATTGTGCAAATGTTTATAAAGCTGATTCAGGTAATGGTACTAGTACTTTAAAAAGGCATGCTAATAAACATATTAATCAACATGGAAATAGAGAAAGCAATCAAACTCAAATAACTAATATGGGTACTACTTGGCATTATAATTCTGATGTATATAGGGAACAGTTAGCTTTATATATTGCTGCATCTGATCAACTTATTAATATGGCAGAAGATAAATATTTTGAAAGATTTGTTCAAAATTCATTTTTTCCAGGATTTAAAAGTTATTCTAAAACTGCAACTAGAAATTATTTAATAAAATTGTTTAAAAAAATGAAATTAGAATTAAAAAATAAATTTCATACTTGTCGTATTAGTGTGGCTTTAACTGCCGATATTTGGAGTGGTAGAGCTAAACAAGATTATATTTGTGTGACTAGTCATTATTTTGATAATGAATTTAAATTAAATAAATCTTTATTAAGATTTAGATTAATGGATGTGGATCATAGTGGTTTAGAAATCTATAATAAAATTGTTGAAGTTTTAGAAGATTATGATATTATTGATAAAGTGATAAGTTTAACTTTAGATAATGCAAGTTCTAATAGTAAAACTATATAATTTTTTCAAAATAATTATCTTTTATATAACAATTTGAAGTTTTTTCACCAACGTTGTGCATGTCATGTTATTAATTTAATTGTGAAAAGTGGTATGAAAACAATTAAACAAAATATTGATAGAATTAGGGAATTTTTAGCTTGGATTACTGGTAGTAATAAAAGAAATGCTGAATTTCAAGAAGCTTGTATAAAATCAAATATGTATCCTAGAACTTTTGCATTGATATGCCTGTTAGATGGAATAGTGCTTATTTAATGCTTGATTCATGTTTACCTTATGCTAATATAATTAGTTATTTTGTAGCAAATAATAGAGGTCCTCATCATTTGGTAGAAAATGATTGGAAGATAGCTAAAGTATTTCATTCTTTTCTCAAATGTTTTTACCAATCCACTTTACAACTTTCTGGTATGTATTATCCTACTAGTCCATTGGTAATACATACAATTATAAAAATTTCCGAGTTATTTACAAAAAACAAAGACAATGAAATTTTACATGCACCAATAAAGGCAATGGAAATTTTTTTTGAAATATTGGAAACCCATTCTTTTTCTTTATTGTTTAGGTGCTATATTTGATCCTAGAATTAAATTAGCACGTTTAGAAAATGGTCTTGACAATTTAAGTGAAAATTTACAAACCGAATCATATGTCAATCAAATAGGAGAGGTAAAAAATAGTCTTTTCGAAGTATATTTCCAATATGAAAACAGGTATGGGAACCCGCAGTTGCAAAGAGGCGAAATATCCAGAGAAGCTGTAGCAGAAGAAACAAGAAATGAAGACTTACACTCTTGGAATGCACTGAATAGGCCGAAGAGGACCCGAATCCGAAGCACAGCCTCCTCTTCAGAAGTACCACCAACAACAACAACATCAACTAATATACTGTCCTCCATGGAGTCGCAGAGTAATGAACTTCAACAATATTTGGCAACCCCCGAAATGTTTTCAACAGGTCACTTTGATATCTTAGAGTATTGGAGAGCCAGAAAATGTATTTTTCCGGTATTATCAAGACTTGCCTTGGATGTTTTCGCTGTTCCTATCTCAACCGTCTCATTCGAACAAACATTTAGTGCAAGTGGAAGGATTTTAAATGAAAGGAGGACTAAACTTGCTCCAAAAATGATTGAAGTCCTCACATGTCTTCGAGATTGGGAACGATCGCACCATCAAGATCAATACGAGGTTATCGACAATATTTTAGTAGAATCATTTCAATTTTGTAATATAGATGATACAGATGAGGGAGGTCCTAGTGAACCACCCCCAAATTAGTTGTTTTGTAAAATGTAATTTGTAAATTAATTGTCAATTATTGCACTCTTTTTTCTTTACCAAGTTTTTCTCCCATTGAGTTTTTCTTGGTGAGGTTTTTAACGAGGCAATAATTGTTGTAATTTCTTATTTTATTTTTTGATAAATGAATAAGCCTAATTTTTCTTATATTACAATTTTATTGTATTAAAATTGAATTAATATTTGAAATGTTAATAAAAAAAAAAATTTGAATTGAATTGAATTATTGATATTTGAAAAGTTAACTAAAACCAATTATATTTATAATTATTTATTTGAAAAGTTAAATTAAAAAAACAAAAAAAAATTCGGGCTAACCCGGCCCGGATCGCGCCTAACCCGGCGGGTTAGGGTTGGCTGGAGGGCAGTAGGGTCGACCATTTTTCCCAAATTGGCGGGCCGGGTTTGTTGGCGGGCGGGTTAGGCCCAGCCCACCAAAGAATGTAACCCGTCGCGGGAGGCGGGCGGGTTAGGCCCAGCCCACCAAAGAATGTAACCCGTCGCGGGCCGGGCCGGGCGGGTTACTTTTCCACCTTTAATGTAACCAACCTGGTCATAGATCCAACGTCTGTCCCCTCAGAAAAGCAGTCCATGTTGTGGAACGAGGAGAAGAGGATGATGAAGTTTATTGTGGTCCAGATAGGGATGATGACGAGTATGAGGATGATTAAGATGATGGCCAGAACTATGTGGTGATGAGACTAATGCTGACACCAAAACAAGAGGACAACACCCAACGACCTCAATTATTTCGAACCAGGTGCATTATCACTAACCTTTTATTTGATGTGATTATTGACAGTGGTAGTTGTGAAAACATTATTAGCAGAGATGTCGTTGAGAATTGGGTCTGAAAATTGAGAAGCACCCCAACACATACACTATCAAGTAGATTAAGGCAACAGAGAAACTTCAAGTAACAGAGCGGTGCAAGGTTCCTTTTTCCATTAGACAATACAAAGATGAGGTATATTTTGATGTTGTGGATATGGATGCTTGTAATTTATTATTTGGCAGGTCATGGCAATTTGATGTGGCAGAACAACATGACGGGAGAGAAAATACCTATAGGTTGGAGAAAGATGGCGTCAAATTCACCTTGATGCCAATGAAAAAGAGTTACAAAACCAAAGCTTCTCGGCGGACCTTCTTTACTGTTACGCATTCGGGGGTCAGAGTTAGAAGCTGCTTTCAAGGCATCAAGGGTGATGCATACACTGATTGGGAAGCAAATATTGACGACTGAAGAGGAGTTGAAGACAAAAGAGTACCCAGAAACAATCAACCCGTTGTTAGAAGAATTTAGTGAAGTGATGTCGGAGGAATTACCTGACGGGTTACCACCTATGAGGGATATTCAGCACCATATTGATCTAATTTTTGGAGCTAGCTTGCCAAACCTACCTCATTATAGGATGAGTCCAAAGGAAAGCAAAATTCTGAAAGAAAAGGTGGAGGAATTACTGGCAAAATGGCACATCCAAGAGAGCATGAGTCCATGTGCAGTTCCTACCTTACTAACGCTAAAGAAAGATGGGAGTTGGAGGATGTGTGTGGATAGCAAGGCTATAAATAAAATTACTATAGGGTAAAAGTTTCCGATTCCTAGGTTGGATGACATGCTTGACAGGTTGCATGGGGTACAAGTGTTTACGAAGATTGATTTGAGAAGTGGATACCATCAGGTTCGAATTAGACCTGGGGACGAGTGGAAAACAACTTTTAAGACAAATGAGGGCTTGTATGAGTGGCTTGTGATGCTATTTGGGTTATCAAAAGTGCCAAGTACTTTTATGAGAGTAATGAATTGCGTATTAAAATCATTTATTGGGAAATTTGTAGTTGTTTATTTTAACGATATTCTGATTTATAGTCAAGTAGATGAAGGAACAAATTCAACACTTGCGCAAGGTACTAACAGTTTTGCAGAAAAACAAGCTATACATGAACCTAAAGAAGTGCAGTTTTATGACAAAGAGGTTGTTGTTCCTAGGCTATATTGTTGGGGTAGATGGTATTCAAGTAGATGAAGAGAAGATTTAAGCAATTAGGGAGTGGCCTACCCCAAAAACAGTAAAGGATATACAAAGTTTCCACGGGTTGGCGACCTTCTACGGGCGTTTTATCAGAAATTTCAATAGTATTGCAGCACCTCTTAGAGAATGTCGAAGAAAAGGAAGTTCCAATGGAGTGAGGAGGCTAAAACTAGCTTTGTTATGTTAAAGGAGAAACTGTGCACTGCTCCTGTTTTAAGCATTGCCCAATTTTGAGGCCTTGTTTGAAGTTGAGTGTGAGGCTAATGGTATGAGAATAGGAGTTATCCTTTCACAAAATAAGAGGCCGGTAGCTTACTTCAGTGAGAAACTCAACGATGCGAGGCGTAAATGGTCTACATATGATAAGCAGTTTTATTCTGTTGTGCGTGCTTTGAAGACTTGGGAGCACTATTTAGTGGGGTGTGAGTTTGTTTTGTACTCTGACCATGAAGCATTGAAGTATTTAAATAGTCAGAAGCGAATTAGTAGAGACATGCATGCCAGGTGGACTCAGTTTCTGCAGAAATTTCCTTTTAAGCTAAGGCACAAAGCAAGAATATAGAATAAAGTAGCAGATGCATTGAGTAGACGCGTTCATTTATTGGTGACCATGAGACATGAAGTTGTGGGGTTTGAGACAGAGAAGGAATTATATGAAATAGATGAAGATTTTCAGAACATATGGGAATAGTGTGTTACAAACCAATCTGCTAGAGATTTTCACATTCATGATGGGTTTCTCATGTGAGGCAACTAGCTTTGCATCCCTAAAGTTTCCTTGAGAGAGAAGCTTATTCGAGATTTACATGGTGGAGGTCTTGCTGGTCACCTCCGGCGTGACAAAACGCTTGCTACAGTTGGTGATCAATATTATTGGCCACACTTGATGAGACATGTGACAAAATTTGTGCAGTGATGTTACATATGCCAAACTGCCAAAGGGCAGTCCCAAAATCACTGGTTTGTATATGCCTTTACCTATTCCAGAAAATATTTGGGAGGATCTATCTATGGATTTTGTGCTTGGATTGCCTTGGACACAAAGGGGCGTAGATTCTGTTTTTGTTGTGGTTGACAGGTTTTCCAAGATGGCGCACTTTATTCCTTGTAAGAAGACATTAGACGCAAACAGAATAGCCAAATTGTTTTTCAAGGAGGTTGTCCGTCTGCATGGGGTGCCAAAATCAATTACTTCTAATCGAGGCAGCAAATTCCTTGGCCATTTTTGGAGAACATTGTGGAGAAAGTTTGATTTGTCTCTGAATTATAACAATACAACTCATCCACAAACCGACGGCCAAACTAAAGTTGTGAACAGAACTCTTGGCAATTTGATTCGAAGTATTTGTGGCGATAAACCAAAACAGTGGGATGTAGCCTTATCACAAGTGGAATTTGCCTACAATGGCGCTACTCATAGTGTAATACTCCATATTCTCTTTGTGGGTTTTATTTAATTTTATTTATGTGAATCTAGGGGGTAATATGTAAGAATTGAAACTTTTTGGAGACGTTTTAGTAAGAAATAAGCATGGTGGGTTTATTAAATAGTTTTGCAAGAGCACTTGTGTGAAAATCCTTCAACAACATTATGAGATTGATTAAAGATGAGGGGTCTTATTAATATTGTGTCATGCAAGGGCACATGCGTAATTTTCCAGGGGTGAGACCGTGATAAAACATAATTTTATTTAAAGGATTTTGGGGTGCAAGATGTAAGAATCAAAGACTAAGGGATGCATGCATAGTTGGCCATTGCAAGATGGATTAAAGGAATTTATTTTGGAGAATTAGCCCCCGGTTTTGGCACATTGTTTTGAGAATAATGGTTGTGAATTTTTATTAAATTGAGATGAGGAATGGGGGAGTGGAGAAAGAAATAGCCGAGAGAATAAAAGGAAAAAAAAAAGTGAGAGAGGAGAAGCTTGTTTTTATTCTTTTTCTCTTTCTCATTTCACATTCATTCTCCTATGTAAATTGAAAGAGAGAAAAATAATATTTGAGTTAAAATAGAGGAGGGCCGAGAGGTGCTTTGAAGGAGAAGAATTTTCAGAGAATTTTGGGGTAAAGGAATTAGTGTTACTCATGCATTTTCAATCCTTTATCGTTTTTAATCGATCTTTCATTTTCTCTTTGATTAGATCTTAATTCCTATAACAATTTTGAATCAAATAGGTGAAGGAAGATAGGAGGACCGAGCACTTGAGTTAAAAGCAAAGGAGAAAGTGTGAGTGGAATATATATAAAAATGATTTTCAAACATATTTCATTCCTTATTTTCCTGCGTTTGTGCATGTATACAAATTAATGATTAAATTAAAATTGTGAATGGTATATTGCATGTGCATTTCGGTTGCTGGAAAGGTGTATTAATGGTATAATTTTGTTTAATTGCATTGTAAGATGCAATTGCACGTGTGGGAAGTCAGCTAATTAATTGTTTGTGGAATGGGAATTTGCGTGTAATTAGTTTTTTTTTTTTTTTTTAAATTGAAATGCATGATTAATTTTGAATATGGCTGCTGGAAATTGGAACTATATATAATGCCCTGCTAGTATATTTATATTAGTTGGCGGTGTGCTTGGTAAGTGTCGAGTTGAGTTATTGCCAATTACTGGTTTTTGGGTGTGATAGTTGTTTATTTTGAATCTCTGTCTTGTTGAGATAAATTGAAATGTGTTGGTGGTTGGTTAGTTCGGATGATTTTGCAGTAGATTGGGGTTTTGAAAATTTGATTTTTTTTATGTTGCTTGTTGCATGTGTATGTATACGGTGTTCACATGGAATTAAAGGTTGCTGAATATTTCTTTTTTTATTAATGAAATGGTTTAATTATGCGCGGAGTAGAGGTGGAAGTGAAAAAAAAAAATTATATTAAGAAGGTGTTAATATTGGGCAAATGAATTTTCATTAATAGGAATGGTTATAAAATTGTGTTTATGTAAATTTTAATCTTTCCTCTGGCTTATACGGAAATGCATGCTATGGTTGGTTAATTTGATGCTATTGGGCTCTTTTATTTGTTTACAATTGGGAGTATTTTATTTGTTTTGAAACAAATGGTGTAGAATGAATTGGAAGGTTGTGGGTTAATTGTCATGTTTAGAATTTTTGGGACCTTAGGAAATTGATGATAAATATAGGGTGTAAACAGAATTTTACATACTTTTATATTTTGACGTGGTGAGCATTGCATTCATGATTACATGCCTTTTTATTGAAATTTTATATCATATTATACTTTATATATGCATAAGACATGAATGATCCATATTTGGAATGAAATTGTGGATGCATGATTATTATTATGTTTGACTCCCGGATTAGAAACCGTACCCATCCCCCTCCAAACATTAGCTAGAATTTGATATTTATCCTCATGGGCGCATTGAGATGGTCCGTCCTCCGAACGATTGGGATGTCCTACTAGGACAAGACGGACGCCTGACGAGCTCCGGGCGGGATTACACCATGTGGTTATTGATCCGATGTGGGATTTTGGACACCCCGAGGGTAGACCGTGGGCGAGATTATATTTGATACCATATCATGACACCCCAAGGGTAGACTATGGGTCGAGCATGGTTATCCAGTGATGTTCGTACCATCCCGAGGGTAGACTACGGATGGTGCCACCTCTAGGGTAGATTGCGGGTGGTGTAGCTTCATGTCTGAGTTAGGGACTGGTTCAGATAGTTATGAACTAGGCCCCTAAGTGCTAGTAGGGTGGTGATAATTGATTTATTTTATATGATAGTGGTGTGTGATTTCATGGCATTCGAGAATAATATATATTGTTTGTTGCCTTATCATGTAAGTGCATTAGTGTTGTGTGGCATACAACTGGATTATTCATGCATGTTTTCAAAGTTAAAGTTATTTTCGTATCAAATATATTATCCGCTCATTGGGCTTCCTAGCTCACCGTTTTATGTTTTCTCCCCAGGATCGTAGATCGGGTTCATGTGGAGCATATCTTACGCTCTAGGTTGGCCTTGACGCATGATGATCTGCATCTTTTACAAACTTTAGTGGACTCTGATACTACATTTCTTTTGTAACTAGATTTCAGTTCCCTCTTTTAGAATAATTATTTGTGTATTTCCACCTTCTAAACCTTAAACATGCAAATGCACTACTTTTCACTTTCGTCTATAAACGGAATTGTTTTTATGAATATTTTTTTATAGAGAGTATTCACCTTCCTTTCGGGATCCTAAGTCTCCTGGAGTGCCCGGATCTAGTGGGATAAGGATACTTGGGAGGGGGCGTGACACATAGTGCCACTGGAAAGTCGCCTTTTTCTATTGTGTACACCAAGCCCCCGCAAGATGCCCTCAACTTGATCAAGCTGCCAAAAGTTCCTAGTGTTAGTGTAGCGGCAAAAAGTATGGCTACTCAGTGGCAAGATGTTCAAGCAGAGGTGAAGCAGAAGTTAGAGCAAGCTAATGCCAAATACAAGAAAGCTGCAAACCAACATCGCAGAAAACAGATCTTTGAAGTTGGCAATCAGATTATGGTGTTTCTTCGAAAGGAAAGGTTCCCAGTAGGGGCGTATAATAAGCTGCAGCCTAAGAAGTATGGGCCTTACCAGATTTTGCAGAAGATCAATGACAATGCCTACGTTGTGGATCTGCTAGACACAATGGGAATTTCCAAAAGGTTTAACATGGCAGATATTTACCCATTTCACTCCTCTAAGAAACCTTGTATGACTGATGTAGAACGTCTGACGGATGAATTCATAGAACGGGCTGAACGTCCGAAGTCTGTGCGTAAAGCCCAAAGGGCCTAAATTAGCATGCCCCATTCAAATGGCCATAACTTTTGATCCGGGAAAGAGTTACGGAGCCTGTAAGATACCATTGGAAAGCTTATTTCAATAAATTATTCAGATTTGTCCTTTTGATTTTAAGCTTTAAGTTTCTGGATTGAGACTTGTGTTATCAGTTCTAAAGGCGTAATCGAGTGCTAGCCTTGTTTTATCACACTACTCGCTGCATCAGTACTGCTCATCTTCTGATCTATCTTGAGAGTCATTCTCATTTTCTATTTGTTAGCGATAACATTGTTATATGAAGAAACCAGAGTTTCCTTCACCACGGTTTTCTCTTCTTGTGATTCATTACCAAATAATATACCGTTTGCAAGATCTAAAAGATAATCTGAATGATTAATCATAACCGATGGAAAATATTATCCGACGCTCGCGAAATAATCCATAGCACTTGATGCTTCTCCAAAATACAAAATGTTGCCTTCTGATAGTAACATCACCTTATGAAACATATAAAATGGTCTAGTTGAAGGCTGATGTATAGTCATCAAAATTTTTCTTCCTTCATTCACTAACCTTCGCGATGTAGGCACAATCTGTTGAGCCGATGTCGAGTCAAGACCTGAAATGGGTTCGTCCAGAAACAACAAACTAGGATTTATCAAAATTTCTTGCCCAATGCTAACCTTTTTTCTTTCTCCCCTTGAAATTCCCCTCAATAATGGGCCTCTTATAATACTATCCTTGCACTTAGTTAAACCAAGTTCAGTTGTTACAGCTTCTGCATGAGCAATTTTCTCTTCTTGAGTGAGAGTATTGGGTAATTGAAGAAGTGCGGTGTATATCAACGTTTCTGTCACTGCCAAATTATTGAAACCGCAGCTAAACACACATAATAAAAAAAACAAAAAAGTAAATAGGACACTTGATTTACCCTAGTTCATTTCGATTAAGGAACTACATCCAACATTCAAATAGAGAATTTTGACTAAGTTTTAGAACTCTGTAGCAATTACAATGAATAATGATGGCAGCTCACTCTCTCTCTATTTTGATTACTTCAAGTTTCTCACTATTACATTATATATATAATAGAAAACCCTACCCCATTTGGGCTTACCCGAATCTAACCCCCAAATGCGTCTACATGCAAATTATGAACCATATCCAACACAAATGAGGGTAAACTACATCATCTTGTGTAACAAAACCGGTGATTCGCTTCATCAAGTTCGAAAAGGGCTTCCCATTGTAGGTTATGCTTCCATAACGTCGTCCTAGTTGACCTCCTAATGCAGTTAATAGAGTAGTTTTGCCATTGCCTGAGGGACCTAACATATGGCTAACATTTCACCTGGTTTGACCATTCCTAGTTATTCCATTTAGGATCACCTTTTCTTATAACTTTATGTTCTTTTGGCTTGCCTTTGATTTGTTCATTTTGATCTTGTATATCACATCCTCAAACTGTATATGTAGATCAACAATTAAAACATAACATAGAGAATTTTTTTGTGTATCATGAAGGTGGCCTCTACTTCTACTTGATCTTCTTTCTTCCTTATAGCTTCCATGTCCATAACCAATTCCTCCATGGCTAGCTATTCCAATCACCACCCCTACCAAAACACTAATAGCAATTAAATGTTCTTAACCCCAAGGGATTAGCCTGGTGGTCAAAAAGATTTGTTCTCTTTATTGACTTCATGGGTTCAAACCACCTTGAGACTATTTACTATATTTGTGGCTTATCTGTAACATTGAGCTTGTAGAATGTTCAATGAGTCCCGAGATTTAGTTGAGATGCACAGAAATTGACCCAGATACCCTGATTATCCAAAAAAAAAGTAAAAAAATTAAATGTTCTTGATATGGGATGTACATTGCTTATACATAATATATATAGTAATCACTTGAAATTCTGGTAATATTAATTGGACCTAGCTATCGTTGCCACAAACCAACAGTAATCGTTTTCTCTTTTTCTTTTTATGTCTCTCTAAATTCAGGTTGAATTCACAATAGACGAATGTAGTTGCTAATTATATTCATGCACATGCTCCTAATCAATCCTGTAACTTTCACCTTCTATACTAGATATTTATAAGCTTCATATCAAACATGACAATAAGTTTCATAAAGCAATCAAACAGAAGAACTGGATGTGTTTGGTGAAAACTAAGCAAAGTCTAATACAAATGCCCAACCCTGCCTATACAATGGCGCTTCTTGTAGCATTGTGGGTTTAGAACAGATTGAATGTCTCTATCTATCTATTAAGCAATCCCATTCTTATCATTTTTTTTCTTTTTTTAGCGTCATTTTAGCTGCTTAAGGAACTCAAATTTATGTCTTTTTAAATATTTTTTACACCAAAAATATCACTTGTACTTAGAGACGTTTCAATAATTTTTTTTAAAACAAATAAAATTATAATATAATTCCACTATAATATTTTACAAACCAAATGCATGCTGAAGGCCCAATTTAATTGGCTTTGTTTTATCAACGCAGCAAAGTTCTGGGTTTTATCTCGCAGTCCAAGTGATCCATGATAAATGGATTGGTTCAGTTAGATCAACTTAATATTTGGGCCGAACTTTTACCCGAATAAATATTCTTTAGCCCGATGAAACTGATAATTAATAAGCAAATAGAGTCAATGGCTTTTTCCTACCCAAATAATGGCTTAATGAACATTCTCACCCACAGACTTTTAAAATACTATTTTATTATCCAAATTTATATTTTGTTTTCGATTTCAGCATCGTTGCGACCCTACACCACCACCATTCTCTTCCCTAATTATCACTTACCAAAACCCCTCTAACCCTATTCTCTCCAACCCCACCAATTACAGACAATCGAGCAATTAGGGTTTACATAGCCGC
This sequence comes from Pistacia integerrima, assembly GCA_026225825.1. Lineage (NCBI taxonomy): Eukaryota > Viridiplantae > Streptophyta > Magnoliopsida > Sapindales > Anacardiaceae > Pistacia > Pistacia integerrima. The sequence continues at coordinate 9,973,815 of CM047738.1, forward strand.
CCCTTCCAAGTCAAATTCCTGTCAATCCCAACCACCAAGTCCAATCTTCTACCACCAAATGACTTATCGGTCTCCTCTCTTCAAAAGCCAGAACAACCTAGATCGAGTTTATTTTCTATTCGTTGTCGAAATATAAATTTAAGTAATAAAGTAGTATTTTAAAAGTCTATAGATGGAAAAGTGTCATTAAACCATTATTTGGGTGGGGAAAAAGTTGTTTATTCTAAGCAAATAATATAATAAAGGAATCCATCTTTTAAGTATATGTAAAAAATAACATATACATATGATAAGAACTTATATAATTAATTAATGTTAATTTTTTATTATAAAAATAATACATATGTTTTATAGACTTGGAATCTTATGCATAAGACAATTGCTTAATGACAAGCCCATTCGTTTGTAGCTTTAGCTTGATTAAGTCATATGATAATATTTATTTTTATTCCTGTATTAACACGTTACCCACATCAAGCCAAAATAGACAGGCCTGAAATCTTTGAACAATTTGATTCCTGTAAAATCACATTTACATAATAAAATATTACATATCTACTTTCTCTACCATCCAAATTTCATGTAGTCTAAACAACACATGGACCGATGGACGCGCATTTGATATCATCTAAACATTGTAATATAAAAAAATTTCTATTCATATTAAACAAATCAAATAATTGCTAAATAAATAATCATAAATTGATATAATAACGAAGAAAAATGGATATATTGTAAGATAAAAAAATATTTTATATTTTATCCAGCGCCACTGGTGTTGAACCGGAATCATGTTGAAAGAAAATTCAACACATGGTAAACACATCCCAACACGCCAGATATTAGAAAATTACCCACATTCATTTTCAATCTTTCAGCCAAACAAGAATGATATTCTGATTTTTCAGTGATTATTTCTTTCATATTTCATTTACAAGAGACAACAGAATTTCCCTCGCCTGTATATTTTTGACAAGCCGGTGTATCGTTTGAAGATTAGATAGAATAAGGGTCGATAGCGCGAGAATGTTGAATATGTAACTGTACCATACATTCAATAAGTTTTTAGTAAGCCGACAAATTTTTTTCTGAACATAAGAATGGTCCCATGAAACAGAAATACCCAACTTGGTTGGAGTGTTTTTTGTCGGAAAAAAATGGTGCTCACTGGACTTCACTTGTATTTCTTGCTTCTCCTCGGACTCCTCCTTCTGCTCCACCTCTCTTCTTCTCTTTCTTTTCGTGAAATTTCCAATCAAAATGATGAAGATGTAAAAAGGTCTCAGTTCCCAGATGGGTTCCTCTTTGGCACTTCCACTTCATCTTATCAGGCAACTCTTCTTCTCTATTTCTTCTTTTGCTTCTACTTTTAATTTTTATTACTTCCTTTTGTTATGTTATCTCTCTTTGTTGCAGGTTGAAGGAGGGTATCTTCAAGATGGCAAGGGCCTCAGCAACTGGGATGTTTTCTCTCACCTTCAAGGTAAATTTAAATCTTGATACAAATAAACCAAGTTATTATCTGAATCATGTTCAAATTTTGATTAATTGATTTTTACAGGAAACATAGAAAATAATGATAATGGAGATGTTGCTGATGACCATTACCACCGATTCTTGGTAAATGATTCGTTAAATTTACTAATTTTTTCCTCACCTGCAACTTCTGTTCAACATATATGAATTCCTTATTTATTTTCACAGGAAGATATTGAGATTATGCATTCACTTGGAGTAAATGCATACCGATTCTCAATTTCATGGGTTAGAATTTTACCAAGTATGTTCTTAGTAGCAATTAATTGAATGTTACTGTAGTGAGATTAATATTCAACTACTTGATGATAATGTTCTTGAGCTGTAACAGAAGGCAGATTTGGTGAAGTTAATCCAAGTGGAATCATGTTTTATAATAACATTATAGACCATCTCTTGCTCAGAGGTAATATCCTTCTCAATGAATCTGACTTAAAGCACTAGTGGTTTTTTTTTTTTTTTTTTTTGGTACAATTTTCTTGAAGATGACGAATATGAACTGGTTAATGCAGGAATTGAGCCGTTTGTGACCATATTCCATTTTGACTTACCACAAGAACTAGAAGATAGATATGGGTCTTGGCTCAGCCCTCTAATTCAGTAAACTTCTGTTCACACTCTATAAGCTTTTCTGTTTCCCCGAAAGAGAATGCTCGACTCTATTTGAAATAGGTTCTGAAATATATGCCTAGTAACTAAGTTCTATCATTCTGTAAAGGGGTTTCTTCAATACTTTTGCTTTTAAGATTGCCATACCTGGTTGCTCTATGATCCGTTAATCCCTTTCTTGTTCATTAAGTTCTGATGAATCAGTTTTGTTGGTACAGTATGTGATTTTAAGTGTTCTTGCAGGGAAGATTTCGTACATTTTTCCAAAATATGCTTTGAGAATTTCGGTGATCGAGTTAAGTACTGGGCAACCATCAACGAGCCGAACCTGTTAAGTGAAATGGGATATGTTAGGGGATGGTACCCTCCAGGTCACTGTTCAGCACCATTTGGAAATTGTTCTGCTGGCAACTCTGATGTAGAGCCCCTCATTGTTATGCACAACATGTTATTGTCACATGCCAAGGCTGTTAAGCTATACCGTGAGCAGTTTCAGGTAATAGAACGAGCTTGAATACTAAATTGTTAAGTGCTTATATGGCATGAAGCAGGGACATCAAATGCTTCTGGGAGAAAATTGGGTTGAGCTTATAGTTATAATTATCTTTATAAAATTGTGATGTTAATGCAGCAAACACAAGGTGGTTCCATAGGAATAATTGCGAGTTCACACATGTTCGAACCCCTGAGAGATGAAGAATCAGATCGAAAAGCTGTGAGTAGGGTTCTGGCTTTCGTCCTAGGCTGGTAAGTCGCAAGTGCTTCTGTGAATCAAATTACCGAAGACTGTGCATGACAATCTTTATTTTTTGATGAAGCACTTTGCTCAATTGAACCGTTTTGTAACTTATCTTCAGTTTTATAGAAACTGAAAGTATTTTCTATCTTTTTTCAAATCTTATCAAATACTCCTGTGTACAAAATGTTGAAGGATATGTTTACAAAGGAACTTTGGGTTTCTGTCTTGCAGGATGTTTGATCCCTTAGTATACGGAGATTATCCACCAGAAATGCGTCAATATCTTGGAACTGAATTGCCTAGTTTCTCCCATGAAGAAACTAAGTTGATCAAAGGCAGTACAGATTTCATTGGCATCAACCATTACTCAACTCTATATGCCAAGGACTGCATCCATTCTGCTTGCAGTTCAGGCAGCAATCATGCAATCAAAGGCTTTGTGTACACCACCGGAGAACGAGATGGAATTCCAATAGGAGAACCAGTGAGCTAACATGATTTTATTATTAGTAATATGAATTTTTTGGCTACGTACTTCCCATTCAGGCCGCAAGTTTTTTAGCAAAAGAATTTCGTAATATTTATAACATTTTCTTGTATTATCATCTAACAAGGTTACATTTGGTTTCTGGCAGAGTGGAAATCCAGAATTCTTTGTTGTTCCAGAAGGCATGGAGAAACTCATTAACTATGTTAAGGAAAGATATAAAAACATGCCCATCTATGTGACAGAAAACGGTATGTGCTACAAGTATGCATGTGCCTAAATGCTTTTCTTTTAACCTATATGCATCACAAAAAAGACGAGGAAATAAAAAGACAAAAATTAAAACCTTATTCCCGATTTCTCATTCTGTTTTCTTACTTTTCCATCTCTGGTGTAGGGTATGCACCACCAAGGGAACAGAGTAAACAAGTTGAAGATTTGCTTCAGGATGTCAAGAGAATTGAGTACCATAAAAGCTACCTTGCTGCTTTGGCTAGAGCAATAAAGTGGGTATCTGATCAAATTATTCTCCTAAATGTGTATGCTCTTTACATATACCTTGAAAAAACAAAAATTCAGGGCTTTGAAAAAACGCGATATTGATCAATGCTTATTTTATAAGTTCTGGAATTGGCCACACTGTATTGACCAGATTCATGAAATTAATTAGTGTTCATTCATTGCAAGATGGGTTGTGATTTGATCATCTCAACTCAGCTTGTGAACACAAAGCCACCTCAATTGAATCAAATCACCTAATCCAAATCAAATTGCCCAGTTTGGTCTTTTAGAATTAGTCTATTTATAAATTTTTATTCTGATTTAATTGACAGGACTGGAGCTGATGTTCGAGGATATTTTGTTTGGAGCTTGATGGACAACCTAGAATGGATAGATGGTTTTGGCACGATGTTTGGACTCTACTATGTCGATCGCCAGACTCTTGATCGGACTCCAAAGCTTTCTGCTAGATGGTATAAGAATTTCCTCACCAATATTACCACTCCCAATGATATAAGTTCATCCAAAAAGAAGTTCTTTGTCACCAGATCACAAAATAGAAGAGTACAAATATATTGATTATTATGTTGCCGTATGATATGGCTGAAAAATGAAGTGGTATGTGCCATTTGTTGTAGTTGTAGACTTTGTTATTTTATGAAAGAATATGACATGTTAACCCACGCACACTAACCAATTAACACTACATTCATTTTGTATCTGCGCACTAACCCACACACACATTTCCTAGTCCAAACCAGCCCTATAAATGTTTATTCTGAAGTCATGATATCAATTGGTAGTTTAAATTCTGTGTTTCCTGCTAAAACCCACTCAGTAGTTCCTCTTACACTAACTTCATATTCTTTATGTTTGTGGATGTAATAGGGCAAGAGATGTTGATAAACCTTAGCCTACTGTTTTTGATGAGCCCACACCAGGTCTAAAAACAATTTGTTTAGCAGTTGAGACTAGACTTGATATGGGTTCATCCATAAACAACATACTAAAGTTTATCAACATATCTTGTTGTATACTAACCCTTTTTCGTTCTCCCGTTAAAATCCCCCTACGGGGCTTCCCACAATGGTGTTCTTGCACTTAGTTAAACCAAGTTAAGCAATCATAGCTTCTGTATGAACCATTTTCTCATATTCAGTGAGACTATTCTTCATTTGGTAACTGAAGAAGAACAGTGAATATATAGTCCCGATCACAGTCAAGTGTGGATAAAGAACATCTTTTTGTATTACGAAATTAACCAGTGATTCGCTTCATTGAGCTCGAAAAGGGCTTTCCATTGCAGGTTACGTTTCATTAAGTCCTCCAAGTTGACTTGAGTTACTAAGTCAATTTTCAGTAGCGTGACAAGTCAGCAAGTGGTTAGCCTTTTAGTTAGCAGTTAGTTACTAGCTTTAAGTGTTAATTAAGCTGTATTAATAAACTATATAAAAGCTGTGTTTCTGAAAAACAAATGGATTAATGAAGTTGGAAAGTTTCCAGATTTGGTATTTGTTCTTTCGCTCTTTATTGAACTTGGTATCAGAATCAGTCATTGTTACGTACCCATTTTCACTTGATACATACGTGCTTGAAGAAGTTTTCTTTCTTCAATCTATTTTGATATTAAATAGAGAAGAAAACAATTCTTATTCAATTGAGGGAGTTAGAAACCTCTAGAGAATCATCATATTCCTTTCAATAGAAATCTAGGAAATATATATAAGCTTACAACTATACTTCCCTACTAAAAAATAAAACACGTTCACAACTTAAACAAATCAAAATACACATTCAAACCCAACTAAAGTATCTTAAATATGTGGCTGACTTATTCAACTAAAATAAAACTCATCTATATCCTAATCTAATTTATTTAAATTATTGAGATAAACCCAATCTTAATTAACAAATAAATCCCTAAAAAAACACCTAAAATATAATTTAATTAACATTTACCTATTATCAAAATGGATACGTAACAGTCATGGAAATTTTTTCTTCATTTTCCAGTTTGCTGAACAGCCTTGAATAGACCGAAAAATTGACAGGTTATCGTCTCTAACAAGTTCTTGGTTTTTTTAAGTTGAAGTTAGTCTTATAAATTTTTTCAACTATCGTTTTAAGTTTTAACCATACCTTATGAAACTTTCAAAGTATCTTTTCTAGCAAATTATTCTTTTTTCTATTACTAAGAAATTTATACTTATGATCAGTGTTTTAAAACTTGGCCCAGCTGGGTTGGTTCAACCAGGACCAAGGCATTCACTAGGCCGGGTTACCAATTTCCTTTTTCACTGAAAACCCTAGACATTGAGATGATGATCAGCGAACAATTGAAGACCAGGATGTTAAGACTTTTGAAGAGGAAGGACCAGTGAGTACAATGGTGGTGATAAAGGTGATTTCTGGTGAGTAAATCAATTGAAAATCGAAAAAAAGGACAACGGCAATAGCCTAATTTTGCCAACGATTGGCTAGGCGAACGGAGGTGGGTTGAGATGGGTTTTAGTCAGGAGGCTAAGAGGAGTGTTTTCAAAGTGATAGAGAGGGTTCTCGACATCGGCGATGGTGACATTTGACTGAAATCAAACCAATTTCGACCAGATTTTGGGTAGATTTTCTGGGGAATGAGCTCAAGGGATGATTGAGATTACATTTCGTGTGTCGCTACCACCAACCAGACAACTGCTGATTTGTATTTGGGGTGTGTTTACTACATTTTAAATATGTAGAGACTTAACGTAATTTTTAGGGGTGTATTTGTTAAATTTTAAACTTTTAAACATCTGGTTTGATCGACCCATCAAACCGATTAAACTGATCCACCCAAGACCCAACAACTTTGCTAGGTTTCACCCCAGGTTAGTTATTAAAACATTGCATTTGATGTAAAGGCTCGTAGTAAAAATAGTACTTACAAGAGTAGTTGTTTATAAAACGGTAGAATCAAAGAAGGTTGAATATTCGGTGACAAATTGAGTAAAAAAAATGCTCTTCAAGCATACTAGAATTCAATTAGAATAAATTAGAATTAAATTTAGTGGTCAATTCCCAAATTTGTCTACAAATCTAACCTTCGACCTAATTAAACAAATTAGCATTGAACATTCTAACTTCAAGGACGAAAGAAATTTAAATCACTTAAGACTTTGTTACTTCTCACTGATCTGATGTAACCTGGAAATAGGAAATGAATTTGCAATTAATGATAATTCGATGAAACTGTCCTATTTAAATATCTTTAGTTAATCATGCGTATACGTATTTGAGAAGATAATTAAGCAATTAATTTAAGAGTAATACTGAACGAAATAGAGAAGCAACAGGAACAAAAATAATAATAGTAAAACAAAACAAACAGTAAACAAAGAAATTATACGTGCGATTTACCCTGGTTCACCCAATGTGGGCTACGTCCAGCTGAGTCAATATTATTGAAATATGCTTCACCTCTCTCGTTTACAATGAATGAATTGCTCTCACACCATAACAAGAGAAAAGTATGTTTATATACTAAGTTTAAGAGATTAAACCTAGTTTTACAAGAATTCCTATTCCTAAGCCCAACCCAAAAAAGAATTAATAACTTAAAAAGAATCCTACAGCGGTTATACATGGAAAAGCCCAAAACCGCCTACGGGCTCGGGGGACCCCCGAGTGCGTCTACCTTTTAATGCTGAAGTATCGACAACTCCAACAAATACTATGCTTACTCACCATCTTACTAACCATCTTACTATCCTTTGTAAAATATAACGCATAGTACAGATATTATACGCATAGTACGGGTACCATGTGCAATTTTAACAAAAGTAGTAAGACGGTTAGTACAACTCGTGAGTAAGCATAGTGTTTTTCTTAATTTAATAGTGATCTGCATGTGACAAAACCACATGTGGTCCTAGAATATTGGTATTTTAATAGGCCAAACGACTTTCACTTACCCAAAGTTTGGCATAAAGATAGATTGATACCCAAAAGGTTTGGAAATGACAAACAAATATTTTATGTCATATTCTGTTAGGAATTTATGTCTGCTAAAAGATAATATAGTAATTCAATTCTCATCCCAAGCCCGTTTGCACAGCTCTCTTGCATCATCGATCGATTTTTTGACTGAATTTAACATTTTTTTGCGAAGTTCGGTGATAAACAGTGGCACTGACCCTTACCGGCGCGCGTTGGGAATGGAGATTGGTGAGTGTTCCAGTCTTTTCACCATTTTTGTCTTTTAGCAGATGAAAATTCCTAATAGAACATGACGGAAAGTGGGTGTTTGTTATTTCTAAACCTTTTGGGTACCACTTTGTCTTTACAGAAAACTTTGGGTATGTGTAAGTCGTTCCCCTATTTTAATACTTGAAAACGTGGGCCATGCTTGCTTGATAAATGAAGAAAATTCTAAATGATGCAGACCCAGAGGTTGAAGACTAGTAGTTGAAGAGAATGGTGGTTAATTAACTCTAGGTTTTAAAGTGGACAATTACATAAAGGCAGCTGACATCTAACTCATATATACTGAACAATTCACCAAACTCGATCTCATCAAAATGTAATTCTCCAGTGAGCTGAAAGAGGTGCAAAGACAAGTGATCGATGAGAGTTAAGCACTGAATAATTAAATGAAGGAATATTTGAGATGCATGAAAGAGGAAGAGGAAATGAGCTTGGGAGGGGAAATAGTAATGGCTGTGGTGGGATTATGGGGAGTATATTTGAGGCCATCCCTGATGAGATATGCAGTAGAAATGCTGCAAGTTTTGCGCAATGCCATTATCAGATTTTTCAGAGCCATGCCTGCTTTTTCTTTCTCTATTTATCTTCCTGTAGCTGCTGGATTGTACTAACAACAAGGTATGTTGACTGAATTTCATGAATGATAATAAAAAAATAAGCATTTCATTGTTTTAGAGAAATAATTCTGTTGATTCAATCAATATATTTGTCAGTACTTTTCTTCACAAATTTCCATTTCTTCTTCATTCTATCGACATCGAATTGATCATTAGTGGCATAACTGGGCGATATGATTCTAATTAAGCTATAAATTTCAATCTTGTTTATTCTTCGCCAAAGCTTATAAACCAGTTATTATTTTCTGTGTTCATTGATCGATTCTCGAATAATCGATACCAATTATTTAGCTTGTGTCCGTCTTCACATAACAACAAACTACCTCCATTTTTCGTTTTATTTAATGCATTCTTATCCGATTTCTTTCACCAACGTGAATGCCATAGCTCTCTCTAGTTGTATTGTTTGGCTCGGCATCGTTCCTTATCCAAATATTAGCCCCACCCACCCGAATGATTGACTCAAAGTTAATTAGATAATTCGAATGAGTTCTTGCCAGGTAACTCAGTGAATTCTCAAACAAATAGGTTTATGAAAACTTTTGTGTATCATTTTTATACTATGAAATAAAAATGACTTAACTACTTTTAAGTGGTAGAATGGTTCAATAGAGATTTTTAGGTGTATTATTCAAGAAATACTGAATCCGAGTCTCTCCTCGATTGCTAATAAAGGTAACTATTAGAATTCTTATTCGATCAGTAGTTTTAAAATCTCGAAGGATTGATTGAGATACGCATAAACTGATTAATCATCCCCCATCATTTGGAAAAAAAAAAAAACTTTTCAAAAGCATATTTTTGTCTTTTAGTTAACAATCTTTCGACTTAAATACAATTCATGATAAATCAATTAAATTATATTTAAGCATAACAATTAATAAGAAATTGGACAGAACTATTCAACAAGATTAATGATGAAATTGAACCTCAAATTACACATGATACATACTTATGGAATCGTGGGACATTAAGGCACATTTATTATTAGAATGTACACCAAATTAACCATCCGGGTTAAAATACAACTCAACTCCACCGAAAAAATTAAAGTATTACAATTGAAATTAACAAAGGAATAAAGAAATGGTGTTAAATATTATTATTATTGAACATTAAATTTATTATTATTATTATTTTTAAATGCAGCTCTTCTTCATTAGATGGTCATTGGGGTATTGTTCCTGCGCTTGACCAACCTCCGTTCTTCAGACTCAATCTCCATTAAACTGTTGATCACTATATCTGATGCATTCGTCACAACTTCTGACCAGTTCCTGTAAACCATTAATTAAGCATAGGTTAAGTAAAACCCTAGTAAATTAATTAGTTTCTGAAATAATAAGCAATTACTATTTAACTTTAGCAGTAAATATTGTGTGAGAAATAATTAACAAACTCTATTAAAAGGAAGAAAATCATACCCTTTCAAGGAATCGAACGTGAGCCCGACGGTGTACTTCGCCTCTTCAAGAGCCCAGTTAAATCTCTGAACTTCATTCGCCGGGCATTTCCCATTGTCCGGAACGCGAAGTTCCGAAGGTTTGATGTCACAAAATATCGGGATAACCTTCTTCTTTGACTCCATGATCAGAGCCAATTCGTGAAGACAAAAATACGATTCGCAATAATGAGGTGAAAACACAGTAACGCCAACTTTGCAGCCCTTGATGGCACTATTTATCTTGTCAAATAACTTGTCGCCCGGCTTCATGTTCTTGTTGTCCAAGAACGGATGTAGATTAACCCGCGACAAATGATCGTAAAGCAAAGTGGCGACTGTTCGCTTCGTGTCAATCCCTCTGTGATTGATGAACACGTCGCAGGGTTTAATGACACGATTAGCTAAGCGGGTTTGAGGGTTTTGGCGGAACAAGAAGCGGTTCAAGTTGTTCATGGCGGGAGAAGGACGAAATTGCATGGTTGGTCGGCGGGTGTGTTTGTTTTTTTTCTTGAAGAAGTAAGTTTTTGTGAAATCTTTTCTGACAAGTTTCTTTTTTGTTTTTGTTTATGTTGTTGTGTGCTAGCGAAGATTGGATATATATATATACATACACAGAGAAGGTTTCAAACATTCGTGTTTTCAGTAAAAAACATTTCCCATTTGATGCCTTTTTTTAGGGTTGATTTTGAACGAGAAAATACAAGGAAGAAGATTGAACATTAAGAATTTAACAGTGTGTTTATTGATTTTGACAGGAGCCGAAAGGAATTAATAGACTATATCTTGATTCTTGACTACCTCGTGTTAATACTTGGAAAATTCTGGACCTTCAAATACGTTTCATGGACTTTCCTCTCTGACTAATATAAAACGTTTCCTTTTTTATTACTTCTAAAACCACATACGTACAAACCTAGCCTTTTGACGACACAAATTCCAAATTTTCAAAGCTTTGTCTATGAGTAATCGTTAATGCAGCAGACACAGCTTCAGACACCTTGCCTATTCAGTCAACTTATTTGAATTGGTTCAAGTTCATAATTTCTGAGTAATTTTCCTGTAATTGTGAATGTATTGGTATGCATTTTACAGGAACGTTACACACATTCCCAAATTAATAAGAGACAAGACTTAGTTTATTAATCCTATTAGCAAGCTAATTTTGATGAGTGTGCTACGTGGTAGAAAGTCGAGTCAGTTTGGTTGAAAATTATATTTTCAACAGAAATATCATTCAACATTACTTGATAAAAAAAATATTATCTATCAAGTAATTTTGATTGTTGAATGATATTTCTAGCATCTCTGATGGTGATTGGAATATTATCTTCATCATAAATTCATCAGAATCTCTAGTACTCTGTCAAACTTAAGGGAGAATCACATTTTCCCACCCAAGGTTTGGTGAAACGACAATTTCCCACCCTTTAAGTTTCAAAATTACACTTTCCCACTCTTTGTTAGGTTCTGTTGTGTTTTCCGTTAATATTTTACTAAAAAGACAAAAATATTCTTAAATTTTTTACTTTATAATTTTTTAATTAGCCAAAAAGCCAAATATCAAAAATTCAAAAAAAAAAATTTAATTAGCCTCACCTAACAAGTTATGAGTAATGTCATGGAATTGTTTAAAGTTAAATGACTTTAATATTTATTTATTTATAATATCATCAATATCTCATCACTATTATTTAATAATCTAATAAATTTATAATGTTTTTTATAATATAATATTTTTTATTTTTACTAATTAATATAGAAAATCAATATTCCTAATTAATTAAATAAATAAAGGAAAAAAGATATATTTACACTTAAACTAATAAATAATCAAGTAAAGATTTTGACTTAACTAAATTTTAATTTATATTAAACTAATTAAGAAATGAATTATTTAAGGTATTTTCATATTTTCAGTTAAATATTAACAAAAAATACTAATAAAACCTTACGAAAGGTGGGAAGGTGTCATTTTGCCAAACATTAGGTGAGAAAATGTCGTTCTCCCCAAACTTAACTACCCATTTATTGCATAATTTTGTATTAGAAGAAAAAGAAAATCCAGTAAAAATCTAAAAGAGGTTCTCTAGATTTAACTAGCAATAAAAATTGCTCACAACCTATCTTATAAACTTTCTCTCATAACTCCGACGTGACAGTTAACAATTGGTTAGTTTACAATTGGACAAGTAGGACCACAGCGTCTAAATAGGACCAATTTGCGAGCTAACCAATTATGAACTACCACGTAAGGGTTGTGAAAGACAATTTGTGAGATTAGATTATAAGTGTAGTATTGTCTAAAATAAGCTTGAGATTTGATCCTTTCTAGACCTCGTGTCCTATTGGACCTCTATGAATAGATTGGCCTGGACCGGCCCAGTTGTACAGTGATATCAGCCCAGATACCTCAATGGCGACGGCCGATGACTATTAATTTCATGAGGTGGGGTGTCAACACATCAACCACATATTAATTTTAGTAATAAGATGCGTTGATAATTACCCAAAAAAAAAAACAATCAGTTATGAGTTAAGAGATATTGTTTATTTATTTATTAATATAAAAGCTTGAATATTAAACTCATTTTTAACTATCGTAGATCGTGACACTTCACATAATTCACATAAGTCTCGTTTTCATAATTATGGCACCTACCAAGAATATTATCATTAATTGGTTGATACATGATTAAAGAATAATTAATCCTCTGGCTGGACTCGAACTATACAAAAAAAAATCTGATTAAAATTTAAAACTTTCTTCAAACTATAAGCAAAGTGCAGTGCACCAATAGATACACCAAAAAGAAATGCATTAATCAATGAGGTAAATTGATAGCAGTGGCTTGCAACTTCAAATCAAATTCATAAATTGAGAAGATTATAGAGACATGGATCCAGACCCAGACAAATTTCTGGTCAGCTATGGGTTTGTGGTCATCATCATGATAGACAAAATGTCTTTACCAATTCCAGGTAGCTTATAACAAGCTTCATAATTCCTCTTCAGCACCATCATCATACACTTCTTATCCATTCACAACATATTTATATATACATGCCGACACATTCTTATTGAAAGATTTTCATAAAATACCCCTATGTTCCCTATTTCTAAGAAAACACCATGACATGATGATAAAAGAGTAAAAAAAAGTTTTATGAATTTCTGTGTTCGAGTTTTGTCAACAATAATAGGGGTGACCATTGACTACTAGAGTTCTTATTCGATCGGCAGTTCCAGGACTTTGAGGAATTAATTGAAATGCATATAAAGCTGGTCCTTTTTAACGGTCAGGTCAATCCCTTGAGATTTGATGAGTATCATTTTTACATTATAAACATTCCTATATATTCATACAACCACAAACAATAATTGAAGTGTAACTAATAATTGCCTCACCTGTGGTTAGATTGAAACTACCTAAGTACATTATAAGGAAATTCACTATGGCCTCTCAAGAGTCGAGTCAAGCCAGCTCTTTATTTGTTGGAAGAAAGCTCTTTTTAAACCAACAATTAAGCTCTAAGTAAGTCATGCCTATTGACAATTGTCATATCAGCTCACTTCCATTCCAACTTTTTAAGGAATCAATAACATTATTTATCATAAATATTACCATATTGTAGTGATTTATATTGGGACCTTGATTAATTAAGTCTCTTAACATAGAAGAATATCTTATATTCATGACAAAACTGGTTTGATGATATCAAATCTCTGGTTCAATTAACTAAAAAATTTCTCTCTTTTAGACCTAGACCAATATAAATTTGTTTTTAAACTTTACACAAAAGTTTTTCGTCAAACGAGGTATCCGGGCTAATGCATCTACTTAAGAAAACTCATTATAAACTTAATCTTAATTTTTTTTTTTTTTTGTAACCTAGGTATCTAGGTTAACACATCTCTACTAATTCTCAGAATCTATTTAACATCTTATAAATCTAAAGAACTAAGAAAATCACAATATTATTGTGATACCTGATCATAATATTTGAATCCAAAAACTTAAAAAATTTAGCAAACCCTTCCTAGCCAACACTTGGATCGGATAAACTCAAATCTCAATGATGTAGGATGGGACATGGTTCTGAGTGTCCAACATTAGAAACTGAGATTTATTCTTTGCCCACTTACTCACTCCACCGTTGCTGTAAATGACCAGGAGAAAAGCAAGAAATTTAGAGAGAGAGAGAGAGAGTAAAGCTTTCTTTGTTTGTTCTCTTGAATGATAAGGTTACTGAAAGCAGAAAAAGAACTGACCTCTCAACTAACTTCATACAGAACTATAAAATAAAATAAAATAACCAGTAAGTAGTAATGTAAAGTAACATCACATCATTACCAATCAGGCAATCATTTTGTATCTGATCTCTCACTCAAAGCACACACATCAAAATCAAGTACTTAGATTCATTCAAATGGAACCCTTCATCAGTAAAAGAAATGAGTAAAAGAAAAATATCATCAAAATCCATTTTTCTGAAACTCCCATGTGGCATGTGCTCAGATTCATCACCACCTGCCGCCACATTCATTCTCTCTCTCTCTCTCTCTCTGTGTAATATCAGAAAGAGTTTACACTTTTTTGCAGGAATATTGGAACTAAAACACAATGCATAACCTGAGACTTTGAACTTCTAAAATTACAACCAACTCTTTCTCAACATTCAATTCTCTCTAAAATGGACTCAAGAACTCGTCTTGATTATGCTCTCTTCCAACTCACACCCACCAGAACCAGGTATAGCTTGCATTTAATTATGTAGAAAATAATGGTGTTAGTATATATAGTTGAGTGTTGCTCTGTTAATGGTTTATTGATGTGTTTTTGTTGGGACATTTGTGGAACAATGAAGGTGTGATCTGGTGATATTTGCCGGTGGTTCAAATGAGAAATTGGCTTCCGGACTTCCTAGAGCCGTTTCTTTCACATTTAAAATCTGCTAAAGATCAGATATCCAAAGGAGGGTATTCCATCACTCTTCGTCCAGTGGGTTCAGATGCCTCTTGGTTCACAAAAGCCACTGTGCAAAGGTAAAAATCCTGTTGAGTGGGTTTGCGGAGACAAAAGTCATTGAGTTTCTGGATTTGAGTTGCCTTGTCATAAAAGGGATCTATGCAAATAGTAGAAAAAAAAAAAGTTCTTGATTTTTCGATCTTATCCAGATTTATCACTGTGAGATTGATACTTAAAAGCATTTCTGATTCTGGGTCATAATCATTATGACTAATAATATGTATTTTAAACAGATTTGTGAGATTTGTGAGCTCACCAGAAGTTCTTGAGAGATTTGTTTCGGTGGAGCGAGAGATAGTACAGATTGAGAATGAATTGGCTAATGCAGCAGTAGGAGATGAAGATGGTATGCTTGCAGCTATTTTACATCCTTCAATGTACTGTTATGCCATAACTTAATAAGTTCTAAAGCACAATAACTCTGAAACTTAATGCAGAATTTCCAACACAATTAAAATGTAAACTGTTGCATTGCCTACTAAGTGATTCTGTATACGAACTTATATTTGACAGGAAATGAAGGTGGAAATTTCCAAAAGACAGTTGCTTCATCTAAGGTTAGTCATTAATTATAAAAAGAAATTGTTTTTTTAATGCTTCTTTGAAAGCTCTATTGAAGGTTTTGGACGCCCTTGTTATGATGGCTGCATTTTAGTGGAAAGGTGAATTCAATGGAGCCGACGATGCTGTGCAGGAAGAAAATTCCAAGTAAAATATCTTAGTTTTTCAGTTTGCTATATCTGGTGACAATATATGCTTCATTTTCTGGATTTATATTCTCAACAGTATTAATTATTCAGCTGTGGACGATGAACAGGATCCGTCTTCAACGTGCTCTGGAGACTCGGAAGGCAGTACTTTGCAAAGAGCAAGCAATGGCATACGCCCGTGCCTTGGTTGCCGGATATGAACCAGGCTGTATAGAGGATCTTATTTACTTTTCCGATGCTTTTGGAGCTTCCCGCTTAAGGTTTGAAGAAAAGCCTAATTATTCTGGTCAATTAAGTGTTCTATTTTAACATATTCAAGGAGGTTTAAAGAGTGTGCCCCGTTTTGTCTAGGCAAGCATGCATAAATTTCATGGATTTGTGCAAGAAAAAGAATGAAGATGCACTCTGGATGGATGAAATCGCCGCGATGCAGGCCTTCTCTCAGCCAGAGTTGCCTTACATTGCAACATCTGGAATCATTCTTGCGGGTGAAGATAATGATCCTACAGGGAAGCAGATCGGCTCAGCTGATGGATCAGTGTCTGACACAAATCATGGTATGAAATATGAATGATTATTTTTATTTTGTCTTCAAATGATCTTTCAATTCGCGATCAATGGTTACGCGTTCAAACTGGTTTAAGCACCTTCTTCTTCTTCTTATCTTTGAAGTTGATAAAATATTTTGTGCAGATAATAATTTGCCCACAGATGGAAAAGCTCAACTGCCAATGTCATGGCCAAACCATATTCCTCAGTACATGCACAACTTTCAAGGCCCCATGGTTCACCAAGTGACGCCGTATCAAGGTTACCATTTTCCAGGTATGCAGGTACCTCCACCATATTATCCAGGGAACATGAGGTGGCCTCCAAATGCGGAAGATTCTAATCTGGCGCATGATTGGGAGGTAGATGATCGAAGAAATCATAAATCTTCCAGGAATAGGAAGAAATCTTCACGTAAAAGTCGGGAAACTTCAAAACAAGATGAATCCTACTGAGCCTAGCGATTCCAGCTCTGAGAATGAATCAAATGAAGATATCCAGAATGGAAATAAGCATTCTTTGAGGAAAAAACAGGGGAAACAATCCTCAAGGAAGGTTGTTATCCGCAATATTAATTACATTACTTCTAATAGGGATGGAGAAAGGAGCAACACCGCTGAGGAAACTTCGGACGATGATGAACTTATTGATGGGAATTCCCTAAAGCAGCAGGTAGAGGAAGCTGTTGGCTCATTGGAGAAACAACATAAATCATCCTCACACCATCCACAAGAAAGATGGGGTCAAGAGTTCTAATGTTGCAGTTAAAAGAAATGATAACTGGGAATACTTTTCCAGAGTCTTCTCATGAAAGATGATGATACAAATTCTTATGGAATGGATCCACACCCTGTAAACATACAGGGTGAATATTCCACAGATAAGAGCTCAAGACCGGGAAGGTCATTTGAATTCAACATGGAATCTGAGCAGCTGAGAAAAGAAAGAGCAGTTTCAAGTGATTCCTTTGTTGCAACAAAGACAAATACAGGTAATGAAGGGGAGACTCGCTTTGGAAACTTAGAAGCAAGTGAATATGGCCTTCCAGGTTGTTAAGGGAAGAGATAGCACACATGAGGAGTTCTTATTTTCACAAAGAAATGGGGGTTCAGGGAACTATTCACAAGCTGCACTATCTGATTATGCCAATGCTTCTACTATGATCAAAACTCAAAAGGAAGGAGACTGGATCACTGGCAACCAACCAGATAGATCAGCAAATCACTGGCAAACAAGTTTTGAAGGGGATTTTGCTTCATCAATGGCTGGCGACAATTTCCACCGTGAGAAAAGTAAGAAAGATGTTCCTAGCTGATGACTCTTTTATGATCCAAGCTCGGCCGCTAGTAAATGATCAATCTGATTCTCATGTAAGGTCAGATATAAGCATGGTTACAGACATTATTGAGGCTACTCTATATGAAAATGAGACACCAGAAATATCTCATGATAAGTCGGAAGCTTTTGGCAACCATGAGCCAGATGATCTTTACATGGTTTCTTGGGCGTGATTCAGCTGCAGAGCAGGCTGCGGCCTCTTGGACACCAGAAATGGATTTTGAAAATAGTATTGTATCAACCAAAGCCAATGAAAATAACTCTAATGCTGAAACCGGTGCTGGGGATAAACAACCTAATGGTTAAGGGTGCTGGCAAAAGAGGAATTCCTGGAGGAAAAGTTTTGACTAAAGATGCAAGGTCTAAACTTCCAAGTGCTTCTCTTGGCAAGAGCAAAACTGACATCATATCAAGGAAGCAAGAAACCATCTCCCGGAAACAGACCCGCAGTTCAGAGAAGTAAATTTGATAAGGTACTAAAACTAAAGCCAGCCTGCTTTTCTTTCTATTCATTCTTTATGTTCAATTGTTTCTATAAACTTTGTTTTCCTCTCCTTACAAATAGGAAGAAGAGAATAGGAAGAGAATGGAAGAGTTACTGATTCAGAGACAGAAGAGAATTGCTGAAAGGAGTGCTGCTAATGGTGGTTCAGCAACAGTAAAAAGAACTCCGACGGAAAATAAATCTTCCATAGCCTCAAAGAAGAAAGGAAAAACTGAAATTCAGTCCCCAACCAAAGAGTCTGCCAAATTACACAAATCAGTCTTCAGGAGTTCCACCATAGATCGCCTAGCAACTGCGCGGACAACTCAGAAGGTGTCACCAACGCCAACAAAACCAGATCAACCCAAAAAGCCAATTTCGAAGGCAAATGGTACTACAACTACCATGTCACAGAAGACTCCCGGGGCTGAAAATAAGAAATCAAGTGCAAACAAAGTGAAACCTTCAGATAAGAAAAAATGGTCAAGAAATGGTAAATGAGGTTCTTTCTCGTCGTAACTCTGATGTTCAAGAAAAGCAGGATAGCATGGACGCCAAGTCAGCATTACCAATTGAGACAACAGCTACACAATCAACTCACCATACCAGTGCCATTGACGATTGCAAAGACATTAAGGGGTTACACAATATTTCTTCAACTGAGAAGATTGAAGGGGATATCAATTCACAAAGAAGTACCTTGGATGACAGAAATTGTAATGAGAATATGATTAATAAGCCCTCTGCACAATTGGATCGCTCAAAAAGTGATGAAGAATTATCCAAGGCACCTACAGGTCTTTCTGAAGATACAAAAGTTTCCGAAGATAAGGTTGCATACGTTTCTGAAACGACCATGCATCCTGCACCAGCATCACTTGACAAAGGTTTGAACTCTTCTACGGTAAATATTGAAGAAAGTGATGGAACAAATGAAAATTTCCGCTCTGCTGAAATTTCGGAGATAAAAATCTCAACTCCCCCACCCAGTGAAATTATAGCAGAACCAAATCACTCCAGAAAGAAATGGAACAATGAAGATAACTCTCCAAAAGCTGCCAAAGGGTTTAGAAAACTACTTTTGTTTGGAAGGAAAAGCAAAAACTATTATGTTGCTTGATCTCATAGACTTCTAGGTTTTTTTTTTTTTTTTTTTTTGTGCTTGCCCCTTATGTGTGTGCATTTCATGTCATGGTGCCTCTGCCTTGGAATGTGGGTTGCTCAAGAGCTGAAGGTGGAGCAACCAGTCGAACTATTGGATACGTTGCCAACCTTTGCCACCATGTGACTGTCAAGAACAATGTAGACGGCTTTCATACACAATAAGGCCTCGAGTGTTTCTGCCATGAGAATCGTAATGTAATTTATGGGAATTTGAGTATCTAGTCTGAGAGTGTAAACAGGGTAATCACTTTATTTGTTATTCCTTTTGAATCTGCATTGATATGTGCCGAGTCCTTTTTAGATCACTTGTAATCTTCATTTTTACTTCTGATTGTTTGCCGGAAAGCTGGTAATGACTTTTTGCTGTGAATGCATTTTTAGCTAATTTCTATGGCAGGGGAATTCATCTTGTACTTTGTTTTGATTGACAATAAAGTGATTTGGTAACTTAACCATCTTAGGATCTTACCATATATCAAATATCTCAATATGAAAATATCAATTTCTACTGAACCGTAACGAAATAAGAGAAGCTTAAGCAGCTACGGTAGCCTATACATCTTCATATTCCAGAAGTTTTCGGTGACCAAGCTCACCTATCGCACAATCGAAAGGGACGATTTTCGAATGACACATTACCACTGTTACAAATGCTGGAACCATTAGTACCATTTGATAGTGAAACAGTTTGAACCAATGTTTGTTTTGTACTTCACTTGGGGCTTAAATTTTGTTCAAGATCCGAAGGCTGTGTTCTTCAGCTATTTCATCCATCGAATTCAGCTTCGCATCATCTGATATCAAACTCATTCACATATTTATCAAACTGCTGAAAAGTTTCCTGTAAAGAAAATTGAGCAAGACGAAAATGCACTACCTTTAACATTCTTTGAATTGGATTAAAGAAAATATAGCACAATTTTCTCATTACCTCTCCCAGCCAATATCAAAAATGTTGGTGGCCAATTGATTAGGAACCCAGCCCATGTAACAACCCGAACCGGGTCACAATTTGACCGGTCTAACCAGTTTGACCGATGATTTCTATCAATCCAATAGGTTTAAAATATAGCAAACACACCCTTAATAAATACACATTAGTCTCTTCAAGTTTGAAATCCAGCAAAAACACCCTTGTAGACAACTGATGATCAATGGCCAATCAAACTTGGGATGATGGGGGTTTTTGTGGGGAGATGTCGAGAGGCAAATGGAGGGATTGGGGTGATTTTTGGCGCCAGGAACAACCCAAAAAAAAGTAAAATCGCGAAACCCTAAGGGTGGCTGATGCTTACACGATCGATGAGCAATCAAGGTCGGTGTTAGGGGTTTTTGTGGGGAGAAGCCAGTGAGGCCAATAGAGGGTTCTAGTGTGATTTTAGGCACTGGATTCCGTCGGAATGAGGGAGAAAGTACTAGAATGTGAGAGGGGTTGAGTGGAAAGAGTGGGGATGTTTGTAATTTTGAGGGTCGGTTTTCTACCTTTGTCGGTTAAACCGGTGAAGGCCCCAAGTCCCCAGTCTACCTTGATCGCGATGAGGGTTCAAGTGTGATTTTAGGCACCGATTCCACCGAACGATGTTTGTAATTTTGAGGGCCTGCTTTCTACCTTTGCTCACAAACCTAAGAAGGCCCCAAGTCTAGATCTAACCAGTTAAACTAATTAGGTCGGGTTGGTTTCCTAATTAGTGTCGGTGGCAATCAACATTGCACTTATAGAAAGAACTAATCTTCGATGCAACAAATGTATCTGCAACTATCCAATGAGGTGGGTGTGCCAAACACGTGCGATGACATGACGAAACCCTTGATGAATGGTTGTAGATGCATCCACTATGAAGATTTATTTTGGCAGAAATCATCTATTAAGAAATACCGAGGATTGCAATTTTTTATAATTTCGGAATTGGATGGTTGTTAAATTTCAAAAAAAAATCGAATGATTTTGAAGCATTTTGGTGGCCAAATATTCGGTATCTAATGCTAATCGCCATTCCTTACAAGATTTTGACCAGAAGGGAAAGCTAGTCAACGATCAATGATTCCGGACCCCCGCATCCATGTTCTAAACACACGTGGCAAGAATCTGTGGCACACGATGAACTGTACACAGTCTGTACTGCAACGCCAAATCATATCAGAACCCAAAAGACAAGGACAGACAACTACCACTGAAAGCAAGGTCCCACATGCTGTGCTCCACGCTTCTGAATCGTCCGTTTCACGCATCAGAGTAAAACGAAACATCAGCCGTTGGATCTACCAGTTACCTCTCAACGTGAAAAAGCTGGCCCCCTTTTTGTAAAATGTAAGCATCCAATTCTCCTCACCGTCACCGACAATCCATCAATCACATCAAGAAAAAGACAAAATCTCGATTTTACCCTTCTAACTAACTTCTATTTTCAGCAAACAACAGTGCTAAACATACTTGTGCCTTGTGCTCTGAGTGATTGTACCTTGTGCTATTTTTCGAAGCTTCTAATTCTGACAGTTTGTACTTTCATTTTTTCCGATTATTTTAACGTTTTTTAAAAACTGTTTTTTTGGAACTTATTGTCATAAGATAGAGTTAATAAATTTTCCTCCTGAAGTTTAATTTGATTATAAATATCCCAAATAGTTTCTATAATAACAAAAATCCCCTTGCTATTAAATTTTAGGTGTTAAAATTAAAGGTAAAAGAACAATTTTATAAATATTTATTAACTTCTAGTAATATAAATTCTAATGTTTTACTAACAATTTACTAAGAATGTGGAAATTTTTGTTATTTCAAAAATCTCAACAAATTTTTTTTGTTATTATATGAAATCTAGGAGAGTATATTTTTTTTTAACTCTTAAAGATAATTTTACAAAACTATATATATTTCTTATTTTAGAAAATCAATTTTTTTGGTTAAAAAATTATAGAAATTACACAAAATACTTTTTTTTTAATCTAAAATATATATTTATGAAATAATTTGATTCAAGTAATATTTTTGTATAAAATTTATATATCTAAATTTACCTGGTAACAGTGTAAGAGCCATGAAAAAGCAAAGAATATTATGTGAAGAAGAAGGGCATTTAAGGATTTTCTTATAGCAGTTGAAATACTCGTGTCAATGAGCTGGTATAGTGTCTTTATCTTTAGGTGAATACATACCATTCTTATTTTATTATTTATTATTTCTGCATTTTTTTCTGGTTTGTGATTTCTTCTTCAACACTGTAAGTGTTGTTGTATATTTAGAAAGAGAGAGACTTGAGAAACAAAGTGTGAAGAAGAGGTAGATCTTGTTTAGCATTTTTGCAGTGCTACATTTCATCCATAGCAATGGCTTCAAAGCTCATCTTGATCACAGTCTTTGTGTTTGATCTCATTGCTTTTGGTTTGGCTGTTGCCGCTGAGCGAAGGAGAAGCACTGTGAGTTTCTTAACCAAAGCTTTATATTTTGTGTTTCCTTATAAAAGACTGAATTATGGGATCTCCTTCATTTGTTTGTTTTTTTTTTTTTTTTTTTTTGAGTAAATTAATTTGTTGGTTATATTCGGGATAAAAATTGTCAGATCTACTGGGAAAAAGTAATATTGTTGGCTCATTTGTTCAAGGAAATCTATCAGATCTCTCTGTTTTCATTACTCCCTCATTTAATATAGGGCTTTTAGTTATTTGTGTGCGGAGGAAATTATTCCCTTAATTCAGATCCTTTTGTGAAAGATGCAATTAATTTGAGCCTAATAATTTTGATTAATATCAGCTGCAAAAATGATTATCTGCAAAGGACGTAACAAAATTATGATATGTTTAATTACAGGCAACAATCAGGCAGGATAATGAAGTGAATTATAACTACTGTGTCTATGACTCAGACATTTCAACTGGGTTAGGTGTTGGTGCATTTTTGTTCCTCATGGTCAGCCAAGTCCTTATAATGGTGGCCAGTCGATGCTTCTGCTGCGGAAAAGCTTTAAGCCCGAGCGGTTCAAGGGCTTGGGCAATCATCCTTTTCATAATTTGCTGGTATATTACATCAGAAATTCAGAAGATTTGATTATGCAATTGATCCAAATACATTTGATTGTTGATTGATTGTTTGTTTGCAATAATCTTTCACAGGGTGTTTTTCCTGATAGCTGAGATATGCTTGTTGGCGGGTTCAGTGAGGAATGCTTATCACACCAAGTACAGAACCATTTTCAGTGAGAACCCTCCCTCTTGCCAGACCTTGAGAAAAGGTGTTTTCGGGGCAGGTGCCGCCTTCGTTTTCTTCACTGCCATAGTCTCCGAATTCTACTATGTTTGCTATTCCAGGGCCAGGGAGAGCTTCCAGTCATATGGAGGCGAAACCGGTGTCGGCATGGGAACCTACAAATGAGCCTTTTCCAGGGCGATTTGATGCATTGACTTGCACACTCTTTGATGGTTTTTCAGTTGCATTTTGTTTATTATGTGTTCAGTTTAGTCATTGATAGATCATATTCTCCATTGTATTCATGATTATTTTTTCTTTTTTGTTCTTTAACTTCATTGATGCTACTGTTAAATTTTTGAGTGTCATATAGGTAAAATTATAGAACGATGTTGTTTGTGTTAAATATACTACTACATGTAATATTCTTGATAAATGTATTGAACAACTTACATATTCTCATTTTGTCAATATGTCCATCAGTTCTTGTACTAGTTTTGGTGTTCTGCTCTGCATTTCAACACAAGTTTATCAATTAATCTGAATTTTCTTCCAGTTTCTGTCAAAACCAAGTTCCCTTTTTCTATTCTCTTCAATTGGAAGCTCATTTTTATACAAGAAGAGCATACTGGAACCTGAAAAGAAAAAGGGTCACAAACAGTTGGGCCTATTTTGTAGGTTTTTTTGAAAAATGTTGTTTTAAAATATTATCTGAATAGGATAGGATAGGATAGGATTAAATCAAATGGGATACTGTAGAATGGCTGGCAATCGCCATGATGGTGCACGATCAGTTGGGTCTGGCCAAAAACGACCAAATCTATTGTCAGAATCTTATCATCATTAATGATCAAATTGGTGCACGACCGGTTAGATTCAATCAATCGTACGTCATTCCAGTGATAACAGCAGTGACCAACGATGTTTGTTGGCAACCGGCAAGAGTTTGGGTGAGTGAGGATATTTTTATTAATTTATAAATTTTATTGTAAAATGTTTTGGATTAAATAAAATAAGATAATATAATACAAGTCTCATCCACTTTTTCAATTTTAGACAAAAAATAATATTTGAACCTTATTTAAATTGGATTAATTTTTTAAATGAAATAACCTAATAATTAAAAAAAGCAAATATTCTGTTTTTTAATCCAAACTGGATAACATAAAAATCAATCGAAAGGGTGAAACAAAAATGCCCATAGATTCTGGAGTTTATATTCTCACCGAAAGAAGACAACATGACTGTTGAATTACTCTGACGAAGTAAAATTTATGGTCAAGGAAGCTAATATTGCATTGAAAGCGCCATGATATCTAATAATTAAATCTTCATGATGGATTGTAGCTATAAAAGTGGCTCCAAATCTGTCTCCAGTCAAAATTTTAGGAAGGGTCATCATCAGGTCAAGAATGGTGAGCACAAATTTTTGGTAAAAAGGACAAGGAGTAGTGATGGCTGCAATTAATTTCACCTGAAAGTTATTACAAGTGTCTTATCAAACAAGTCTACGATAATTTATTGGCCTGGTCTCTCATAGGGAAATTATAATAAAAAATTGTATTCTTCTTCCATGTATATTTTATTTCAGAGTTTTATATTTGTAGTTACCCAAAAAAAATAATAATAATAATTAAAATTATTTAATATTTCCCTTTATCATATTATAGAGATTCAAAGACCCGTGTGTAGTGTGATTGAAACCTTGAAAGAATATTGAAGGCTATCGGTTTTATTATATAGAATATGTTTACAATAGGAAAGTCCTATATAAAAAGGAAATATATTAACATAATATATGCAGTTGAGATTATCCTATAAACTAGGTAAGAAAAGATAAGTACAAGATAAAATCATCTAAGATCAAGGAAAGAATCCGAAGAGGATTCTTCCTTATCACCCCCCTTCAAGCTGAGCGTGGCAAAAGGAATCACGTAAAGTTTGTTACGAAAAAGTAGAAACTGAGGCTTGGTGACTCCCTTGGTTAATGAATCAGCAAGGGCTGAAGATGTGAGGGAACAAAGGCGACTTTTAGAGAACCATTGGCAATTAATTCAAGAACAAAATGGTAGTCAATTGCAATATGTTTAGAGCGAGGTCAAGTGACAGGATCAACTGCCATAAAAATAGCACTCTTGTTGTCGCATAATATTTTTGGAGGAGAAGGCATTTGAAGATGTAGATCACGGAGGAGCTGAGTAATCCAAGCAACTTCAACGGTAGCAACGGCTAAGGATATATACTCAGCTTCGGCACTGGAGCGAGAAACGTGGATTGTTTCTTGGAGCACCAAGAAACAAGATTGGCACCTATGAAGATAACATAGTCGGTGGTAGACCGACGTGTATCAGGACAAGCCACCCAATCAGCATCAGAATAAGCAAGCAACTCACGGGAGGAGGTGCAGTGGAGTTGTAGACCATGATGGACTGTGCCTTTAACATAACGCAATATGTGTTTGAGTGCGCGAAAGTGATCTTCAGTTTGAGCATGCATGTACTAGCAAATGGAATTGACACTAAATGAGAGATCAGGCCGAGTAATTGTCAAATATTGTAGAGCTCCAGCAAGAGACCGGAAAAGGGTGGGATTCGAGAAGAGCTTCCCTTCGGTAGAGATGGTGTCCAACTATAAAGGGAGTGGTAATGGGTTTGGCATCAACCATGTCAGAACACTGTAGTAGATCAAGAGCATACTTGGTTTGGCTAAGAAATAAGCCTTGAAAATTAGGTTGAACTTCGAAACCAAGGAAATAGTGTAGAGAACCCAAATCTTTCATAGCAAATTCGGTGGACAACCGTGAAATAAGAGTCTTGATCAAAGTAGGATTGTTGTCAATAAGCACCATGTCATCAACATAGAGTAAGAGATAAATTGTGCCTATCGTGGTGTGATGAACAAATAGAGAAGAGTCAACCTAACTGAGACAAAAACCAAGTTTCTACAAAAAAGAGTCGAAGCGTTGGAATCAAGCACGAGGGGCTTGTTTTAGTTCATAAAGAGCACGCTTCAAACGGCACACATGTTGAGGAAATTGTGGATCGGTGTAGCCAAGTGGTTGATCCATGTATACTTCTTCATAAATGTGACCATGAAGAAAGGCATAACATCTAATTGATGTAAGGGCCATCCAGAAGTGACCGCAATGGATAGAATAATCCGAACAGTAGCAGGGCGTACCACAGGACTGAACGTATCTTCAAAATCAAGTCCATGAATCTGAGAGTAACCCTTGGCCACAAGGTGAGCCTTATGGCATTCAATGGAACCATCAGCATGAAGTTTGGTCTTAAAGATCCAACGACAACCAACCATATTATGGTTCCGAGGGCGAGGTACAAGATCCCAAGTATCATTTTTCTTCAAAGCTTGTATTTCATCATCCATAGCCGAGAGCCATTCAGGGTGTTTGGTAGCAGACTTGAAACCTCGAGGCTCTTTTAGGGCAAGCAAAGCTTGAAAAAATTGAGAGGAAGGTGAGATCTCTAATGCATGATAAGCCTTAGGTTTAAATATACCAGCTTTTCCTCTAATAACCGTTGAGTGAGTGTTCATAGTGGTCGTCAGTATGGAAACAGGCAGTGTGGGCGGACTTGGAGAAGGGACGGAGGACACTTCAAGAGATGTTCGAGGGAAAGATTCACCAAGACCATCACTACATGGCAAACAAACAGAATCTAACAGAGGAGAAGATAACAACAAATCCAGAGAAGCCAAAGACACATTATTACTAGACTCCAAAAAATCAGAGAAAGTAATATAAGGTGTTGAGTTGGGAAGTTGTTGTGTATCATCACCCGCATAAGGAAAAATAATTTCATAAAACTAGACATGTCGAGAGACATGTAGACGTTGTGTCTTGCGGTCAAAATATCAAAAAGCCTTGTGAAGGGGGCTATAACCTAAAAAGACACAAGGAGATGATTTAGGAGATAATTTGTTAGGAGCATAATCTCGCAAATAAGGAAAGCATAAACATCCAAAGGTGCGAAGCATAGAGTAGTCAGGTTGTTTACCAAACAGGAGCTCGTAAGGAGTTTTGCCATCAAGAGTTTGCGAGGGGAGTCGGTTGATGAGATAAACAAATACAACTACAGCTTGATCTTTTTTTTAGATTTCTAAATTTCATATTTTTCTCGAACTAAAGCAAATACAACTATAGCTTGATCTTTTTTTTAAGAGTTATTTATTAGTTTCTTCCTTCCCTTTTTGTTTTATTTTCTTAGTTTTATAATTTGAAAAACTATTACTAATTACATGTCTATACGAAAAACTAATCATATAACCAAGAAAAAACTAAAACTTAACCAAACAACGTGTTTATATTAGTTTTTTAAGTGTTTTGAAAACTGACAACATTATGAGAACATAAGATACTAAAAGATTTTTTATTATTGAACAAAATAATGATAATGTTTATAAATTCTTCCTAAAAATTTTGAATACGAATAAGAATTTATTGTTAATAATTTTTTTAAATACTATTATACCTTAGAGACGGGATAAAAAGAAGATAAAGTAAGGGCACTAAAAATTATTTCCCTCTCTTTTCTTTTATGGTATTTTATATACAAACTTTATCATACAAACTGATGTGTTTTAAGATGATTGGATAACTTTAAATTTAAAAATAAATTAAATAATTAAAAAAGATTACATAACAAACATGCAGGGTTGCCACTAGGGGTATTAAAAAAATGTAAAAACCGAACTAAATTTTCGGTTATCTAAAAAACCGATTCGGTTTCAGTTCAAAGAAAATAAAAAATCAAATTTTCGGTTCGGTTACCGGTTTAAGAGAATATAGAAACCGGTTAAACGAAATTGACTTTACTAATCAGTTTATTATAAAAATATTAAATAAATAAAAATCTAGTTTATTATTAAAATATTAAATATTAAATATTAAATTAAAACCGGTTTAAAACTGGTTAATCGGCTTTTTACTAATTGATTTTTCCATTAACCGGTTTGGTTTTGGTTCAGGATAATTCTTAAACCGAAAAACCGGTTCGATTTATAAAATCGGTTAACCAGTCTTAAACACTCCTAGTTGCCACACCATTTTATAAAGAATAGTTTGCATAAATGTTTGTATATATAACATTGCCCGTAATAGACCACAACATTTTCTTGTAAAAAAGGCCTTCATCCGTTCATCGTATCCATTCAAGCCCAAACATTGAAATGGAGCACCAAAAAATTTTACTTGGGCCCATAGGTCTCGTTATAGGGTTAGTCTCGGTCTGTGACCATCATACCCCGGCCCGGTCAAACAACATCCCAGCCCAGATCAACTCTGGTCCGGGTCAGCCCATGACTTTTCACGTTAATGTTATTTCAGCTTCAGGAAAACTCTTTGCAATTCGCTTTTATCAAAGCTGCAACTTTTTGTAATTCTAGAGGTGTTAAATAGATCGAATCGGATAGGAAATTGTACGACTAACAACTTTTTGTAATTTTGCAATTGCTTGGTTCATAACAGTTCCACATTAACCACATTGACATCTCTAGGGGTGGGTGGTCTGGGTACCTACCTAAATTCAAATGAACTAGAATTGGAACCAGAACTGGCTAGTTCCTTAGATTTGAAACTAGAACCCGAACGGGAAACATAAGTTATGGTTCTAGTTCCGAGTACCCAGGTTAATTTAATTACCCCTGAATTTTTAAAAAATGACACATAAACCCTATAAAAATAGTTTATAATTGATCTGGTTCCTGCTTGGGTACTCGAATGATTAGGTTCGAGTTAATTTAATTACCCCCTGAATTTTTTAAAAAATGACACAGCTTCGTTCTGGTTCCCAACAGGGTGGAATTGGAGTCGGATTCAAAACCGGTCGATTCTTGATTTTTACAACTGAAACCTACCCCCTGAGGGTCGATTTCGGGTAGGAATCGAAACCCCAAGTACCCGTCGGTTCCGATTCTGACCGGTTCTTTTGCACACCCGTAGACATCTCCCACTTCTATGCCGACCATTAAATTTGTGACTTTGTGAGAGCCATAACTTCAATACAATGAGCAGCTTTTATAAAAATGCAACCACCGGCCACCACCCACTTTGCTTGGCTGTTCAATTCATAGTATGCATTTAGCATATTCATTACAGACGGCTTTAGTTTGTCAATGTTTCCTTTTTGCCAATCTCATGTAAACTCTATAAAGCTGCACTTAAGAAATCCATGAGTTCATAAAAGTTCTTGCACCAATCTGAAATCCATCTTCGTTTCTTTAAATAACCCATGTTAGGGAGATTTTGGGTAACTCTTAAATGCACTGAAACTTTTAACCAAATGCATCTTTTCCATTCAACTCCATTATTATTTTTAAGAGTGAAGAGCAGCTCAATTTGAGTTCTTTGCTTTGCTTGTACTTCTTCACAACATGTGCAACTTCAGATTCCATCAATGGATTTTCATTTTCCTTCTTGACCCTGTTATGTGTAAAAGCTCCATTATATCAGAGAAAAATCATTGCTTGGGATATAAACTGAACCACTTCAATTTCTTTGGCACCAATCAAGGAATTTCTAAGCAATTCATTTTAGCCAGAAGTGCAAAGGAATTTATTCCTATCATGAAGCCAACAGTTCACTTTCTATTGTATCAAACTTCACTACGGACATATCAAGGATTCAACTACACCATATGAATAAAACACTTCATGTGATGGATATTTGTTTGTATACTCAATTCATGATTGCCTTGATATTTCCCCCTTTGAGCTGACTATTCCATAATAATAGGGTTCATAATTGTGCTGGTGTTACAAGTTATCTAGATTTAGCTTGTCAAAGTTCAGCAGAATCTCCCCAACTTATAACACAAAACTATATTGAACCCAGAAATGACCCTACCTCGTTAAAAAAAATGATGTAAAATATCTCCCTAGTTGATATTTTTGACTTATTTGGAGGATACAATTTGTACATAGTGTCATATTGTAAATTCGTCGTATTACACGTATCAAGAACTATAAGTTTTCTTTCTTCGTACCCTTTTTATAATAAAGAAAAATTTGAGTCTTCCATCATCACATTCGTTGAGACGGATTTTCTTTAAATAATCATTATACCTAAAAACTTACGCGCGGGTTAAACTCAGAAAACTTTATAGATGAGATGAACGATGAACATTATAAGTACCATTTTAGTTACACTTTAAATGTGCTAATGGGAACACATCTAAAAATGTCAGGAGGCCAAACTCTGAAATATGAATCCATTGTTTCCTCCTCTATTAGACTTTTGCAATTAACTGACACAGCACAGTGCACATGGAAGCTTTAAACAAGCTATGAAATATTTTTGTTGAAATGTCACTTCATCTCGATCAGTTTGATTTTAGCTCCCACATGCTCTCAGCTTGCTTTTCTTTTGTCAGAATTGACCAGTCTTTATTGCTCGATTCGTGAAGCTAGAGCTAGAGATGGGAAGGCCTCTTCAATGGGGTGCTGTAGGCTAGCTGCAGTGTTATATTGTTATTAAAAGGCCCCAAATGAAAACACCCCAAGATTAACCCACTTGATAATTTTGTGTTTTGCTGTATAATACTATAATTATGTAATTGGGTGCAAAAAGAATAAGATTATTAAGCTGGAATAAGAAAAGTAGCCACAACAAAGGACAATAATTCATTCCATAAATTACTATTCTTGCCCAAGCTTTTTTTTTTTTTTTTTAGTTGTCCAGTCTGCTTATACGCACTTCAACTAATCTTTCAGGACCCTGAAATGAACGATCGAATAAATCTCCTTAATGGTCACACCTATTAGCTAGAGGATTTGAACTCATGAACTTCTTTGTTACCATGAAACCACCCAATGGTGGTTGCCTTGCCCAAGCCTTAAGTATTGAATGCAAACCAAAATTTTACTCACAGATTGTTTCTGATTTCCTTAAAAATTTTGCTTCATTAAGCCAAAGCCTGCAAGTTTAGGTTCTTTTTTTATCAAAACTTGTCAAATCTCGGATCCAATCAAGCAAATATTGTTCGCTTTGGTTTTTTCATTTATTTTAAGTTCATATGGGTTTTCAAGGTCCAACTTAGGGGTGTAAACGAGTCGAGCCGAGCCAAGTTTTCGGCTTTACGAGCTCGACTTGTGTGCTGCAGGATCGAGCTCGAGCTCGCTCGCGAGCCTATACTCGAGCCCAACTTGTCAAGGCTTGGTTTGATTAAGGTAAATTCCAGCCCTGCAATCTGTTTTTCCCTCCAAAACTTGTTTAAAGCCACAAATTTGCATCAATTAATACCTACTGCATAGCTTGCATCATATCAACCATGATAACAGTCTAGAAAATGAAAAAAATACAGTCCAAGAAATGAAAAAAACAATTGTCCAACAATCAAAATAATAGGTGGCTATCGTATGTAGACGGGTTGTCTTGTACTGAAACCACAATTTTCCACTGGCTGCAAAAAATGTTAAATTTAGTAAGTATTTTTTTAGGTAACTAAAATGAATAATCATGCAACAAAACCGAAATGAATCAAACTTTTACCTCTGTGCGCCTCCTACCACAGCCAAATCATGTACTAAATCCTAGGAACTTACGGGATAGGAAGCGTGATCTCCAACGGTTGCTCCTCTTCCTGAAAATGACATAAGAGAAGTAATTGAATTTAGTTAGTATAAATATAATGTAATTATTGAATTTAATCAAAAGAATATTCAATATAACTTACTTTGCACCCTTTCTTCACCCCATTCAATGTTTGACACCAATCGCATCTAGATAAAAGCATCTCCACAGTGTCGGGAGCCAACAACAATCGATAAGTGTCAATAACCCTACTCTCGATGCTGAAAGCAGACTCAGAAGCAGCCATAGTGATAGGGGTGACTAATATGTCACGAGTCATGGCAGACATAATAAGGAACTTCATTGTATTTGCCTTTTACCATGTCAAAGCATCAAACGTCTTAGGATCTCCCACACATTTATGACACCCCTCTCCCAAATAACAATCTAACTCTGATTTAGTTGGCTCAACTATCTCGACCACGTCCAGAAACTCACTGAAATCATCCCAAACCTCTGGCCTGTCAATCGTTTCCCCCGACCCCTCACCAACTACTTGAAGTCCATCCCCTGCAGATGTAGAAGTGCGGGCAGTAGTCAATGATCTACTGGCATCGGCATACTCCCCATAGACCTCATACAAGACATCTTGAACACTAGCAGTATTTGCCTGCGCTTCAGCCTCAGGATACATCTTAGGGAACGCCCATTGAATCACCCTCATCTTCAGTCTAGGGTCCAATACAACAGCCACATCCATCAGCAAATTACATTCCCCCTAATATTTGTCAAACTTTTGCTTCATTTTCCTAACCATGGTCCTTATAAATTCATCTTCATGTTCACTCTTAGTATCCAACATAATCTTGATTAAACAAACTTGTTTTAGAAACAAATTTGATGTCGGATAATCACTGCCCGATACGAGATTGGTCGCATCACTGAACACCTTTAAAATTTCACAAACTTTCTCTACTTTGTCCCAATCCTCCTCCTTGGGACAATATTGATAACTGATATCCCTCTCCTCCAAACTAGGGAAAACACGTCTAAACTTGATTGTCGTGCCAATATATCATATGTTGAATTCCACTGTGTTTTGCAATCAAGAATAAACTTGATTTTTCATCTACTTTAGGCTCAGGTCCACACGGGTTTGTATTTTAAATTCACACAAGCATCCTCCATGCAAAACACATCTACTTAATAAGGCAGATCTAAACCTTAAAAGCTAAATCTCAAACTCATTCGTTAACAATCTAAGATATGATAAAAACAAAATATGATAATGGTATATAAGCAAAATGTCAAGTTCTATTAGACCAAAATAAGTTAAGCAAATGTGTAATTGGTTTCTTTTAGGCCAACAGACATTCCCATTGTGATTCGTATAATTTTTCATTTTGCTTGATTAAAACACCGAGTGTACAGGGAGGTTCTTTCTTCACATCACCACCAACCGGTACTTAAAAAAAAGGACAATCTGTATTTCCAGCATTACTATTATTGATCTCACTCATCAATCACCATTATCAGATAATGGAGAGAACTTGACTAAGCTTTTTTTTTTTTATAAATCCAAAGCATGTTATATCACTGTTACAACTTGAAATTTCTTCCTTTTTTCTCTGTTTTATTAAACTAGGAATCCTTTTACAAGCTTAAACAGGCTGTTGGGAATAAAGCCACGTGGTGTGTCTGTATTCATCAATTTTATTATAATCATAATTAAATCTGCTACATGCGGGTTTGATTTTTATATAAATCCATGCTTATATGAAT
The DNA here is from genome assembly GCA_026225825.1 of Pistacia integerrima. Classification (NCBI taxonomy): domain Eukaryota; kingdom Viridiplantae; phylum Streptophyta; class Magnoliopsida; order Sapindales; family Anacardiaceae; genus Pistacia; species Pistacia integerrima. The sequence goes on from CM047738.1 coordinate 10,007,748, forward strand.
AATAATAATGGGGGAAAATTTTATTACAGTAAACGACTTTTTCCCACCAAGGTTTGCATTAATGACACTTTCACGCTCAAAAGGTTTCAAACTACTACTTTCTCACCCAAAGTTAATATTTTGTTTCCACCCAAAGCCAACTTCGACCGATTTCAGTGACAAAAATTATCTTCGTCACCACCATTTAAACCTTTGGTATCTTCCCTACAAAAACTCTCTCATTCTAACACCTGATTTCTTATCGATTGTCGGTCAATGCAAAGCTAAGGTTTCATATATATATATATATATATAAACAAGTTTGTATGGGCATCTAAACAAGTGATAATTGATGCTTAATATAAATTTAATATAAATAAATAAAAGTAGAAGACTTTGTGAGTGGTTCTCATAAACCAAGGGGGATGTAAGGGTAAGGCAAACATGAGCAGAGTATATTCCCTTCCAAAGAGAACATGAAGAGGAAAAATGAAACATCAATCATAATTCTCATAATTTAAATCATCATCAACAAAAAAATAATAAAAAATAAAGCAACCACCATTTCTGATGTTCAAACTATCTCTGGGTGACTTAGTGGTTCGATAAAGACTCTTAAATATATTACTCAAGAGGTTTTAAGTTCGAATTCCTCTTCGATTGTTAATAGGGATAGTTACCGAAATTCTTACATAATCGATAGTTCCAGAATCACATATGATTAGTTAAAATGAATATAAATTGACCTAGATACCCCAATATTAAAAAAAAAAAAAAACCACCCCTTCTTAAGATTTAAATAATTAATAAAAAGCAAAGCTCCGACAATAAAACTGTTTAACCTTCATTTTAAAAAATACAATATTTTACTGTTTATTTAAATGAGAAATGGGATAAAATTTAAATGAAGAGAAAGGGAAGAAATTACAGTAACTGAATGAATTGGGAGTTGAGTGAATTGACAAGAGAGAGCAGGTTGCTTTATTTAAAGTCCTGTCTCATGTACTACTGACAATTTCGTTATGAAAAGATGTTATTAGTAGTGTACCAATACTTCACTTCCCTATCTTGGACCTATCAGGCTATCAATTCAATTCTCCTTTCTTATTTGAGAAAACGACATTTACCCACCCAAGGTTTGGCAAATATTGTTAGTGATTTGGATTTTGACACGGTATAGATACAACTATTATCACACTGCCCCTGAACTTTTTACTTTTGATTTAAAATAACCCCCATATCTCAAATTCTCTCCATTGCCTCTCTGCCTCCACCTATACCATTGCTAGCCAGGAGATCCCGGCCAAGCCAAAAATATAACCTAATTTCGATACCATTGGACCTCCCCAACACCACCAGTAGCATCGTCTTATCCTCCTCACCAAAACCCTAACTTCTCCACCCGAGTGCACCCACCAATCGTCGATCGTCGCTCATTGTTGGTTTGCTCGACTTTTTAGTTTTTAGGTCGAATTCTGGTCGATTTTGATGCCGAAAGTCAACCTTGACACCACCATCAGCATCCCTATCTCCTCCCTCTCCTCTTCCCCCTCCCCCTCTTAATCACAACTCCTAACACCACTACAACCCCTTGTCACCCCTAACCCCTACTAATGTCGCCCCCAAACCAGCCGCCTCTTGGGTTGCGATGGTTTGGACGGTTGTGGTGGTGGTGGTGGTTTGGAATGGGGGCTCCCAAGGAGTTATCATTTCCATTTCAGACTCAATGCAGTAGTACTGACCATTTTACTCTTTAACTGTTATATTAAATAACTTTCTGTTAATCTAATGGTGGGAATTTGGAATTTATGAAACCATAGGTGGGAACTTGAGATTCGTCAAACCTTGGGTGAGTAACTCTTCTTATTTTTATTTTCTCATTTTACCCGTAATCCAAACCCTAACTTCTTTCGAAAGTCGAAACCACCAATCATAATTCAATTTTGATCTTTATTGATTAATAATTAGGTGGAGCCAATATTATTCTAATTATTTGTCTATAATTTACTTTTCACTTTGATGTATAATACTTCCTTTGACTCCTTATTATTTTATTGGTCACATATCAATTTTAATCTATCTTTATATTTTAATATACTGGGTGGTTATTTAATTATATTTATTTATATTATCTCATCTCTATATTTGATGGAGAATAAGTTAAATACTTATTCTATAATTCAAAAAAGAAGTCATTGCATAAATTAAAATATATGTATGAGGGTAATCGATAGGGAACTGTGGGTAATCTCAAGAGTAAGTCAATGCATATGTAGATGGCGAGTAATTCAATAGGGACTTTTGTGTGTATTACTCAAGAGGTTTTGAATTCGAGTCCTTCTTCGGTTGTTAATAGAGATAATCACTAAAGATTTTATCTGTAGATTAGTTGAAATATGTCTAAACTGGCTTGATTATCCCTAGTCATTAAAAATAAAAAAATACATATACATTATAGATAACATAAAAATTATCCCAATAAATTAGTTAATTAAGGTTTATTTAACACATTAATGAAGCATTAAAAATATAGAAATTTACAATACATTAAAGACAAAAATAAATAATGAAAATCTCACCTCGGATTCTCTCAAATATAATTAGGTAATCAATTACATCATTTCTCATCAATCTTGCAGAAGCACTTCCCTTGGTCTGATGGCTTCTCACAAAAGTGCTTTTATTTAGCCCCCCACCGACCGTCTCTCTTCTTCTTCTTCTTTCTTAGCTTCTTCCTCTCCCTTTTATTAATCACAATGTTTAATTAATATTTGCTCAACCTCCACGTACTTCATGTGCAAGAATGAGTTGGAACTGCTTTTCTTTCTGCAAATTAATTAACAACAACCATTTTTGACTAATCAAAATTATTAAAAGTCTTAAGCATGCTTTTGGATTAATTAAAATGTTTATGCATGTAAATCGAGGCAGTATTTATTATTTTGTGATTGTAATTAAGTTTACAAGTTGCTAGATTTCACTTCTTTTTTTATATACCCATTTGTCTTTAAAATTTTAATTATAAGATTGACTTTTTATTTTTTAATTTTTTTATTTTATATATAATAGTTAATAGATAAAAAAAATCTTATAAAGATACAATTAGTTGAAATGAGCTAAATTGAATTTAGAAACAGTTTTTATATACAATCCTAAAAACTAGTATGAAATTAAAAAAATTCATATTTTAGTTTTTTTATTAAACATCTTGATGTTTTAACATGCAAATCAAAGGTTAATGATTATGTTAAAAGGTTTTATAACGTAAAGAATCGTTGATATATATCAGATTTAGAGACATGATAAGTAAGTTTTCAAAGGTATTGTTTGTTTTGGCCTTGGAGTCTGCATGGTTTTGTCCTGAAAAGGCGTTTTTGGGTGGTGAAGATGTCATTGTGCTATATAAGCAACCAATGCTCCTGTCTCCTAACCGACGTGAGATTTTGGTACCAACATAGCCCCCCAGGGGGCGAGGGGCTTCTTGAGAGTGGCATAGGCCCTCCTTCTAGTGTTGATTTGTACTGATGAGAAGTACGTATGATTCGTGATAGAATCTACATAAAAGTTTGTAGAAAACTCATGATTTCAATGTTGGATCGATAGATGAACAATGAATTAAACAATAACATAAAGAAAAGATTTTTAAAGTGGTTATATTATTGAATGCGTCGAAATAGTAGTTTGATTTGTAAAGAGTTTGTAATTGATTTTCTGAGACTTGTTCCTCTCTCTCCCTAAAAAACATATTACAACTGAGTTTATATATTGTCAATTATACAGTTGAGTTGGAGATGAACTCAAATTTGATAAAATAGGGAACAACATGATCTTTGGGTTTGATCACGAGACACGGTTGAGTTGGAGATGAACTCAAATTCGATAAAATATGAAGTAGCGTAACCTTTAGCTTTGATCATGAGACAAGGTTAAGTCGGAGATGAACTCAAATTTGATAAAACAAAGTGTGGCGTGATCTTCGGCTTTAATCATGAGACACGGTTGAGTTAATGATGAACTCAAATTTGATAAAACAGGAAGTAGTGATCTTCTTTGATCATGAAATCTATATCGCGAGATATCTACATGTCAAAAGGAAATTTATTTGTTCCAAACTTTCCACACAACAAGAATGATTATATAGATAATAAATATATTTTGTTTTTATTTTTTTTTCACAAAAATTATTTAAAATATTGATTTTTAACTTTCAAGGAAATAAAAATAATATAAAGGTGTTAAAAAAGTTGATTGTAGGCTGTAGGAATTGGAATATGGTTGTGAAGGAAGAAGAATGGGACGATTACGGAAGGACACGTGATTAAAGGTTGGAAACGAGTTATCTAAAATATTCGAATCATTTTACATTTTTTATTTATTTTTTTGGCTTTGACTTTCATTATAAATAACCTTCTTTCGAGAATAGGCATAAGTCTACTACCATTTAGGATCCTAACATTAATTTATCACCCACCATTACATTTACACCCATTACTCTTTTAATTACATACGGTTAAGCTACCGTATAAATATACGGATCAATAATTATTGTTTGATTAAAATTTTTACATAAATACTTGATTAATTATTGGATTGATAACATACTAATACTCTTTTTATCATAATAAAAGAAAGGTTATTTTACAAATTGATCTAATATTTTTATTTCTTTTAATATTTTCCAAGTACAAAATATTTAAAAAAAAAAAAAAACACACACACACACACAAATTCTAATATATCGATATAATGATAATTTTTTTTTTTGGTGTTTTAGCGGACAATAACCCATAAAAAATATATAATTTTTTTTTACATTACTAAAGTGGTACCATTAATGCAATACCACAAACCAATAAATGCGTGCCATATAGATATTAAAATTAATAACTACCAATGACATTGAATTGATTTAGTCTAGTATCATAATTAATCAAACTATATTAAAAAATAATTTAAATTATTTTGAAAACAATTTAAAAATATCAATAAAATTAATACTTGTAAATAAAAAGTCCGCCCCTCCCACTAAAGTAGAAAACAAGCCAATATGGTGTAAAACTGCTTCCCATAATTTGTTTAGGAAGTCATTTAAAGTTGTAGATAACGCATCTTGAGTTTTTCTTGTTTATTTTTGTGCTTTCTCATCCCTCTCTTGTGAGTGGGGAGTGCGGCTTCAGGTTTTTTTTTTTTTCTGTCGTAGGATATTCTTTATAAAATTATCAGTTACCCCAAAAAAAAGTTGTAGATAATGACCTTTCATTTATTTTATTATTTTAATCATTGAAAACCTCAATTTCAAAAGAAACCAATAACATAGGGGAAAAAAAAAATGGTAATAATAATAAAATGGTGAATAATACTTTGGGTACTAATGGATGAGATAATATAGTATACTAAAGCATAGATAAGACTGATACGCGATAAGACGGACACTACGCTTTAGCTTAGACACATATTAAGTACTCATTCATTAAGTACTATAAGCATCACTCTAAAATGGTCCCAAAGAGGAACAAAAGTAAGGGTTAGGGTGTCACATTCAGATAACAGTAATGGGCTGGACAGCATGTGTAGGATGGAGAGGACAGCCGGAATTTGCACATTTTAACCTGTACTCTATTACCTTCTTCTTTAATGGACCTTATGGGCAATTTTTCACTCTAAGCCCAACCTACATCTTCCAAACCATAAAAAGTCAAAAATAAAATAAAATGAAATAATATTATTTCATCGTCTTAACATCTTCGACTCAACCGGGTAGATCGTATTCGCTTTATAATTGTTAATAGAAAGCATCTACTATTTCAGGTGACTCAACCTATTGCCTTTGTTGTTTTTGGTTATCAACGACGACTCAACCTTATTTCTCTAAATTATCAACCTTGCGCCGACAGTTCAAAATTACTTGATCCCTTAAGTTTTACAATTGTAAGATGTTAGCCACCTAACCAACATATTTTTCTTGGTTTTTGTTACCACCCTTTATGTTTGTTCAATTCGCATTTGGAATCTAGTTAATTGGTGAACACTCTTGTCTAAGGTCTAAATTGGTTTGTTAAAGTAATAATTTTCTCTCTTTCTTGATTAGACACCAAATTGTAGGGTTGTGAAATTTAAACTTTATTATATAACTTTTAATCATATCATTAAATAGTAAATGTTACCATGTCATTACTTTAGGTAACTTAATGATGCCACTCCCTTTTCAAACAAAGAAATTTGCTATAAGATTGCTAGACAAAAAAGTTCATAATCAAAATTAGACAACCTCGAAGTTTTATATAATATACTATATGGTCAACATTTATAGCACCACCATGGGATTTTAAAACCTAAACAACTACCCCAATAATAATAAATAAAAAAAACTAAGTGCTTGATTGTAAAATGACAAACTATTGTTATAAATTAAATTGAGCCAAATGGCATAACGCCAACAAGTTAAAATTTAATTTAATTATGTGGGCAATGAACGCCGAGCAATTTTGGACAAGTTTGCTTCAAATTTTAGTTAATATACTAATTACCCTTCAATAATCAAGTCAATAATCTCTAGAAGACGCTTTATAATTCAATTTCTATAATCATATTTTTAGGTAACATGTTTTGCGCAAAAATGTCTTAATTTCAAAGTATCTTTCTTTATTTTCAATTCATTCATACCCATCCTTTTTCACCAAAATTGTTAAATTTTTTTTTTTCATTGAAATATTGCTATTAAACTATGAACTCGGTCTTGAGTCTCCCCATACCTAAAAGTATGAGATTAATCCCGATTGAGGTTTGAAAAGTATCTCTAATCACAAGGTGCTTTCAGTACAGTTTGAACTTCTGACATTGCAAATAAAGTTCGTCCCACTTGGAACTTAGTTACCAATTAGGCCACACCTCATGATTCATATGTTTTTTTTTAATCAACATAAAACTTGTAAACTTATAATTTAAAAGTGTAAAACTTGTAATATACCCTTTTACGAGACTGAATTATAGTCAAATCTTGGATATATTTGCGTGATAAAATCATCCATAACATTGAAACTTTGATAATCTACTTTCTCAAAACAAACCATTTCTCACAACAGAAAAACAAAAACAAAAACATAAAAACACTTTCTACTGGATTCTCAATTTTACATTACTCAAATCACAACAAACAAGAAACCAAACAAAAACAAACCAAAATCTCTCTCTCTCTCTCTCTCTTTCACATCTCCACACAAAAACATCACCAAACCCCAACTCCCTCCCAACACAGCATAGGGCTTCGCTCCTCTCTTCCCTCTTCTCTACTCTCTTCTCATCATCGTCATCATCACATCGGATCTGATCCTTCTCTTCAAACGATACACCGTTTTTACAAACCCTTCTCCGATCCCGTCAATTTCCGCCCACAATTCAATACACAAAACACAGCCCATTATCCCAAATAACAATACTATAACAAAACTAAGGACCTAAGTTAAGTACTGGTTTATTTTTACTCTGCTGGCATTTTGTCGAACATAAAATGTGCAAAGCGAGGTTAGAATACCGACAGCGATGAGCAAGACGGGAGGAGGAGGGGGAGATGAAGAAGATGAAGACGAATGTTTCTATGAGTCGTTGGACCGGTTAGTTACTTCTTCTTCTAACTCTTGCTCCACTTCTTCTTCCTCTGAATCCGAAGCCGATAACCCCAATCTTAACCCGGACTCTCCCGTTTATGATTTTCGTGTTCCTAAATTCCCCATGGGCGTCTCTACTAAGTACGATGTTTGGATCTCCGAGCCCGTTTCGGTCTCTGAGAGAAGGACACGTTTGCTCCGTGAAATGGGTCTCAGTCATGACCGGGCTTTGGCGCGGGCCAAACCGGGATCCGAGAGGGAAACGGGTGGGGGAGATTTCGGAAGATCGGCGTCGGCTGATGGGTTGACTGAGCAAGATCAAGGTTGTTCGTCTGTTTCTGGTGGTGGTGGTGGTGTGGGTATTGTTCGATCAAAATCAGACGGTTCGAGGAATAGCAAAGGTTCTGAGCACGATCATCGTAGTCATCGTCATCGTCATCAATTGTCAGTCTGTTCTCCTTCAATTCTTTCAATTCATTCTTCTTCTTTAGATTCACCTCGTGTAAATAATAATCGTAACAGTGATGATAACGATAATGGTAACCTTATTCAAAGGGTTGTTGTTAGTAAGTCGCGGAGTGGTAAAAGCAATAATGAGATTATTGCTAGTGCTGCTTTGTTAAATAAGCCCCCCACCGGCAAGAATTGTAAAAGGGTGGAGGAGAATCGAACCGATTCCTTGAGTCTTCATGGTAATGGTAATGGTAATTATAGTAGTAATTCTTTGCCCGTTAATGCTAATGGTGGAGAGGTTGTTGAGGATTTGGATTCTAATGGGATCGTGGCAGTTGATGAACAAGTGTGTATGATCAGGAATCTTGATAATGGGAAAGCATTTGTGGTCAATGAGATTAGGGAGGATGGGATGTGGAACAAGGTGAAGGAAGTAGAGACTGGGAGGCAGTTGACTATGGAAGAGTTTGAAATGAGTGTGGGGCATTCTCCACTTGTTCAAGAATTGATGAGAAGGCAGAACGTGGAGGAGGGTAATAAGGTTAATTTCGATTTGAACATTAATGGGAATAGTGGTGTTGGGGGCAAGTTGAAGAAGAAAGGGAGTTGGTTGAAGAGTATAAGGACCGTTGCTAGTACTGTGACTGGGCACAAAGAGAGACGGAGTGGTGATGAGAGGGATACTTCATCAGAGAAGGGTGGGCGGCGATCAAGTTCTGCCACAGATGACAGCCAGGATGTCTCATTTCATGGACCAGAGCGAGTGAGGGTGCGCCAATATGGGAAGTCATTTAAAGAGCTTACAGCACTCTATAAGAGCCAGGAGATACAGGCACATAATGGGTCTATTTGGAGCATTAAGTTTAGTTTGGATGGAAGGTATCTTGCAAGTGCAGGTGAGGATTGTGTTATTCATGTTTGGCAGGTTGTTGAGACAGAAAGGAAGGGAGAACTGCTTGAGAAACCTGAAGAAGGACATTTGAATCTGTTGCTGCTGGCTAATGGGTCACCAGAACCAAATTCATTGTCTCCAAAACATATGGATAACCCACTTGAGAAGAAGAGAAGAGGGAGGTCACTGAGCCGAAAGTCACTGAGCTTGGACCACATTGTGGTGCCAGAGACTGTGTTTGGGCTATCTGAAAAGCCCATTTGTTCATTCCAAGGACATCTTGATGACGTGCTTGATCTATCATGGTCAAAATCTCAGGTTAGTTATCACTTTGGGGTTTCTGTTAAATTCTATTAAACATGCTTTTGTTGCTTCTGTCTGTATAATTTGGCATGATTAGTTAATTTTTGTTTGTCTTTAACATGCAGTAGTATGAAACGTTTGGTAAACTTAACATGATAGATATACCTGTATGGTGTGATATCCTCTTGTCATGTAGTTTAAGTGAAAATTTTACTTTGCTTATGTTAAAGCAATTTATTTAATTTACCCTTATGCATAGTAGCCTAGGACATATACTGATGTTTCTGTTTTGGATAAGTTTGGACTTTATCAAGATAGAGAAGGTTCAACAACATAGAGTTTGATAACAATATGGAAGGTATCCCATGGTAAGGTTTTTGAAGGCAGTAAATAAGCATTTTACAGTGATTTGTAAAAGACAATCATGTTTGATTTTATGGTGGAGAGAATGATGATTTCAGTGGTTTATAGATTTATGGAAAAAGGTTAGAGGTTCAGTAAAGTTCATGATATAAACTTGGTCAAACATAACTCTGGCTTTGGTTATGGAAGGACATTGGATTGAATTCCTCATTATAGGACATATAATATATGTGCCTATGAATATAGATGCCTTGAGGAATTTAGTGATTTGCCTTTACAAGTTTATTAGAGAGCTTTTCCTTGAAATACGCTGTATGTGATCAGTGTATACCATTTAGGCCCCTTAATGAAGTTTGTCTATTTCTTCCAGTCTCAAGTTTTATTTTATTCTTATAAACTTTTATAATTGGTCATGTTGGATTATAAATTTTCTAAGCACTTTACAAAATATTTCCAACTGAAATCTTTTCTGCAACTATTGGGCTGTAAATAAAGGCCATATGCAAGTTTAAAATCCAGTAGCTGAAGTGGATATTTCTTGCTGGCCAGTTTAATGGATATTCTCTGTTAGTATCTGCATAAAAAACTGCCAACAAAAATCAGCCAATAGTCTTGATGTTTAAGTAATTTAGTTGAGCCCTGGATAACTTAAATTAGTGACAAAATTGGATGATTCAATATGTTGCCATGAAAGTTGCTTCAAGTGGTGAATAGGTATTGAGCAATATTTATTGCAAACGAAAATTACATTAGATTTTAATAGTCAGTAAGTTTAGTGTATTCAATTCATATGAAAAATATATGATGAGATGAAATATGTCTATTGTATATGATAGGAACCCACTCCAATAACTCAACATTTTGGGTTGGGTCATGGGTCTTTCATGAGCTTGAGTAGAACTCCTTGGAAAACTAGCTTGCCAAGGGAGGGTGCCCAAGCCTTTATAACCCACATGCCCACCCTTTTCCCTTTCAATGTGGGATTCTAACATTCCACCACGCTTCCACAACCGACGTCCATGTCGGCCTCTTTACCCCCGTCGGTCTCTTTACCCCTTAGGTGACTACGCGGATCCCCTTTCCCTTGGGCCTCCATGCCCTTTCTCGAGGTAGCAGCCCGGGCCCAAAGTCAGCCTGCCACGCGTGCGCTGCCATATAGGCGCAAGATCATGCTCTAATACCAATTGATAGGAACCCACTCTAATAACTCAACATTTTGGGTTGAGTCATGAGTCTTTCATGAGCTCGAGTAGAACTCTCCTTGGAAAACCGGCTTGCCAAGGGAGGGTGCCCAAGCCTTTATAACCCACGTGCCTACCATTTTCCCTTTCAATGTGGGATTCTAACAGTATACTTGTTAATGTACCACTTGAGGAGTTTAGAATTGGCTATAACGGTTAATCAATTTTTCTTTGGTACTCATTTTTATGGAATTGTGATCGTTCCCTTAATCATTGTTGTTCCTACAAATTTATGCTTCTCTCCTATGATTTTGTCTATTTTTACTGATCAAACCATTAAGTTAGCTGCCAGATATCTGGAAGTGATTAGTTATTTTTGTATGTATGATTTAGAGTTTTTGTTATTTTCTCCAGCATCTGCTTTCTTCTTCAATGGACAAAACTGTGCGGCTGTGGCACTTGTCTAGCAAGACTTGTTTGAAAATATTCTCTCACAGTGATTATGGTAAGTTCTTTTCACTCATTGTTCTTTAAATGATTGATTTCCATTCACTCTCTAAGACTTTAATACTTTAATCAGTCAAATGCCACTACTATAAAGTTGCTTTTTCCTGTACTTTTCTTAAGTTTCAGAAGCATTAAGCACAACATTCTGGTCCCTTTAAGAATTTTGAACTTCTTTTAATTCCTAATTTTCAATTCTAAAACCCTGGTTGGTTGAATTAGCAAAGATTTTTTTTTTTCTCTGGTTAACTTGTTCATTGCACTAGCTTATGTAATGCTAATTAAACTTAATTTTTGAATCTGCCTTGACACAGTAACTTGCATCCAGTTTAATCCTGTTGATGATAGATATTTCATTAGTGGATCCCTAGATGCTAAGGTTCGCATATGGAGCATTCCTGATCGTCAAGTTGTTGATTGGAATGATTTGCATGAGATGGTCACTGCTGCCTGCTATACACCAGATGGTCAGGTTGGGCTATATTTAATGTTGTTTTTCAATCCATATATAAAAAATTGTGGAAAAATCTGGGGCTCATTGAATTTTTACTCACATGTTGAAGGGTGCACTAGTTGGTTCTTACAAGGGAAGCTGCCATTTATACGATACCTCTGGTACATGAAGATAAATCTCTCTGGCTCCATTTGTGTGATTTTGAGACTTTGTGCATGTTTTTGTTTATGTGTAACCTGCCTCATTGTTAAGTTCTTGCACTGTTAGAAGTTAATGATGATCTTTTTGTATGTATGTTTTTTCAGAGAATAAGTTGCAACAGAAAAGTCAAATCAATCTACAAAACAAGAAGAAGAAATCCCAGCAGAAGAAAATCACTGGTTTCCAGGTAATTTGAGTTGTCCTTGTATTGTTTAGATTTCTTGAGATGATCCATGAAGCTATTCCATTCCTGTCCCCATATTTTTTTCTCATTTCTTTATTAGATTTTTGCCACTAGTTCACTTGATCCTTGTTAGCTGCTAATTAGCTTCATTAACCAGTTTGCACCAGGAAGCTCATCGGAAGTGCTCATCACATCTGCAGATTCAAGGGTTCGGGTTGTTGACGGTGTTGACCTAGTGCACAAGTTTAAAGGTAAGAATAGTGTACAACATGTATTGTCCTTTTCTTACTTTTAGCACCAGAATATTGAATGACGCTTCACCCTTTTGAAACCCGATTCATTAAGCCGCCAGTGGTGGCACAAAAATTGATGCCAATGATTCTCCATTGTTTGCAGTTCAGTATAAATATAATGCAGGGTTGATTTTTCATTTCCCATATGCCATTACTTATATTTGGGTAACTCCAGTAAGAATTTGATCCTTCTATGCTGAGTTGGGTAGACTAGTTTTGTGTCTTTCTGTGGGTCAACTTTAGAGAGCTCTGCTTGACATCTTATTTTAATGATTATTATGTAGATATTGGATCTCTGAATCCTTCACAGTAGGATATATGTTGGAAGTTTGAGTTTTGAGTGTTGCTGGATCACATAGCTCTGTGAGAAATATATTTCTTTTTAGCTATCAATATTCAATCGATATGTACTCAAAAACAAGTTGCTTTTTGGTATATCTACATGTGTCTCCATCATGACCATTTTCACAATTGAGTTGGTATGCCTTCCGTGACAGGGTTTCGTAACACGAGTAGCCAAATATGTGCCTCCCTCACAGCAAATGGAAGATATGTGGTAGCTGCTAGTGAGGATTCTTATGTATATGTGTGGAAACATGAAGCTGAATCCCGACCTAGCAGAAGCAAAGGTGTTACTGTAACACATTCTTATGAGCATTTCCATTGTCAAGATGTATCAGTGGCCGTTCCCTGGCCTGGCATGGGTGACATATGGGGACTGCAAGATACATATTCAGGTGATCAGACTGGGGTTGACAATAATCTTGATGAGTTCTCCATGGCTAATCATCCTCCTACACCTGTTGAGGAGACTAGTGGTAACGAGGGTTCACGATCTGCATATGGTTGCACCAATAGTCCACTTAATGGTACCATTTCTAGTGCAACCAACAGCTACTTCTTTGATAGAATATCAGCTACATGGCCAGAAGAAAAACTTTATATGGCTGCTAGGAATCGGAGCCCTCGTACCAGTGTAGATTTCGCCAATGGTTTAAGTTCAAACATGTCAGCATGGGGTATGGTGATTGTAACCGCTGGCCTTCGAGGTGAAATTAGAACTTTTCAAAATTTTGGATTGCCGGTTCGGATATAAGGGATCAAAAACAGGAAGAAAAAACAAAAACAAAAACCAAAAAAAAAAAAAAAAAATATGACAGGAGGCTGGGTGTGGGGGAAATGGGTAGATGATAATAATCAGTGCTGGCCATTTCCTGGTAGTTAAATGTGTACAGAGAGATATTGGGTGAGATTTGTAATATTAGCGAGTTCCATTTCTTCTTTCTTTGTGCTTGTCATCGGAGTGGTAACAGATGGATAGCCATTCCGATCGAGCATTGAGAAAAGTATAGATTTGTTAAAAGAAAAAAAAAAAGAAAAAACTACACCGTGAATTTAGAAACCGATGTATTTCTGCTGTCGGGAATTGTAGAGTTATGAGCATGGCAAAAGCTTATTGAATTTAAATGAAATTCTTTTATGATTCATTCGTGTTAGTCGCGTCAAGTCCACAAGTAGGGAAAAAAAACTAGGCTGTTGATTTATCATAGTAATTTGTATTGCTGTATTTGAAGGTTTAAGCCTGCAATTTTGACGTCTTCCATATTCATATTGTTTTTCTTGGTATTGTTGTGAAGAAACGTTAAGAGTAACCCAGAATTTGAGAACTTGTGCTTTGGCCGTTGGCACCGAAATTAGTGTAAGAATGAGCGAAATGCAGAGTGATTGGCATCTAATGAAAATTGATATAAAAAAAGTATAAGAAGCAAGCAAGGGACATTTGGGGTTTGATATTGCTTTGCTCGTATAAGTGTTTTGGGTGAAGTATAAAAACAATTTTAGGCATAATTTCTAGATGAATCTTGAACCATAATTTGGAAACTCATTTAACCTATTAATATATCTTTGGGTGGACGAGTAATTTGATAGAAATTATTGGATGTATTATTTAAGAGGTTATGAGTTTAAGTCATTTCTCAATTGCTAATAGGAGTAGTCACTGGTAGTTTTATTTGATTGATGATTCTAAGGTCTTGGAAGATTAATTGAGATGCACGTAAACTGTCTTGAACAGTCTGGTAAAAAAAAAAATAATAATAATAAACAAAAAAAATCTGCCAAATCTTTTGAAAACCTGCAAAGATAAAAGCTTTAGCCAGGGGCCCAGGCTGCCAAAACTCATTATTGAGTTTTGCCCTAAAGACCTAATCCATGACAGAAGATGCCATCTCCCCAGTCACTCTCTGATCCGCTCCAACATTTCATACTCTCAACCCATAACTATTTCGGGAATCGGACTTAAATATCTCGCTCAAGCCCCACCAAACTTATACTAAAACAATAAAATATAGTATCAAAAATCTGGAAATCCAAAACTTGAGACCTCATTGGTGGCCTAGAATTGATGTGGCAGATACTTGGTCTGCTGATTATCTTATCCTCTCCGCCTCCCGTATCCAAAGACAATACTCTTTTTTGTCATAAGCCATGCAGCTTCTTCCTATATATACATCACTTAATATCTCTTTCAAACACTACTACTACGAACACCAGCACAAAGCTCTCAGCTGACTCTGTTAGCAGAAAATATCCTTAAGCATTAAATTGAAACACTTTTTTCAAAGTGGTAACAAATGGCTCTCCAGGCTGCTTCTTTGGTTGCCTCTGCTTTCTCTCTTCCCAAAGAGGTTTGTTTTTCAGTCTTGTTTTGATGATGAGCTTTGTCTTTCTTTTATCATGAAAAAGGAGAAAGAAAAGAATGAAATGGGTTGACATTTTGGTATGTGTAATTGTTGCATGCAGGGAAAGTCTAGTGCTTCTTTCAAGGACTCAAGCCTTTTTGGAGTTTCACTTTCAGATCATGCCAAAGCTGACTTCAGCTCTTCTGTATTGAGATGCAAGGTAGTATACTAGTCACAAAATTCAGTACCTTTCGGGTTTTTTTCTTGGCTGTTGTGAATTGCCTTAAATTGGACCAACAAAACAGTTTGTTTTTGTTTGAATTTTGCCCCAGAAATAAGTTGGACCTGTTGATAACTGTTCGAATACAAGTAATTTTCAGAGTTCATGTAATTTCAGTTTTTGTGAGGTCATGTTGATGGAAAAAAATGACAGTTGAACCACTCTAAAACTTTTCTTTACAAGATCACAGGCACAAATTAGTTAGACATGCAATTAGAAAATGCAAGAATTTGAATTGTGCCATGAAACTTTTTTTTGAGAGCTATGGATTTTACATGTATTGGGTTCATTCCCACTTGAGTGCTTCTTGACTTAAAAAGTTATTGCTAAAGGAAAATAAATAAATGAATGAGGAAAGGCTCTATATTATGCTGGAATTCTGGAATTTGTCTTGTGGAGCGATTGTACATCGACTCCACTATGTAAAGATGAATGGATTCTACATATTCTGATGTTCTGTATATGGAAATAAACTGCAGAGGGAATTCAACCAAAGAATCGGCGCTGTAAGAGCTCAAACATCGGCTACTGCCTCTCCAGCAGCCAATTTAGCTACTCCACAGGGGAAGAAAACTCTAAGAAAAGGCAGTGTTGTGGTCACTGGCGCCTCCTCTGGATTGGGTCTAGCCACAGCTAAGGCACTTGCTGAAACTGGAAAATGGCATGTAATTATGGCCTGCAGGGACTTCCTCAAGGCTGAAAGAGCTGCCAAATCAGCTGGCATGGCTAAGGAAAACTACACGATCATGCATTTGGATCTAGCTTCACTTGACAGTGTCCGCCAATTTGTTGATAACTTCAGGCGATCAGGCAGGCCACTTGATGTACTGGTTTGCAACGCTGCTGTTTACCAGCCAACTGCTAAAGAGCCTTCATTTACTGCTGAAGGGTTCGAGCTTAGTGTCGGAACTAACCATCTTGGTCACTTCCTCCTTTCACGGTTGTTGCTTGATGACTTGAAGCAATCTGATTACCCATCAAAGCGCCTAATCATTGTTGGCTCAATTACAGGTACTAATTCACATGGACGTTAAGCATGTACATATATTGAAGTATAAAAAATTTAAGACATTGATGTACTAACTGTAATTGTAATTATATCAGGAAACACAAATACCTTAGCTGGCAATGTACCTCCTAAGGCCAACCTTGGGGACTTGCGGGGACTTGCTGGGGGTTTAAATGGGCTAAACACCTCGTCCATGATTGATGGCGGAGAATTTGATGGTGCTAAGGCCTACAAAGATAGCAAAGTCTGCAACATGCTCACAATGCAAGAGTTCCACAGGCGCTTCCATGAGGAAACCGGAATTGCATTCGCTTCCCTTTACCCTGGTTGTATTGCCACAACAGGCTTGTTCAGGGAGCACATTCCCTTGTTCAGGCTTCTCTTCCCTCCATTCCAGAAGTACATCACCAAGGGCTTTGTCTCTGAAGATGAAGCCGGAAAAAGACTTGCTCAGGTAAAAAAAGAGACTTACCAATTATCTGTACCTTTGTTCCACACTTGGATACTATTTTTGCCTCAAAATGAACATGCATGAACTTAAGTGGTTGCTTCTGTCAGGTCGTGAGCGATCCAAGCTTGACAAAATCGGGTGTTTACTGGAGCTGGAACAAGGACTCAGCTTCATTTGAGAATCAGTTGTCTCAAGAAGCTAGTGATGTAGAGAAAGCACGCAAAGTGTGGGAGATCAGTGAGAAACTTGTTGGTTTAGCTTGACTGAGAACTTACGAGGTTCTGTTCCACTAATCTTTGCCATGGGAGAGGGTGATGACTTCAAGGTCCATTGTGTGCTGCGGAATTTGGATTTTTTGTAAACAGTTTTTTTCTCTTTAGATGTAGATGACTTGTGATTTAAAACCGAGAATAAAATCACCCACCCCTATTGCAAAGTACAAGCTTGCTTTCGCAGTGTTTGGAATGAAATGGAAACAGCATCAATTATGTTCATGTTCATTGTGTTTCAAGGTACTTCAACACCTTTGGATTTTGACTGAAAAATTATATTCGCAGAGTTGAAAATTGTAAACCCTTTTTCAGTGTATGAAGAAGGATGTCAATGCAAGTTATTTGAGTATGTTTATGAACTTTACTCGAGGTTTAGTACACTAGTTGGGTTCCACCGGAAACGGAAAAAAAAAAGGATTATTATACAACAGGTATTTTTGTACATGTCTTCACCACCAATTTCCCAGAAAGCAAATTAGAGTTCATAAGCTGGGAACCTAGCTGTGGACGGTTCAACCATATCCAGAAAAAGATAAGCCATTCCTCCGATACCCTCAAACAGTGAATAGGGGCGATCACCTCCATGCATTTTCCCTTCTGAAATCAATTTTTGTGCTCTATCAAATAGAAAGCAAGCAAATGCTTTGGCCCTGTACAAGTACTCAGAATTGCCAGTCAATCGGTAGAGTGCCAGAAAAACATAGGTGTTTCCACTGATACCATGGCAGATGCCAACTCGTTTAAGCATACCCCGTTGCCATACGACCTCCCCTGCATCTACAGCTGCTTGCACAAATTCTTTGTCTCCAAAAACCTGAAAATTTACATTTTGGTAGGAGTTACAACAACAGAAGATGCACTTTTCTGAAGATTAAGGTTTATAGGATAATGCATAAAACAGGCACGTTATCAATCTTACAAATTAGTAGTTAAATGGCTGAAAAGAGTTACCTGAGCGGCTTTCACAAGGGTAAGAGTGACCCCAGGAGCACCATGGCACCAATGCACAAGACGGTCTGATTCATTTCCTTCACTTGAAGGATAATTGCCACTGGAGAAACGGTTCTTTATCATGTAGCGAAGCGTATTCCTGACATCCTCCACTTCATCAGGTTTCAATTCCATGTCAATCAAAACGTGCATAATCCCTGCCAGGCCATGGGCAGCGCCCCAGTACTTCTTCCCATGCCATTCATACATCAATGGACATCTTCCCTTATTAGCCAATCTTCTCCCAGCCTTAATAATTTCATCAACAACTGCTCTCTATACAAACATTAAATCCAATCAATAAGAGAAAGGATTCAATCTTCTTAGTTACAATAAATTTGGAGGAAAATGTGCAAAAACAGCTTACCATACGGGCAGTAGATATCGTGTCTTTACCAATATGCTTGTTTAAGAAAGAACAGGCCCATAAGAACCCCACTCTCCCATATAATAACTCACTGGGCAAATCACTAGGAAGCTTGATCTGCTTTCAGGAGAAAAATTGAATCTCAAAAGTAATACAAACAAATACAATTCAAGTCAAGAGGGAACAATGTCATCAAGATAAGAGAAAAAGTATCCCATAATACCTCTTTCAACTGTGTTATGTAGTGCTCAAGTAGCCGCTCATCACCAGCATACTTTGCCGCCACAGCACCAAGAGAACAAACACCAGCCCGCCCACATATGAATGTCACACGCCTATGTCCATGCATCACACAACAATGTAAACAAAATCAGATCAATCATCTCTCATGGTAAGAACCCTGCTCAGTGTATTTGTTTCTTTCATTTGTTTTGGCTAGTATTGTTCCGCCTTGTGATACCATGTGCTTGAATTTGCAATTATTCTCACAACATATGCAAAACTTACACATTATTTTTTCTCATTTGCACAAAATACTAAAGTAGAAGCTAAACCTCAATGGGGTGCATCAATTTTGCACCAAATTTGAGCATTTCCACTCATCAAAAAGCTAACCTTTTTGTTCACTTCTATATTACTGTCTTGCATTAAGTAAAATTGCTCACTTTTATTAAACCTTTTAAACAATTTGAACACAACAAATAAGATTAAAGAGAAAGTACCCAGAATCTTTAGAAGCAGAATCACAAGCCTTAACAATGTCAGAGCACAATTTAAGATCATTCTCACTCTTGGTAACTTGATAAACTTTAAACAGCAAATAAGCAGTGCCAAGAGCACCCGTGTACAAGCTGTAATCTTCCACACGCTTTCCACTCGGTCCCCACGTCTCATTAACAATCTAAACAATAAAAAAAAAAAATGAAGTCAGTTGGGGGCATATAAACAAAACCCAGAAGAGAGTTTTGAGAGAAAATGAAAATGATGGAAGTTGTACGGTTTGTTTGAGATGGAAAGCTGAAGTTTTGAGTTTATCTGAAAGAGTTGTGAAGGGAAGAGAGAGGAGGTTGGAGAGAGAGTCCTGTTGTGGTGTAAGTGATGTTTCAGGCGGTATTTCGTTGGGAAAGAAACGATCAGCCATGGCTGAAATCTCTCTGGAGCAGGGTTAATTCTTCTTCTTGCTTGATGAAGCGTGGAGTTGAAGCTCTTGGAGTTTTACAGAAACTGTGTCGGCCCAGAAGGATGTGAAGTAAACGTGACTGTGACACGACAGATGTCGCCTGTTCGCGGAGTTTGGGGTCAGCTCATTTTTTGTCATCCGACTAATATTTATTTATTTAATTTTTTTTTTTTTAAATAGCTGTAATTTCGAAAACCCCCTACAGGTATATCCTATTTTCACAGTCACCTCTAAGTTTGGAGAATATCCTAATCCTCGCCCCCTTATAAATCGGTAAAAAAAAAAGGACTCTTAAGTTTAGAATTATTTTTTTACCCATGAAACCATAAACCTTTACCCCTTATCTTTTTGGTTGTAGCTAGCCTTGCGGTTGCATCGGTTTAGCAATATCACTAGAGGTTATAGAAGTCTCATGGTGTCGTTGGAGGTCAATCCCAAGAGACTAAGTTTGACTTTAATGGCATCGCTTAATACTAGATTTGGTCACACGATGTTACAGGATGTCAAATTCGACCTCACAACACTACCAAATGTTGAATTTAGCCTTGCGATTCTAATTAAAGGTTGGATACCAACAATCTTATTTTGGTTTTTACAATTGTGGACGTTTTTGGAGGTTATATTCAATCTCACGGTGTTATTAAAGATCAAATCTAATAACACTAGGAATGGTTGGGAAAGGGAGAGAAATTTAAGAAAAAAAAAAAAGTTTTATTAAAATGTCAACCATCACGATTCATTGAAATCTCAACAATACCTTTTATTAGTTAACTTTTAACGGGAAAAAGTTCACCAAATAAGAGCTATTGTTTTATTTTTGAAACCTACAGGTGCTTATAAATAAGCATAGCATATCGGGTTTTTGAATTATCCCAATCTCTAATTTTCTAACATTTATGGTTAATTTCACTTTATTCAATTTGTTAACTTTATATCTCAATTCTTGAAATTTTATCAATTTTTTTCTTCAAAGGTACTTAATTTTTAACATTAAATTAAAAAAAACATTATGTTGGGCCTAGAAAGATACCCAAGTTCTGAAAAAGGACCGATAAAATAAACCCATTTGCTAAATGGCCCAAACCCCATTGAACCTCTTCTCCTCTCGAGTCACGCCCTAGGTTTAATAAGGGTTTAACATCTTTCTCCCTCGCTTCTGCAGCAGCCAGTTAAAGTAAAACCCTCTTCAAACTCATCTTATTCTTTAATTTCTGATAATTTTGCTTCACTTCTCAACTCTTTCACGTTCTTTTTATTCTTTTAGAGTATGGGGAAGAAGCGAAAGCATAGTGAAACCAACGCCGTTGAACCCACAAAGAAGGACGATAACACTATCGAAGAGCGACCCAAAAGAACCCTTTTGGGCTGGAAAGATAAGCCTGAAGTCAAAGAAACCGATGCCCCAGGTGTCTTTAGAAACAAAGAAAAGGTTTTGGTGACTTGTTCACGCAGAATCAATTTCAGGTGAGAGCTTTTGTTGATTTTTTCTCGGGTAGTGAATTTAAAAGAACTCTTTTTTTTTTGGTGATAAAGGGGAAATAATTAATGGGTTTATTTCATTTTGTGGTGTTTTATAGGTATAGGCATTTGATGTTAAATGTGGTGTCACTTTTGCCTCATTGTAAGAAGGATAACAAGGTTGAATCTAAAAGTAGTAAAGGTGCTACTTTGAATGAGCTTGTTGAGCTTAAGAGCTGTTCTTCCTGCTTGTTTTTTGAGGTAAATTTATGCTCCTATGAATTTCGTTTTTTGCGTTGTGAGTTGCAATTTTTTTTTTTTTTTTTGGGTTGGGATATTTGACTTAAAGTTAGCTTCTACTCCTTAATTAAGTTAAATGCCACAAAAGGAAGTGCTTGTATTGGACGTAAATTTTATTTCTCAGCATAGATTTATGATAATTGTCTCGATTGTGGCCTATAATTTGAAGGAAGAACTGAAGTTTAATGTTTGGCTTAGATACGATTTGATGGATACGTGTATAATTTTAGTTTATAGAAATTTCCATATACTTTGATGCAAGTCATTATTTTATAAATCAGGTAAAAAATGTATTTTATGATTTATAATTCAGGTTTGATTTTTGCTTGCTATTTTTATTAGCACATGCATGCACCCCCCATATTCCCCTGCTGAAACATAAATTAATTGGATCTTGACCACGTTCATATGAGGGGGTCTTCTAGTTTCAGGGCAAGAGATCTAACCATGCTATTCTGAACTTGAGTGAATGTTTGATTTTTAAAGTTGAAACATGTGGGGTAAATTTGTTTTAAAATATATTTGAATGTGATGCCTAATGCTTTCTTCTTATAACCTATCTACTACAGTGCAGGAAACATAAGGACCTGTATCTTTGGATGGCAAAGAGCCCCAATGGCCCATCTGTGAAGTTTTTAGTAAATGCTGGTAATTTTCTCTTTAGATTTTTTATGATATTATCATAAGAGCATCTGACTGCATTTTAGGAATAGTCTCATGCATTTCTAATCAATATTTGCATATTATGGCCATAAATTCTTGCATTTCTGGATAATTCATTGCAGAGATTGACATCCCATTTTTTAGCTATAATTTTAGTCTTTGTAGTTATTAATATGTGAAACTATGAGGTAGTCAATAAACATTGTTTTGTCATTTCAGTGCACACCATGGAGGAACTGAAGCTTACTGGAAACCATCTTAAAGGGTCACGTCCTCTCTTGACTTTCTCAGCCAATTTTGATAACAATGCTCACTGGAAGCTTATAAAGGAGATGATCGTTCAGGTATTTTGGTTTTTGTTTCCTCCTTTCAAAGCAAGCATAGTTTTCTTGCCATTGATCTTTGTTCACATTTGGACAAATTTACTTTCTTACTCTGGGAATACTTTTATAGTGATTTTCCTTTTTTTCTTTCACTTATAGTATACATGACATCCATATTAATGTGATGCTTTTAACAATTTCTCACCAAAATTTATACCCATGTTTCACCAACAACATGAACCGCTATTCTTGTTCTATAGCTGGATGGTATGACCAAGTTTTATTATGGCTGTATTTTAACTTGTATATTTTCCACTACAAAATTTGTTCTGAAATCGTTGTCTGTCAAATACAATTATTATCTGCAACATAGTTTTTTTGTGGTATTTCTATTTAAATCTGAATATATGCTGACACTTTCTTTTCTTGTTTAGATATTTGGAACTCCAAAGGAACACAGGAAATCTAAGCCTTATTATGATCATGTGTTTGCTTTTTCCATTGTTGATGATCACGTATGGTTCCGGAATTATCAGGTTGGTAATATTCTCAAAATTGAAGATTATGCATGGTTTTTATGTCAAATTTTCTTGTCTGAGATGAGCCACTTCTTTGCTCACATGTTGAAAATGATAAAATTGAACTTTTATAAATGCTATTAACAATTTGTTTCTTTAATCGCTCAAAGTTATGAAGCTTTCGTTTTTGATGAAATTGTTTCTCATGATTTCGTTGTTCTCTTTGCTTCTGTTTACAGATAACTGTTCCTCATAATGAATCAGATAAAGTGGCTCGAGGAGGCCTGGATAAAATGACTCTTGTCGAGGTTTTTCTTGTGATATGCCTTTTGAGTAATTTGTATGGTTGAGTATTTGAGATGGTGGTTAATATGGAAAATGTTCTCACAGGTTGGTCCAAGATTTTGTTTGAATCCAATCAAGATATTTGGTGGCAGCTTTGGAGGCCCAACACTGTATGAGAATCCATTTTATGTTTCCCCAAACCAGGTTAGCTGATTTTAAATTGTGTATTGTTGGGGCTTTAATCTATTAGATTTCTTCATGGTTAAATAATCCTCCAAACTGTCATGGATTCTTTCAAGTATAATGTAATGCCCTTGAAAATGTTACATGTAGACACCATTCGGCATCATTTACTAACTTTTTCGATTTTGAATGTTCTTGTTCGTAATCTCATCTCACCTTGATTGTACCTTTTCCAAATTATTGCCAATATTAATGCATATTCTTCTCATTTTGATATTGTTCAGATTCGAGCTTTGGAGAAAAGGCAGAAGGCTGGGAAGTATGCAAAGAAAGTTAAAGCTAAAACTAGGAGAAAGATGCATCAGCTTGCAAATCCATTGGAGCCTGATGAATATGCTGATATGTGGAAAGAATGAAATTTATCATGACCTTTTCAATGGTGGATGAAATCTATTATACTTAAAATCAGCTTGTATCCAGTATAAAATGGAAAATTTTGTCAATTTTCTTGCCATTTTTGACAGATAATTTATCACTCTCAGTTGATTACCTTTTTTCATATAAGTTTTTACTATGCTGTTGTTCATTGTAGCATCATCTGTGTTTTGATTCTTATTCTTGTTGACATAGCATGAATAATTTTTTTTTTTCCTTAGAAAAACAGGAGATTTAAGGCCATTCCTTTTTTCAGTTTGGAGAGGAAAGGCTGATGGATAACTAGAGAAAAAAATGTGAAATAAGTTTTCCTTTCAATTTAAGTTTTTTCTGTAGTGTTTGTATGACGTTGTTGCTGGTCTTTTTACTGTTGGCAGATTATTACACAAGACTGATTCTGAAAATGAATAATCACTATGTACATAATACCAGTGGCAATGGAAATTCAAAACAAGGAAAAAAACTACAAAACTTTTAGTCTTATTCTTTCAAGGAAAAATAAAAATAAAAAAAGAGCTGGTGATTTCAGTGCAATGGGTGGACAAATGACAGTCGTTTAATGTGGGTCCCAGTGAGTCCAGTTAGTTTCACTCCCTACCCTCGGAATGCTGTTGACCCTTGTGTAAACATCAACCTTGAAATTGGCTCCACACAGAACTCCTTCACTATCTATCCTCGGCATTGCCCTGATCTTGTTCATTGGATGCTCGAAGCTCATCAATCCTCCCTCACTGTGAAACATGAATCCTGCATCATCACCACCATTGATATCAGACCCACTTCATTTTTCATCTTTATGTAAAAAAGTCAAATATGGTTAACTTTATCTATAACCAAAATCATGATGACATAAATGGTTTTTCACCAGTACCTGTGGGAAAAGGAGCAAATGACTTGGCACAGCCGGCTTTTATGACCTCTAAATCATCAGAAATCACCACAGAGCCATCAGCTGCAATACCCCAGTAGAGTTTAACTCCACCATCAGAACCCTGCAACAATTTAAAAACAAATTCACGAAATATTTATTGCCCACTTGTTCAAATTCCAATTTCTGAACAATATATAAAATAGATGATATTTACATACCAGTGCAGCAAAGACAGTACCAGTCTTGCTGTCATAAACAACAAAAGCAAAGCTTCCTTCAAGATCCTTAACAACCTGATCAGCCGGGTATGGACCTCTGTCGCGAAGGGTTCGATATGCAACAATTAAAAACATCGCCTCATTGCTTGCCTTTGCCAAACCATACTGCCTATTGAGTGAGTTCAAGTTGTTCAAGCTCCCCAGGAACACACAATATATATCATCAAACCCACAAAACAACCTGCAAAATCATTCATGTTAAACAATCGATCGCTTAACGATAAGAAACATAACAGTGGTGATGAATTTTGAGATACCTTTGATGAGGAGGGAAAGGAGTTTCAGGGCGCACATAAGCAAGAACAGCTGCATGGCCAAAGTTCATGGTGCAAGTGTTGAGAGGGTGATGAGAAAGGAAGTCCTGGAGAGTTTCTTCAGGAAGTTTAGGCCTCTTGGAACCATTGTGAGATGCGGGACTGTTGAGCTCCTCAGGTGGGTTAGCAAACGCCTCGTGGAAAATTGCCAACATGTTTGAATAAATTAACAAAAAATTTGATTACGGATTTCACAGATGGTGATGATCCTACACAGAAACTTGTTCATGTTATTTATAAGGTTGAGTGTGAAGTGTAAGTTGGCATCAATATGTTTCTTTTATTGTGTAAAGTGTGCTGTATCTCAGTGTGATGGATAAGGATAATTCCCTCTCTTACTCCGAGGTATTCTTATCCTATTCACTTTATTATTGTTTTTTTATTTTATCAAAATTTTACCCTGTTAAGACTTTTAGAATAAAGGAATATGTCAAAGCTGAGCTCTAGTTGTTTTTCATTTTGTTTTTGTTTTTGATTTCTCAAGTTTCTTTCTGTGGTAGTAATTTTTAATTTCTGAGCAAATTGGATATGGTTTGGCAGGATTGGCCTTATCCGGAAATGGGGAAAGTATGACAAATTTCACTACGAGCAGGTGAGAGAAAGACAGAGACAGAGACAGAGACAGAGACAGAGACAGAGCCTGTGTTTTCATTGTTTTCTGTGGATGGATCATTGAATGGCGGAGGGAGCATCCAGTATTTGAATATTTCTGCTTCATTTAAACAATTTAAAAATTAAAGGGTGCTGAAATCATGGGCTTCCATCTTTATCTCATAATGCTAAACCATTAGGCTTCTCAGGGCACAAGCTTTAAATATTATCCCATTATGTATCAGCAGTAAGGTTCTCAAATCATATATCATACCGTAGAAACGTGTATTAAAATCTTATTTTTTCGAATCGAATATTGTACTGTAAGATATACTTTTAAAAAAATAATAAATTTTTTCTAAAAATTAATATCATTCCCAAAATTAATTAATAAATTTTATGATATTATTGACTTTAAATTATAATATTACACAATCAAATTTAATCATAAAATTAAGAATTTATAGTGCGTTTGTTTCCTTTTTGTCCAAAATACTCTATTCTTATTCTTAAAAAAAATACATGTTTGTTTCTCTATTCTCAAAATCATATCCTATAATATTCAACTATTTAAAACCCCAATAGGTTTATTAATTTAACTAAACACTCCCAATAAAAAAGTTTTATAAATTAAAAAAAATACCCCACCCACCCACATTTGTCAGATTCTAGCAACCATTGTCGGAAGGTGGCTGGAATCTAGCGTAATAGCACTATCAGCTGGATCTAGTCGGTAGTGCGTCGATCTAACCTTTTTTCGGCTAGACTCACCACAGATCTGGCCGAAAAAGGCTAGATCCATAGCCAAATCTTTGGCCGTCAATGACAACTAATATATGGTTGTCGTTGACCGTCAACAACGACCATATCTTTGGCCGTCACCTTTTCCGACCAAATCCGTGGTGGATCTAGCAAAAAAAATGTCATAGCAGCGCACAATCGGCCATATCTGGCCAATCGTGCACAATGACACCAGATTCCGACGGTGGTGGCCAAAATCTAGCAACTGTGGGTGGGTGGGGGTGTTTTTGTAAATTTATAAACTTTTTATTATTGGGAGTGTTAAGCTAAATTAACAAACCTAAGGGTTTTTTTCGTTAATTTTTAAATCCTACCTCTTAAAAATAACCCAACTCAACTTAACAATAATATTTTAAAAATACTATTCAAAATAATAAAATAAACACACACATATTATTTCATTTCAACCATTCATATCATTTCTAAGATCAATGTCAATATCTATATCTCCACTTGTGCTACTATTATCATGTAAAATGGGACACGTCTTCTTCTTCAATTTCTCCATACAAAATGGGTAAATTTGGATGGGTTTTAGTGAACCGGGTTGGGTGACCTAGTTCCGACCCGAAATTTTGTTTGGGCCTTTAACCCAAATTAATAAAATCTTATCGATTTGTATCGATATTTTTAAGGATACAAACCGATATGTATCGTATCATAAAATACATATCAACGTATCAAAATGTTTAGAAAGATTTAGGATACACTCTCTAATACGTATCATTAGCGATCTATATCGAATGATACGTATCACATATCGTAGGATACTAATAATCATGATTTGTAGTGCAACTTTCTTTACTAAAAGAAAAATTATAAAATTGTGGTAGCTTTTTCACATATCAAGAACACTATTATTTTTTACTTAGATATTATCCAATTCTGGATTAAATTAAGAGATTTCAAAATTAATTAGTGACTTTTATAATTGTTGCTTCACGAAATATTTCACATAAGATATCTCTAAATTCGACTAATTAGGAAATATTATTATTATTATGATTCTTAATCGATGGGAATTTAACTGTAGGTATTTCTATCTAAATAAAAATTACCCTCTTAATTAGATGATAATCAATTGTAAATTTATTTTATTTGTTTATTTCACTGTTTAAAGTTAAGTAGTAACAAGGCACATTTTATAAATAAATTATAGTGAAAAATAATTTAGTAAACTTGCTCTTAATGGACTCTTTAATTTATCAATTATTCCTTTTATTAATTGTTTTAAGAGTAAACCTCTAAATGACATGTTTGCAAGATTTGGCGAAACGATAAGTTTTCACACCTAGTTTCAAAAATTCTAAATTCCTACCCTTAAACCAACACTATTAGTGATTTTTAGATTCCGATAAAGGTATAAAGGGTTCTATTACCTTATTGTCCTTGACAAATAAATTAATAAATTTTTTTTTTGGTAACTGGTAATTAATAAATTAATAAGTTATTTTTTAACCCCCAAATTAATAGAATTAGAAAAATAACCACCTTACTTTCAAATTTATTTCAATAACACCATTTTCTTCAACCTTCACATCATCTCTGTCTCCAACGACCCAACTGTTGCCACTACTTAGCCACTACCGCCGAACGACAAACCCAAACACTCCGAAAATCAATCAATCAACTCTAGAAATCGCAAACAAACAAATCCACTCCAACAAATCAACAATCAATCCACCAATAGGGGGTTGTTGTGCAGGAAAATTCGACCTACCTCGACCTTAGAAAGGGCCTGAGGATCCTAGCTCACACGCCGCACTCAATCATCCGAACAGGAAATTTACTTGAAGCCCACGACAAAACTTGTGATTGGAAAGCCAGGTGTCGACAGGTTAACACTAAGCACGACACCTAACAAGCCTGCCAAGCCGCATGAGCACCACGTGTAGTACATGCAGTTGCTTGGCCTGAACAACCGCTAAACTCTCTAACAAACTCCGACTAACCACAGCTATAATCACCACTAAACACAATGATAGCTTGACCTCCTCGATCACCTAATTGGCGTCAGAGCAGACAAGAATCATTCCGTTGATGCCAACTTCCACGAGCTACCGCAATCGAAGACTCCTATAAATACCCAATTACAATCCTTAAAAAAGGGGGTTTTCGAAGATCCAGAGGTAAAGGGCTTAGGAATAGAGAAATTTAGAGAAAAAATAGTCAATCAGTTGTAGTCATCTCACTGAGATAAACTTTGTAATCATTCTCTTATAAAAGAAACAGTGCACATAGGCCTGATTCCATTACTCGACGGAACCACTTAAAAAGATTGTTTTATTTTTTTTATTTTTTATTTGTTATTTTTTATTTTTTATTTTTTATTTTTTTCTGTGATTTGTCACATCGTCCAGACACAGCTCCACTCTCGTCCAAATCATACGCACCCCTTTCATTGGTTCACAAGAACCACATACCCATCATGCTCGGTTCTCCCGAGAGTCAACCGAGTATCCCTGGTTGACGCCTGCTTTCACCCTCGGCATTCAGGTGGTGTGGAAAATCGCATCAACATCTTGACGCTAGAAAGAGAGCTCGACTTGAACACTCCGGTTGACCCCTATTTCAACCGCAATTCAAGACAATTACCACCGAGTCGGTCACTACATTCTGGCAGAAATGGTGTGGCGAATAAGAGCTACCAAGAGCCAAATCGACGTAAGTCAAATTGATGCCCTCACGACGGAAAGCCAAGGAAATGCCCAAGGAGGTGTCAATAATCTCTCACCAGTCATTCCGCTTCTCCTTGGGGAGAACCATCAAGGCGCAAATACCTCTGGCCCCCAAAATCCACAGATCCTTGATATGTTCCAAAAAATCATGCATGCAATTGGTAATCTTCAGTGGGATGTGACCAATTTGAGGAAGGACAAATTGTTGACGACCTTCAAACCTGTAAAACGTCGTTTCACCATCTCTTAACTAGGAACATGTAACTGCCGAAGATTATTCCGACATCATGGATGGATCATGGCAAAATCGCCCCACCACCCTAAGGTCACTGGATCTGGAACATCTAGGGTAACGTCTTAAAAAAGAGCCAGTAGTGGAGGAGATGAACCGTTGAGAGCCTATTCGTTTTCACATAGGAACATACATGCCCAACACAACGGCAAAGTCACCTGAGCATGCTCATTTGCTTGAATGTCCTCCCTCACCACCATGACACGTGCGGTCAACACCCCAGCCTGAGCCAACACTATGATGGATCCAAGAATCAACCTTGACAACTCGTACTATCCTAGTTCCTTCGATTCTTCTTCATGCGCCAGCACGCCCAATCGCGAGGGTTAACAGAACCTAAATTTCGATCTCCGTCAACATTTTAACACGCCAAGACCTAACCTCTGCCACCAAATTGACCAGACCAGGGGAGATGTTGCACTTTTGGTCAACATCTGAGCTGGCATGCAGTTAGAAGATATGCAGAATATGCTCGACGAATTGCACATTTAAAAAATTGGGCATGCGATGATCACATACAACTCCCCCTTTCTTGAGGAAATGCTTTTGGCACTCCTTTCACTAGGATTCAAGACTCTATATATTAAATTCAACGGGGAAGGCAACCCTCAAGACCACCTTAATGCTTTCAACGATTTAATGGAGTTACATCAGGTCTCCGACCTGGCTAAGTGCAAGTGCTTTACGATCACCTTTATGGGCGATGCAAAGAGGTGGTATACAAGGCTCCCTCCGAAGTCGGTTCACTCTTGGTGTCAGTTTGCTGAGCTATATCTCTAACAATTCCAAGCTCAACGTAGATTTGTTATGCCAATAAGTTATTTTAGCAATATCCTCCAAGAAAAGGGTGAGAACCTGATGTCATATCTAAAGAGATTCATAATTGAAAAAAGAAAGGTGGCCGATGCGCTAGAGGAAGCGGTGAGGACGCTCCTGACCTCCAAGGTGAAGCCACAAATCGAACTATGGAAAGATCTTTAGAAGGAATATTACATATCTCTAGTCAACTTATTGGCATAACGAATCTACCGGATGGCCAACAAATATCAACAGATAGAGAATTTGTTGGTAGCACTGAGTGACACAACCTCAATAGTCACCCCCACTTGTCAACCCGATCGAGTAAGAGGTATCAAGTGAGATGACCGCAACATGGGGAACCAGGATCAATGCCAACCCTCGAAAAGACCTCAAACAGAATTGAGAAGGGACGGCAACATGGTCCCGTTGTTTAGCGACTACACACCCTTGGTTTCTCCCATTAACAAAATCTTCGTAGTCATTGAAGACACAAATTTACTACCACCACTAAGCAAGATAAATGGACCTTGTGGCAGATGAGACTTCTAGAAATATTGTTGGTACCACAAGAAAACCGACCACAACATTAGCAAGTGTCGAGCCTTAAAAGATGCTATCGAAGATCTAATCCGGAAGAGGCACTTAAAAGAGTACGTAGAGCTACTTAAAACCAATGAAGGACATGACAAGCTTGACTCCTAGCAATCAACAGGCTCCAACCACCAAGTGTCGATGGTTTTCGAATGACCTTCGATCACAGAAAACTCGAGACTAGCCAAACTCCAACACACCCATGAAGCCAGGACTCAATCAACACAAATGGTTTGAAACGTTGAGGCACGATCGGTCAAGAAAGTAAGGACAGAGGATGAAATAATTGGCTTTAAGGAAGAAGAAGCCAGGTAGGCACCCCGTCCATACCATGATGTGATAGTAATAAAAGCACAGATTGGCAACTTTGACTTCTTTAGGATATTGATAGACAACTACGCCACTATAAACTTCATCCACACTGAGGCGTTCTTGAGAATGGGGTTCACTGAGCATTACCTATGACCTTGCTTAGCACCGATTTACGGATTCACAGGCAAGAAATCAGTGCCCAAGGGCATCATCATTAGAGGTGGAACAAATGGGTCGGGTTAGGCGGGTCAACCCTAACCCAGCCCGCATTAGAGAGGGTTCAACCCACATGCAACCCCCGACTATTTGTTTACAATAGCCAACCCACCGGGTTGGCCCAAAAAAAATTAAAAAAATTAAAAAATTAATTATTTTTTTCAAGTTTCCCCCATTTTTTTAATTCTTTTAATTAAACTATTATGATTGAACTCTTATAAATAATTTTACACAATAACATTAAACTATACTTCTAAATCATAAATATTAAAATGTATAAAACTTCGTAATATTTGACACATTGTTATTATTATTTTTTATGGTACGTAAAATATAAAAAAATTAAATACTGAAGTCTTATTCTTAAATTTTCATGTCTTGTATAAAATATAATTCATTCTTATGCTAAACTTTCATCAATTGAATGAATAAATCTAATTTTTCTTATATTACAATTTTATTGTATTAAAATTGAATTAATATTTGAAATGTTAATAAAAAAAATTAATTTAATTGAATTATTGATATTTGAAAAGTTAACTAAAAACAATTACATTTATTCATTTATAAATCGTTAATTATTTATTTGAAAAGTTAACTAAATAAAACAAAAAAAAAATCAAAAAAAAAAATAGGGGGTTAACCCGACCCAACCCGCAGCCTAACCCGATGGGTTAGGGTTGGCGGGCTGGGTTGGGCTTGCCATTCCTCCAAAAATGGCGGGCCTAACCCGGCTTGCCTTTGCTGGCGGGCGGGTTAGGACCAACCCACCAAAAGCAGTAACCCGCTGCGGGCCGGGTAGGTCACTTTTCCAACTCTAATCATCACTTGGGTGTAAACAAGTCAAGCCAATTCGAGTCGAATAGCATCTGCTTGAATTCAGTTTGTGAAATATGTATTGAGTTCGAGCTTGAGCTCAAGTTCGACGAGCTTCGGAAACCAAGTTCATATTCGAGTTCATAGTAGGATAGGAAGTTCAAGTTCGGTTCGAGTTAGGCTGGTATGCAAATCAAGCTCAAGCTTAGGCTCGATTGTCGAGCTCAATTCTTTAATATACAAATATAATATAATATGCATCATCAACATATTTGCATTATACAACACTCAATATAATATGCATTATGCCATTACACAACATTGTTTTCATTCTGAATTTATGTTGATTACTCCAATCTGAAATTTTGAATTCAAACTAAATTCTTCAATCTGTAATTCTGAATGCATCATCAATCTGCATTACACAACATCAATTCAAACTGAATACTTCAATCTAAATGCTCTATGGGTTATTTAAATCTCCCAATCAAGCATATTATATTTTAAAAATTTGTGATTGGGGCTTCTACCATTATTGTCCACCCATTTGTATTAAGTTATCAATTGGACTAGAGACTTCAGCAACTTTTTTAGTGACTCTATATTAGTAAAAGATATGGGCGCTGAGTAGATTCATTGTCAAGACCCAAAAATAAACAACCATCAAAACTTTTTTTCAACTACTTTGAACTTGACCAAATTCTACAAGTTTAAAGTCTATAAAACAAGACATACAAAGTTTTGCAAGAGTTTGAATATTCTAATTAGAATCAATTAACCAATCTAAATTCAAACTGAATACTCCAATCTGAATGCATCATCAATAATTCAATATAATAGTCAATTCCAATAATTAATAAAGATCCTTAAACTTTAACAATAAAGAACATATATTCTTAATAATACCTAAGACAAACACTTATATCCTAAATTTTTACATACCCTAAAACTAAAGGTTTCACTATATATATGTATCATTTCTATTGCAGTCAAATAAACACTTAAAACAAAGTCCATCCAAATCAATTATCATCAAATGAATAATCTGCTTCCGTTTTCCAACAATTACAAAAACATCAAACTGACTTAATCTGCCAGTATATCACAAAATGTGCATTGTATAATCTGCCAAGTATCAAGTCATCAAGTATGAGCATCAAAATCATCCATCAAATCATCAAGTATCAACATCAAAATCTACTATGGTACATACAACCTGTTGATTACAAAAAAAAGTTAACTATCGTTGAGGATCTGCTAATATATCACAAAATGTACACTGTAAGGGAGGGCTACCGAATCCTTGAATCCTAAAACAGAACCTTCAATTAATGTAACCAAGACTCAAGACCAATTGACTCTTGTTTAGCAACAATTATGGCAGAAGACTTACACACCAATTGACTCTTGTTATGTAAGAAACAATACCTGACTTGATGACCAACACCAAAATTGAAACTAATACTCCACCAAAACTTCAATTAATGGGCAGATGAATCTCCTCTTGTTACTCCTCTTTCCATAATTCAAGAAGGAAAAAAAATAGTTTAAGTTATAAAGTAAAAGTAATAAATAAAATAAAATTGCATAATTCATACAAAACTTATTTTGCTCCTTCTATACTTCATTGAGACTGCAACACCAATCCCCTCCACAAAGTAGAACTTGAACTGTTTTCGAAGACAATGATGATCAATAGGTCTTAATAACTCTACTGCCAGCACTAAAAGTGGCCTTTGAAGCCACTGTGGTAATGGAATGGCTAGTACATCACGAGCCATCCTGGACAAAATATGATACTTAAGAGTATTAGCATTCCACCACTCAAGTGCATCAAATGAATCCCCCTCCTGCATAATGTGGCATCCCTTTAGCAGGTAATTATCTAACTCGGATTTTTTTACTCAAACAGTGTGAACTATCTTCATATGTTGGGTAAATAATGTCATCCCAGACGCATGAGGTGTTGTTCCTACATTCACTTGAGCAACCATGGTGTTCTGACCACTTTGATCATTATTGGCCAATTCATAGTCAGCCACATATTTATCATAAAGTTCGTAGAATGTATCTTTAATCTGGACATAATTCGTCTGTGCTTCTGCTTCTTCATACATTTAGGGAAAACAAAAGTCAAGCACCGTCATTTTGCACCAAGGATCCAAGACAGCAGCAACACACATTAGTAGATTACATTCTCTCCAATATTTGTCAAACTTTTGTTTTATTTTTCTCACCATATCTCAAATGAATTCATCTCGGTGCATTGATTTTTGATATAGCATGACTTTGACCTGAAATATTTCACTCAAAAACAAATTGGCAATCAGGTAACTATTCTCGAAGATGATATTAGTAATTACATTGAACACTTCTAGCACTTGACAGACTTCTTTCACTTTCTCCCAGTTTGGCGATTGCGGACAATAATTATAATGTGGGTCTTTCTCTTTGAATCTTTGGAACACATTCCTAAACTTAAGTGCAATAGACAACATCTCATAAGTGGAATTCCATCTTGTTTTACAGTCCAAAATGAGTTTCTGATTCGATAAACGCAATAGTTTCACAATCTCTGCAAACATCATAAGCTTACTCTCTGTTTTTTTGACATATGAAATACTGTCATAGATATCTTCAATAATATGCTTGTTTTGAGAGAGATTATCTTGAACCATAAAGATGTGTACACAACAACAAACATGGAACAATTTCCCACCACATATGAGCATGTTGTTTATGGGCAAATTATCTTTCAATACTCTGATTGTCGCATTGTAGCTTGTGGCATTATCCATTAAGATCGTGTGGACCTTGTTTTTAATACCTTAATCTAGCAAACACTTATAAATCAAGTCTACGATTAAAACACCAATACGAGGAGGGATATGCACAAAACTCAACACATGTTTCTACAACCTCCAATTGCCATCTATAAAGTGCCCCGTTAGCACCATGTACTTAATCTTCTAATTGCTAGAGGTCCATAGATCAATGGTCAAACTTATTCTGTCAACACTCTTGAGCAAAATCTTCAATTTATATTTCTCCCTTTCATGCGAAGTAACACAATCATTTCTACGCCTGTTACAACTTATCTTCTCCCATTGAGGTATCCCATATCTTTGCATATTATTAAATATATCCATTTCCACGATTGTGAACGGATGCTCATGCATTATCACCCAACTCGCAACTAATTCCCTCATCTTAGCCATGTCAAACTTCCCACTTGAGAACGCAAGCATGATTCAATCAACATCACCTCCTTTTACTAGTCGAAAATATATTTGTTGCTGCCTTTGGAAAACCATCCATTGGACACAACTTTTTAAATGTCTGGCAAAGTCAATAGTGCTCTTGGCCCCTGTCACCACTAGTTTAGCCTTGCAACTGAAGCACTTTGCCTAATTGATGTTGTTAAGTTGTACCACTTCTTTGAAGTCTTTCCAAATCATAGATGTCTTTGTCCCTTTTTTCCTTGCAAAAGGATTAGCAACAACCTCTTTAATAGTAGCATCGATAGCATTAGTTGCATCAATTTTAGTTTCACTAGGGGTTGTAACATCATTGTTTGTGGTGGGTGTGGGTGTGGAAGTGGATGTCATATCTATTGGAAAAAAATATATATAGTCTGTTAATTCTGATATAAATGCAACAATATTCACATCATCACATGTCATCAACATTTCACATGATAATCCTAATATAAATGCAATAGCAAATATTTCAGACAATAATTGAGTCAACATATACTCGTAAACAAATAGTAAATCATTCAATCAAGCATTTATTTTTTGCCCTCATCAAGCACTTATTCAATCAAACACTCATAAAAAAACAGTAAATAATCAAGTCAACATATACTCATCAAGCACTTATTCAATCAAGCACTCATAAACAAACAATAAAAGATAAGATAATTATTCAATCAAGCACTCATAAACAAACAGTCAATGTACTACTTTTATATGTAAAGTGAAAAAAAAAAGCAAAAGCAAAAGCCTAAGAAAAAAAAAATCATTCGTGAAAGAAAAGAGATCGTTGAAAATGAAATCTAGAAGAGAGAGAAAGAAAAAAAAGCTAAAGATGCCGAAAATGAATTATATAATTTAGCAATGAAGAACCCAACCTGATACCTTTTTGCAATTGTTTCTTAAGAGAGAGAGGCGAATCAAATGAT
Source organism: Pistacia integerrima (assembly GCA_026225825.1). NCBI lineage: Eukaryota > Viridiplantae > Streptophyta > Magnoliopsida > Sapindales > Anacardiaceae > Pistacia > Pistacia integerrima. The sequence goes on from CM047738.1 coordinate 10,044,298, forward strand.
GGTCTTCATTTGTGATTTGGGGGCTAGATGAAGGACGGTGATGGCGGTGATTGACTGGAAGTAGAATGGGAGGTGAGTGTTAAGTGTTGAGCTTGGTGAGTGTTGAGTGACTTGAGTTTGTTGACGGCAACCTAGGGTAGAAGTAGAATAATATTTAAGAGAGGGTTTTTTCTTTTTTAACGCAAGCCTATTTAGGCTAATGAAAATTGTTCAAGCTTGAAAGCTCGTGTGAGTTCACGAGCCGTGAAAAGCTCGCGAGCTCACAAACCAAGTACTAGCAGGTTTGGTAATTGGTTCGTGAACATCTTGAATGATTCGAGTACAAGTTCGGCTCAGACTAAGCTGAATAAAACTCGAGCATCATTCGAGCCGAACAGTTCTCGAACAATTCAGATCAATTACAACCCTAATCATCACCTTGCTTGTGACAGTAGGCGAGGAACAACACACGACCAAGCTCATGGTCGACTTCCTAATCGTAGATTGCCCGCTGATCTACAATGTAGTTTTCAGTCAACCATTCCTTGAGGACCTAATGGTAGTCACCTCAGTTGCCTACCAAGTGAAGAAGTTCCCCACTCCCATTGGTATCAAGATAGTCACAAGCTCGGCAAGAGATTCCAAGGAATGCCACATCGAGCTATCAACTTCGCCAAGAAAGGGGAAAAACAGTGCCTACCGATGTACTAAATCTCTATTACCTCGCCAAGCCCTTGTAATACTTGTTTTCTTTTTATCTTCCTTCACATCTTGGTCCATGGTCAAAAAGGGATCTATCTATGAAAAAAAATCCAAATAAAGAAACACTCTCCTTTAGAAACGTGTCATCTGGCCATCAGCATTGGCTCGAAGTGACCCAAGTTTTGGTTTAATGGCTTGGGATCAATGGAACCACAGTTATAACTCATGGTCTCTCGCTTAAGATAGCAACTCAATTATAACCCCTAAAAAAAGAGATTGCACCATAACTTAAGCGAAAGGGGGACCAACTCCCACAACTCTATGAATCGCACCCCAAAAGATCATCCATCAATCTACACTTGATGTCAAGAACACCGAAGTGGATCCATAATACCTCAGTAATTAAGACGCAAGAAGGTTCAATACCCTAGCTTGACATCACCTTGAGATGGGATCCATAATAAACTCTCGAAGGCCCCTCAGGTCGACATACACTATCATAAACCCTAAGGCTGAACTCAGGGTGTCCGTTGTAACTAGCCCCTGAATGACACGGGGCCGACGACCTAATTTAATCTCGTACAAATTAGCAATATCTAGACCCTAGAAAAGGCAAATTCTCATTAAAAAACCAAAAACAAGCCAACCTAGTGACATTCACTTCCAATTGTAGGTCAACACAAGAAGGAAAAGAGAAAAGAGACAAGAATCAACAAGTAAAATACATAGGCACAAAGTGCAGTAAGACAAAAATCCTTTCATTAAAAAGCATTCCCAAAATTACAAGTGAAGAAATATTAGAACTGGAAAAACAACACATCTTTCTAGCGCCAAGATATTGATGAAATTTTTCGCATTGGCTAGAGCACCGGGAGGAAGAAACTCACCAACCGGAGATACTCGATTGTCTCCTTGGAGAATCAAGTGGGATGGGTGCGTGGTTCCTTGGAACCAGCATATGGGACCCATTTCACACGTGATGAATGGTAAAGGTAATGGTATGCCTCCTAGTTGATGGTAGAGGAGTTGAAGAGAAGTTTCGACGTTTTTAAAGTGGTTTGGTCAGAAAGAGAGCAAAGCTTATGTCCACTATTATGTTATTTGACTATATGTTTTGGGGATATAATAAGATGGGTTTTCCAGTGATCGAAAATATATCTCAGCCTACTAGGCAGTTGGAGACTTGGGATCAAAGAGAAAGGCTTTGGAATTCCTCTCTCTTCTTCGTGTGTGTCTATCTACGAGTCTCTCCCTTATGTGTCTCCCTTGTGTGTGTCTCTCCCTCTCTTGGCCGTGACGACTTTTATATAGAGAGAAGGTATGTGGATGCTATGATGGTTAGTACATCAGCCACGATGTTGGTATCATGCAACAGTCGGAGGCTTACATGCTCCTACATCGTAGCTCATGATGTTGTCCCTTGTGCAAATAGGTGTTTGTGCAAGTCTCCTATTGGCTGAGGTGCATGGAGAACACATGTAGATTGTGTCTTGCCGCATGTTGTTGATCATTGCATGCAAAGTATATGTGGTGAGATGATTAGTCCATTTGGGGAAGATATTTTCGTCTGGTAGGTCATGTCCTTGTCACACGCTATACTTGTGCTTGGGTTGGATGCTCGTGCTTTTTATTGAGCTTCTTTGCTTCCCAGGCTCGATTCTCGCTTCATGCTAGAGTGTGCTTCAGGCTTCCCATCATATTCTGAGTTCGGGAATTCTACCAGAGAAAATCTACCCCCTTTTTAAGGTCAATGAGAGCTTAGAAAACTAAGTCTTCTGCTGTCTAATCCCATCGATGCTGTCTCATTAGGTTTTGTCCCTCTTTTGCAATTTTTTTGTTTCCCTTCAGTTTTTTAGGTATTCGACGGTTTTTTGGCATTGCATTTAATGACACGTGACTTGACTTGCCATTCCACTTCCCAAAGTGTCAGGGGCTGCAGTTGTTTTGGGGATTCAAAGTAACACTGTAGCACTTTTTCCCCTATAAATGCAGGCATTTTCTAGGTTTCAAAGTTCATCATTCGTTTTTCGTTTCTCCTTCTGAATCCACTAGGTTGTAGCTCTTCTTGCTTGTTCATTTTCTTTCCTACTCTAAGTATATCATCCACTAGCAAATGATTTGGCGAGGGTGCCAGTTCTTCAAGTAATGATGTTCCTGAGACATCATCAACCTTGTCAAGAGAGGGTTGGACTGGTCCGTTTTCCCATGGCCTTCACATCAATGTGACCATGTCACCCAATCTAGAAGTATCTAAAACGCAAAATCCAGTGTTATCGACAACCCCTACTCCTGACAAAATGACTTGTCGATCGTTTGTCCCCCTTTCAGGACAAGGGAGTGAAACGACAGAAGCCAAACATTGGCACCGCCCAAGCGACCCCAAGATAAAACTTCTTGATCACCTTCTAAGAAATCGATGAGTCGAACCAACAGGCAATATATCAGTGAAAGAGTTTTTGAAGCATGCAACAACCTTAAAAAACTGGGGGTATGTGTTGTGCAAGAAAATTTGACCTACCTCTAGCCTGAAAAGGATGCCGAGGATCCCAGCTTGCACGCCACACTCAGTCATCTAAACAGGAAGTTTACTTGAAGCCGACTACAAACCTTGTGACTAAAAAAGCCATGTGTTGACAAGTTAACACTAAGCGCAACATCTAACAAGTCTGTCAAGTCGCATGAGCACCGCGTGTAGTACATGCAACTACTTGGCCTAAACCATCACTAAACTCTTCGACAAACTCTGGTTAACCACAGCTGTAATCACCACTAAACACAATGATAGCTTGACCACCTCAATAGCCCAATTGGTGTCAGAGCAGATGGTAATCAATCTGTTGACGCCAACTTCCACTAACTATTGCCACCAAAGACTCCTATAAATACCCAATTACAATCCCAAAAAGTGGGGGTTTTCGAAGGTCCAGAGGTAGAGGGCTTAGGAATAGAGAAATTAAAAGAAAAAGTAGTCAATCAGTTGTAGCCATCTCACTGAGATAACCTTTGTCATCATTCTCTTATAAAAGAAATGATGGACATAAGCCTGATTCCATTGCTCGGTCGAACCACTTAAAAAGCTTGTTTCTCTTTTTCTATGATTTGTCACATCGCCCACACACAACTCCACTCTCGTCCAAATCATACACACACCTTTCGCTGCTTCCTAGGAACCATGCACCCATCCTACTCAGTTCTCCCGAGAGTCAACCGAGTATCCCTGGTTGACTCATGCTTTCGCCTTGACATTTAGGCTGGTGCGAAAAATCGTATTAACAAGGGTGAAGCAAAGGGCAGTTGCTGACAAGGAGATCAGCCCAAAAAATCAACCACAATCAATCAACAATCATTCAAAAATCGAAATCGAACCAAACTTCAATCAAATCGAAGCCAAAACAACTAAGAAAAACAACTCAAACGCAACGATAGGCAGTGTTGTTGTAGACACCAATCGATGAGTTACCAAGAGGTGGAGTTATAGGGGTTTTGAAGAGTATGCGTTGGTAATGCCAGGGGTGGTGGTGGAGGGAGTTTTGGTTACCGAAATCACGCAAAATTCGAATGAGAAATCTGAAACCCTAACATAACAACAATTGGCGATTGGTGGGAGGAGACTGGCGGGAACCTTAGTGATTTTGGTCAATGGAGGGTGGATGCTGGTGGTGGGGTCAGGGAAGGCCAATGGTGGATAGGAGCAGCCCAACTCAGGCCTAAGTTGTGGATCGTGCGATCGGGGAATTTGCAGAAAAAACAGGCCAAATTCAGCCAAGAGGTCGATTAGGCTAAGGGACAAAGGAATTGGGCGTAGAGAATTGAGCAAAGGAATTGTTGGTTAGGGAGTGAAATTGGAGGCTGTGGTTGAGGGAGGGAGAGAGAAACGATAGAATAGAGAAGTAGTGTTAGAGAGAGGGTGCTTGTAAGAGAACTTTGAGATATGAGGGGTTATTTTGAAATTTTTATTTTAGATTTAATGCAGTTCAAATGATCACTTTACCTTTTGATCGTTACATTAAACAATTTTCTGTTAATTTAAGGGTGAGAATGTGGAATTTATGAAACCAATGATGAAAACTTGCCATTTCGCCAAACCTTAGGAGGGAACATGTTTAGTCTTGTTTTAATGATGGGAAATATTATTTAAACTTGTTTGTAGAAGCCAGAATCTAAATTCAAGACTTCAGTGGGCCAATTTTGGGCCTTCTGAAATGTATGTCTTTAGACAATGTCCACACTTGAGTTGTTAACAATGGCCCATTATTGTCTGGCCACAAGTTTCCAATTTTAAAACTTTTAAATTTTTTCTTTCTCAAATTTTTCGTTTTAAAACTTTCTTATAAATTGAATTGAAAATTTGAAACTCATTTGTAACACTTAATTTTATTTATTTTTTTATCATTCTCTAAACAGACATTAAATATCATATGGGTCAAATGTTAAGAAATAGGATTAAAATTCTGAGTCATTTATTTAAGTTGATATAATGGGACTCTTGGTGTGTTAATATAATATAAAGATACAAGTGCTCCAATAAGTTATAAGATCATATATTTAAGCTAATATAATCGAACTTTTATATGATTACTAATATAATGTTATAAGTGATCCCATGAAATCATACAACGATTCATTTATGTTATACGGATGTGGTTGATTTGAGAAGAAATGTGAGTATTGTGACCAAAAATCTATGGATCAAAGAATAATCATAGTTAGCCGCCGAGCAACTAGAAAATTGTGGTCTCTTTTAAATATTAAAAAAGTTTTAAAAACATAATAATGAAATGAACTTAATAATTAATTATCATTTTGAATCAAGTCTCTTTCGAAATTAAAAAAAAGAATCACTAAAATTCTTATATAACCGATGTTAGGCATGATAATGCGAACGGACCGAACACCTCGATAAAAGATGACAATTGATGGCCGCCACCGTACTACAGTAGCCGTATATAAATAAGTACGAACAAATAGCATTTACAGTAATTATCATTTATCAATAATTCAACCCAAAACCCAACAGCAGGTTTTATCATGTGATTGCGACTCTCCATCGAAACCGATAAGCAACTTCTCCTTTCATTTCATCCTCCACCATCCATCACATGCTTCATCTTCTTTTCTCTGCATTGTGCATGTGAAACGTACGATCCGTGACAGCTCATACACCACTAATTTAATCCCCGCAGTTGCATTGAATCATGTGGCCGCACTGCCAAAAACACCTTCTCCTCTTTTTGACTTTCTTGTTCCTACCTGGAAAAGGAAACCCTCTGTAATTTGCTTTTTGGGATACTGTGCCGTTTTGGCTGCTTCCTAATATGTTCATTTGTTTTTTAGTTAATTAAAATCTTTTATGGATTCAGTAATCAAATTCGATTTGAATTCTTCTGCATTCAATCGGCCCTTTTCATCAAAATAAATATATTATACCAACTTGCATGCAAGTTGGTGTTGTTTTAATTAATTAAATTTTAATCGGTTAAGTGTCACACTAACCTGACTAATTAAGATTGTAAATTAAATTAAAAATGAGACACCATATCTTAATATGCCTAAAATAGAAGGTTCACATGTTTCTTTTTTATAATTTTAACCTAATGTTTATCGTATCAATTTTATTTATTTTTTCATAATAAGAGGTATTCACACTAGTTTATTTATACTTTAACTTAATATTTTGGGACTTTAAAATCAAATAAGAGATCTAGTAACTACTTTTTATTAACAATCGAATAAGGATTCGAACACAAAACCTTTTAAATAATATACACAAAAATTCATATCGATCATTCAGTCACTCAAAGATGGTTATTGTCATATCAATGTTTCATTAAACAGTTATATGCCAACTTCCCATTTTAAATATTTAAATATTTTCTTTCCTGTTTAATAATATCTAATCAAAATAATTGAAGAAAACAAATTAAGACACTTTCTCAATAAATTTTATAACATTGGTTTTTATGAAAAAAAATCGAATAAAAAGAATTATTAAAAGAATATTCCTAATTGAATCTAAAATACAAAGAGACAACAATGTGTGAATAATTTTTTTTTTTTTTTTCTTTTTGAGGTCTTTCTTGCTTTCTTGTATTTTCATTTTTTAATTTTTTTTATTTTTTTATGCTGAAGAATATGCTTTAAATGTGATAAAAAAAAAAATTGGTGAGGTGGTCTTCAATTTAAAAAATTGGATTGAATATAATTTAATTTTGTGGACAAATAGATAATGTGTGGCCATGATGTCTTTATACGAAGTCGTATCAACCTGAACAAGAAATATAATGGGAAGAATCTTGGTTAGTTTTCATTTATTTATTTATTTTTATCTATTAGTGATGACTGATAAGTTAAACCCATTTTCATTCAATATAATTTAATTATTTATTTAATTTGCTAACTAAAGTTTGACCGCTCGACTCTTGAGTTTTTGAAAAGACACAACTGACAAGCCAAATGAGAATCTCCATTATTGGCCTTGTATAGTTGTATTAGATTATTAATTATTAATTAATTTATCTACATGATTTGGATCCAATATTTTAATTGGCCAGATTTTATTAACACAATAGATTATCATGTATATTAAATTGAAGAATAAAAATAAGAGAATGAGAGTTTTTTTTTTTTTTTTTTTTTTTTTTTTTAATGCAAAAGCATGTGATAATACATGTTAGATTATTCATTTTATAACATAGTTAGAAATATCGTAAATGTATTTTTTCAATTAAAATGATACTTTGATTATTTTATAAAGAAAATTATATGAATAATGATTTTATACGCTTTCATGATTGCTATTATAATTTGATAATTTCAAGAGTTTTTAATGATTTTATTTATATTCTTCTAAAAAATTTATTGATCTCTTATAGGACCGATGAAATTAATGGTAAAAAAAAAAAAAAACCTTATGATCTAAATAATGTTGGTACTATTTTAGTTTATAAATACAATATAAGGTTTGATATCAAAACACTCTCAATCTGTTAATTTATATGCGTAGTAAACACGGTTAAATAAAACATTAAAAAACCTAAAAAATTAAATAATAAGATGAGAAATTCTTTGCAGGGAGCATGATTTGATTATATAAATAATTAGGTAGAGATGGGTGCAAAAGTATAACCTATATATATATTGGCCAAATTAAAAATAGTACAAATATAGTTTCACCAACTAAAAACAAATATATATATATATTTGGAGTTGTCTATATCACAACATTAAGATAATAAAAATATAAGGCCATCAGATGTGCAATTACATTGACTAAAAACAAGTGGGAATAATTGTGAATTGAAAAAAAAAAAGTAACATGAAAAAGCAATCTATTATATATATATATATATTGGAAGAATAGCTGTTCACAGCATGTGAGAATATTCGTCTAGAAATTAGTTTTAAGATTTGATTTGATACAAGTCATGTCTTATATATTTTATGGCATCATCAGCTGATCGTATCCTTAATTACTCAGAGCTTATCAAATAAGACAGTAACTAATCAAATTTATTATTAAACAGCTTAACCTAACATTTGGTTATAGTTTATCAATTTAGATACAATACATCAATTTACAAAGTTACGTGAGATGATTGTGAGAAATATTTATAAGTAGTAAAGATATTTATTGATTAGTATACGAATAACAAATTGATAAGTGAGATTTTTAGAATGGTTAAGATATTTTGAATAAATCTTATATTTATTGTGATTTTATTTATAGTTTTCTTTTATGATTGTTATCGAAAAATACAAAGAGAGCGATCTCTCAATATTACAAGCATTTGACGTATTATAAAAAAATGATAAGTTAGTCTTTTTCTAATAATATATTTTTACTATTTTTACTGTAAAATAAATGTTAAATCAATCTGTTTTGAAGAGCATAACTATTTATTTATACTTTTTTCAACTTAAAATAATGATTACTTTTATAAATTATCTTGATTTAGTGAAAATATTCCTTCATTTTAATTTGTTTAGAGCTTTTATCCATATCCTTAATTTAAATAAAACTTCGGCTGATGGTTGGACAAAATATCCCTCCGAGTCAGCTTAAGGATCATACAGCTAAATATGTTTTGTCTTCAAGCGCTTGGAGAATCCTGGTTTGTAGAGATGCATGTTGAGAGCTGATTGGTGGAAAAGTTTGTTGAATCTTGATTCGATAGAGATGGCATCAGCATATTATTTAGGAACAACATATTGGCCAATGAAATGAGGACACGTCAACTTAAAACAAAAAATACAAAAATAAAATTGAAATTTTCACATTTTATTAGATTTTGAATTTTATAAATTTTAGATTCAAACCCTTTTTTATTTTATTTGTTTTTTTTCAAATTTTTATAATTTTTTTTAAATTTATAATTCAAAACTAAAATTAAATAAATGTTATTTAAAAATTAAAAATAAATTAATGTTCAGAGTATTTAAGACTTTTCATTTTATTTATGAGTAATACTAAGTTTACACCACTCTTTATATCATGATATATCACAATAACACAAATTTTTAATATTATAATAGAATTTGTGTGGTTGTGACATATACTATATAATGATGTAATGAAAATGGTGTAAAAATTTAGTATTTATTTAATGTTCAAATTAATACCAATTTACTGTTATTTTATTTTCTTCTCTAAATGGATTAATGTCCCATTAATACATTTAATTTGAAAGGGTGAAATTTTTATTAAATTAATTAGTTCATGGCATTAATGGAGAAGATGGTTGAGATGTAACATCAACTTTTAATGGAGATTGAGGCAAAACCTCATGTCTCTCTCTCTCCCTCTCTCTCTGTCTGTGTCTGTACCATTTCCAATTTCTCGATTGTTTTGATGTTTTCTATTTTGCTGACAATTTTCCCAGGTCCACCACTTCCTTCTCCTCTCATTTTCTCAGCAACCAAACAGAAGCTGCAAACGTAATGGGTCTCAGTATCTTCATTTATGGACGACCACAATTGCTCTCATTTTGATGGGTCAGAGTGCAACATTTTTCATATTTAAGCTTTAGCTTTTATCAATAAATTACTATCATATCAAATGCAGTGACTTAATTGATTGATTATAATGTGGAGCAGTTTGAAATAAACATTAATATTAATTCAGCTTTTTTAACTAATTTAATTTATATATGGAGATGCCAGATCATTAAGAAACTGACGTAAATTTTGAACCATTTAATTCTTTCAATACTTAAACTGATCTCTCACCATATAATAAATGAATTGAATGGGGCAAATTCATATATGGTAAGAGAGATTTTTTCATTTATATAATTAATTGCTTTGAAATTAATGAATGTGACAACTCACATGCATATGTACCCATTTTCCCTAATTTCATTATTTTGAGTTATGAGTTTATGACCCACCTAAATTAAATTTATATTATAAAGTCTTCAATTCAGTGATTCTATCTTTACCTAATTTAGCTGTACCATGTGTGAAAAACGAAATATGATATTGTTACAATTTAGAAACAAGGACTACCCAGGATCAATGTCGACATGGTCGTTTCCTGTATCAACGTAACCTTGTTCGACGCAAGACAATGTGTTGAAAAATCACTGTGAAATTAAAAAGTGATAAATAATTTCTTATTTTTTAGCTATACGAGGTATTTAGGCCTACATTAGAGTTTGTATAATTCTCATGGTCACGGAACACCCTACAAACCTAATAGACTAAAGTAATTACATAAATGTGGTAGGTACTTCTCCTGTATATTCGAACATAAGACCCCCTTAGATATAACTAATTCTAGTGGTTAAAAGATTTGCCTTTAGGTCACAAGGGGTGAAATTATTTAATAATTTTCTTTGAGTTTGAAAGGGTTTTAATGTGGTGTTTGTGGCCCTATAAAGCGGTTATTATTTTAAATAGAGCAAACGACGTATTCCGACCCAAGGTTTGACGAAATCCCAAGTTAGTACCATTGGTTTCATTTATTCCAGATTCCCACTCTTAAAGTAACAGTGTTATGAATTTTTAGGGTTTAGAGGATATAATTACCATAATGCCCTTAACCCTAAATTAATTAAAATTATGTTTTAACCCCTAAAATAGGAGAATTACAAAACTTACCATTTTATTTTCAAATTATATCAAAAACACCCTCGGTCACTATACACCCTCACCTGGGAAAGCTGACCGATCTGTACATTTCGACGTCGAACCCCAACCCCCGGTCACCTCCATCACCTTCCCCGTAGTTCGTCGTCCAAAACCCCTCTGGTTCCCGACTCATTTGCCTCTCTAATCGCCGGCACCGTTAGGCTTAGGGTTTCGGTGTTCTTCATCGGATTCCGGTCGATTCCGGCGGTGAAAATCCAATTGGACACCACCAATGCAACCACTGTCCCCAAATCTATAAAACCCCTATGTCCCCAAAGACCTGCTTTCATCGTTCATTCGCCATCGTCATTGCCGAGAGTTCTTGTTCATCGGCCATTTTTCGTTGCCGTGGCAGGAGATCGGCGAGTGATGAGTGGTTGTGAATGGTATGATTTTGTAGAGGGGAGGATGGGGGTTCAAATGGTGGTGACTAGGGTGATTTTGGGTGAAAGAATCGCCGAAAAAGAGCGAAAAACGTCGGGAACGACATGACATAACATGCGCCGGGAGGATCATGAGGTGGTGGTCTGCCAACGTGCGCCGCCCATGTAAAATGACCAATTTACCCCTTTACCGTTATATCAAACGTTTTTCCGTCACTTTAAGGGTGGGAATTTGGAATAAATAAAATCAGTAGTACTAACTTGGGATTTCATCAAACCTTGGGTGGGAACATGTCGTTTACTCTTTTAAATAATTTGACATCATTTTCATTTCAGGGGCCAGCTTATGATGAGGGATTGTTGCAACAACAATTTCAATTTTGCATGCATGTTTGACGCCCCTTATAAAACCAAAATTGTTGATGATAATCCAGCAAATTCCCTTGGACAATTTTCATAATATGTCCAAGCATCCTATGCCAAATTAATTTCATTGTGACTTCGACCTTTCTCGTTCATTCATGGGTTTCATTTAATATGTAACAAATTGTATTGAAGTCAATATTATGGGTTTATATTATAGTTATATAATTAATACAAAATCTATTATTTGTATAGTTGTGACAATATAGAAAAATTGCTCAGAGAATGAAAGTGCTTATAAGCACAATTTCCGAGTCTCTAGTGACCACTCTTATTAGCAATCGAAATTAATTGAACTCAAGACCTCTTAGGTAATACCACAAGAATCCTTATTCAGTCATTTGACCACCCAAAGGTGGTTAGAGTTTGCTTTCAATATACCCTAAAAAAGTGGCTCTGAAAAGAAGGATGTTAAACGATTCAAATGCTTGTAAACGTAATTTCCGAGTCTCAGTTTAATGATGTGTGATTCTATTTGTTTGTTATAGTCCACTTCACTTCAACTTTTAAAACGATTTATTTATCTAATTAGGTGATTTTGTGAATTTCACACACAATTAAGTAGTATGTCATCTCAAAGTTGTTCATCCATAATAACAAGACCCTTTCCATAACTTTGATAACATAATATTGCCTTGACCTATTTTAACTATCATAAATGGGTTCGACTTTTCTCAACTTATACCAATTTATAATTGAGATGATAAAATTCAAGTTCAGTAAATTTTTGGTTATTTATTAAAGTAAGTAAAGTGAATTTTTAAAGTTTGCTTATTTAGTGTTAAACAAATATGAGAGAAAATGACTTTTGTTTATAGAGTAAACGACTCTTTTCCAGCTGGTTTAATAATAGATTTTCCACCCATAGACTTTTAAAATACTATTTTATTACCCAAATTTGTATTTTGTTTCCGATTCCTTCATCGTTGCGACCCCACACCACAACCATTTTCTTCTCTCTGATCATCACTCATCAAAACCTTGAAACCCTATTCTCGCCAACCTCGCAAATCGTCAGTAATTGAGCAATTAGGGTTTGCGCAACCACTCCTCTTAAATCAAATTTTAATAAATCACAACTATCAAAATCTAACCTTCTACTACCAAAAAACTCATCAGCCTCACCTTTTCCAAAACTCTAATAACCTGGACCTAGTTTGCTCTTTATTAACCGTTGAAATATAAATTTGAATAATAATGTGATATTTGAAAAGTCTGTGTGTAGGAAAGTGTCATTAAACTATTATTTAGATGGAAAAAAAGTCATTAACTCATGTTTATAAGATAAAGTTTAATGTTAATTAAAAATGATTTTTTATCCTTAAATCCTTATAAGATAAAGTTTGATGCATGGCGATTGGAAGGACGATCACAGTTCACAACCAAAAAGAGGAATTGGTGTTGAACTTAAATCCTTCATCTTATCTAGAGGATGATGATGAACAACAGTTTTCATTTAATTAATCTTCTAATCCATCATTTTTTATCTAGATCAAGATTAAGTGATGCTATAATATATGATTTATTCAAAGAAAATATATGGTGGAGCATTATGTCGAATCCAATTATTATTTTTATTTTTATTTTCATTTTCTTTCACCAATAAATTTATTATCTACTTGAACTAATTAATTTAAAAATGTCTGCTGCTGGTTCACGTGTGAACAAAATAATTGTTTCTCAGCCGTATGATGGGCAGTGAACCGGTTTAAATTCATAGTACTTTGGCCGTTTAGGTCGTGTTACAGATCCTGACCGCCGAATCAAACGGAGTAACGGACAAAAGCATCCGTCCAACCTTCACGTGGCAGGACACCATTTCTTAGATCTCTTTTTGTTTTTTTCATTTAAAAAAATCTAACCAAAAGGAAAAAGAAAAAGTTGATTTGATGTTTTCCTGTATGACAACGAAGGATCAAGATAAATTATAAACGGAAAATAATTAAAGCTCTTTTTCAATAAAAATATTATAAATTAAGAACTTTTCAAAGTTTATTTTATAGAAAATATTTTATTTTTTTTCCCAAAAAATAGCTTCCGACAAATCCTCCCATGTCGGGTAAGAATGCTCTAGAAACTTATAATATTATATTGTTTATTCTAATTTGAAAGGTAAAATTGTAAAAATAAATATGTTGATTGAGATTTTGAGCTACCCAAATATCCTGTGTACTTAATTCATTATTATGATACTTTCTAAAATAATATTTTTTTAAAAAAAAGTAAAATTAGGTGGATATTACGATATAAAAAAATTAACAAAAATATCCTCTTATGTTTGTTTATTTATAAACATCCCCTATAATAAAATATTAAAAATTAACAAAAACACCTCCATCCACCCATTAAATATTGACAGCTCGCCACTACCATCGGAGAGTGGCCGCAGTTGAGGTAGTGGCACACAACCGATTGGATCTGGACGGTCGTGCGCCAATATAGCTTTTTCTGGTTAAATCTGGCTGCCTTTGGTCGTTAACGACGACCACAGATATGGCCATCGTTGATGGTCAACGATGGCCATATCTTGGCCGTCATTGACGACTGGTTACGACCAAAGATCTAGTCGAAAAATGCTAGATCGGCGCACTACCGGCCAGATCCAACCGGTAATACCGATAATGCGCCATTATACCAGATTCAGGTTAGTTTCCGGTTGTGGTGGCCGGAATCTAGCAAATGTGGGTTGTTGGAGTGTTTTTGTTAATTTCTAAATTTTTTTTTTTTTTTGTGCTTAGTTAAATTAACAAATATAGGGGGTTTAAAGAGGATTGAATACAAATATAGGGGGTTAAAAAGGGTTTAATATTATAGAATAATATTTTGAGAATAAAAAAATAAATGTGTATTTTGGATAGAATAGGGAATAGAGTAGTGAAAAATTGTGAAACAAAGGGACCTAATATTTATTATTGACTTATATTGTAGTATAACCCTTAATAAAAATTAAATGGCACGTTAAAACTATATTTGGAGTGGTAGAGTGATTTGATAGAAACTTTTAGGTGTATTATTTAAGAAGTCTTGAGTTCGAATCTCTCCTCTGTTGTTAATAGGGATAGTCACTGAAGCTCTTATTTAGCTGATAGTTTTAGGGTCCTTAATAATTAGTTTAGGTGGGTGTAAATTGACCCAACACACACAGTTATAAAAAAAAAATGGTACTTTAAAATCATCTAGATCTACCCAATATCTCATTGAAATATTTCAGTGAAAAAATAAAAAAGAAAATTTATTAGAGATAAAACATATTTTAATTAAAAGAATCTAAATTTGGCCTCCACTTGAGCTAATTAATTTTAATTAGCGGCCTTAATTATCCTGGTTGTTCCATCGTTTATTACTTTTTCACATGACTTTATTGGAAAAAAAAAAACCTATTCAAAATTTATGGTTGAAATTTCTCTGTATCAACATCATGGATTCATGGTCCATCAATCTCATTCAATCGAAATAAAATCATTTGATTTAATTTAAAAAATTAAGCAAAATTAATGGACCCATTTGTCCATATACTTTAAAACATTACAATAGGAGACATGTCTCTCTCAGTTGAGGGATAATTTTGTTAATATCATTAATGTTTCTTTTCCAAAAAGATATTACAATTTACAATATCTTTTATCACTTTTCCTATTTAATTACCCAATTTTTTTAAGGTAAAGTTTAGGCTTTGTGCGTTTGGTAAATTTTAATTAAAAGAGTAGAGGACCACTAATTAATCCACTATTATGGCCATTTTTTGAGACTAATTAATGTAACTAGTATATTAAATTTGGTTAACGTTGAGCAAAATAGTAATTTTCAGGATTCTGAAACTATCGATTGGGTAAGAGCTCCAGTGGTTATTCCTATTAGCAACCGAGAAAGGACTTGAACTCATTACCTCTTGAGTAATACATCCAAGAGTCATTATCGAACCACTTAGACACCCAGATGTAGTTAGATAAATTTGTTAATCAATGTGTCATGTCATTTATTATGTATAAAAAATAATTAGTAAATATTATTTGTTTTTTTTTCTTTATAATAAATTTATGTTGTAGTGTAAAGAAATTCAACAATAAATATACTAAATGAAGCAATAATTAGCCTTTAATTTTCTGTTACGGAAATGGTGTTTTGAGAGTTACATTTTATTTTAATTCAAGAAAAAAAAAATCTAACAAGTCAATGTATATGATAAATTAATTATGAATTTACAGATTTTAATATGATAATGTTTGTCTTCAGATTAGCTTATTTCATTAGTTTTGATTTAAAGATTTATATTATATTAAAAAATAAATAAATAATTTTTATTTCTTATAAGACTAAGCATCCAATCCAATTAACTTCACATGAAATTAATTTAAAATAATTTCAAAGTCAAATCAAATTGAACATAAATTCTACAAATCAATGAACATTATACCTCGAATTAATTGATTTTTTTTATTAAATTCAAAGGAACATTAGTTTCCTATTAATAATTAAAAAAAAAAATATGTGATTATGTGAATGCAATAATTTTAGCTTGGTCTTCTGTAAATTTTATAGTGGAAAAAAACTAGATAAATTGACTAATTCAAAGTTTATAGTTTATACACACGGATTTCATGAGACAATTAAATTATAAATATTTAAGTAAAAAATAATCATAAATTTATATTAAACATTTGAAATAAATTTAATCAATATAATAAGTTAAATGTTTGGTTGTATTTAATTTAAATATGATTTTCAAATAAAATCCTTCTAAAAAACATATACTTAGATGGTTCTAATTTAGGGGTGGGTGGGTCCGAGTACCCGCCCAAAATCAAAGGAATCGGAACCGACCGATTCCTTTGATTTGAAACCAGAACCGAAATTGTTGGTTCCGATTCCTAAAAACTTGGAACTAGAACCTGTAACACAGGTTCTGGTTTTGGTTTCGGGTATCCTGAAAAATATTAATTACCCCCAATTAAAAAAATTGACAAATAAACCCTTATAAAATTATAATTACACCCCCAATAATTAAGTGCAAAACACTAAATAATATATTTGTTTATATTTACTAGATGTTTGATGCTTGATTATAAGTATTTAATTGTTTGTTTTCACTGATAATAAATATTTAAAAGCTATTATTTAACGTAAATATCTTATGTATAATAATTTCTTAATCAAGTAATAAGTGAAACTTAAATATTAATAAAAATTGATCTTTTAATGAAAATCAATAAGAATTTTGATACTAAGATATAAAAAAAAAAAAACCAAAATTTTCTTATATATTTATATGATATGTAAAATATAAAAAAAAAACCCCATATGCAAAATATCAAAAAACCTCATATTCTTTAATATTATATCAATTTAGTCTTGATTCCCGGTTCCGGTTTCGGTTCCAGTTTTGGTTCCTTTGATTTAGAAGGCAAGGAAGCTGAAATGCTGCCGATATCAGGTTCCAATTTTTTGGAACAGGAACCTACCCTATTGTGGTCGGTTTCGGATAGGAACCGGAACTGACACCCGAGTACCCATCGATTTCGGTTCTATCCTAAAATTTTGCCCAGCCCTAGATAAAATATATGTTGCTTTCTTGTAAATATATTTGGTCTATTTAGAAAAAAAAATTCAAAAAAATACTCAAAAATCTTTTAATTATTTTTGATGATTTAGAAAACAATATTTTTGATCATGGTGAAATTATTTTATATGTTATTTTATACCAAAAATACTCTGACACTATATACTTTTTTTGTTTATATTAAATACCCACATAATTAAAAAAATTACCTTATTTTTTTCATAATTTATTTATAAAATTTGTTGTTTTCATTGTGTTACCTATTCAATTAAGCATTAGTCTACCAACTTTATGTTAAAATTATTAATATAGGTAAAATAAGAATATTATCAATATTGGTAAAATTATTAAACATCAGTCTACAGCCAATCTCAACTTGTTTAATTTTACCATTATAAAACAAAAAATTATTTATTTGGCTTTTAAAAGCACTTTTTAATACGTGGCATAATAAAGATAAAAATAGAAATAGAGTAACACATTAATAATCTTACCAAAAAAAAAAAAAAAAATTGGACCCCACACGGTTTAACTCTCTTATAAATAACCTTCCATTTACACACTTTAATCTCACCACCAGTCTTCAGGCCTGCACCACAGCACCAGCACCAGGATCAAAACTTACACAAAACACTTCATAATCTCTAAAACAAGAGACCCTTTTAGCTCTTCTCCCCAAATCACTCAACTTTTTCCTCAGTTTTTGCATGGCAGTGACCTTACTGGCACATGAGGTATCTGACCTCTGTCTCGGCAAGCCGGCGCTGAGGGCTCTTTCCGTGTCCGCCTCCATCGCCGACGCTCTCTCCGTGCTCAGAAACTTCGAGGACAACTTCATCAGCGTCTGGGATTGCGAGCACAACAAGGTGCATGAAAGTGGTGACGCCTTCTTGTGTCAATGCGTTGGCAAAATTTGTATGGTGGATGTGATTTGTTATCTTTGTAAAGATGAAAACTTGTTGTCTCCTTCTGATGCATTGAAGGCACCTGTCTCTGTGCTTCTGCCTAAGATTCCGGGACTCGTGGTGCATGTGGAACCATCTTGCAGGTAATCCAATTACTCTTTTCAATGTGGGATTTATGTTCATTTTCAGTTTAGTTTCATTCAGTTTAAGAGTTTTCAAGTTCTTGAAGAAATGAATTTCTGTTTTTCTGCTTTGATTGTTGGTGGGTGAAATGGTAACTTGGTAAGAAAAAATGAAAAATTATCATTTTGAATCTGGAAAAAAGGAAAAAAAATCTGCTAAATCTTGTTAATATCGACTAATATTTCTGTATTTTCATCATGTTTATTAAATGAGTTGGAAGAATTCACTTTAATTTTAAGCTGGTAACTGAAAAAGTTTTAATTTTTCTTTTTTGGTGTTTATTGTGATATAATTAAATCTTAATACCGGTTTCTGATTGCAGTTTACTTGAAGCAATTGATCTCATGCTTGAAGGAGCACAAAACCTGGTAGTACCAATCAAGAACAGACTGAGCACAAGAAGAAAACAGCTCCAAAAGCTCTCACCAACCAGTCCAACAAGCCACAATGGCCGAGAATTCTGTTGGCTAACTCAGGAAGATGTAATCCGATTCATTCTCAGTTCCATTGGCCTTTTCTCTCCAATTCCTGCACTCTCCATTGACACTCTAGGCATTATAAGTTCTGATATTATTGCTGTGGACTATGACTCCCCTGCCTCATTGGCCCTTGAAGCAATCTCTCGCTCTCTTATTGATCAAACCTCAGTGGCAGTGGTTGACACTGACGGCATTCTGATCGGCGAGATCTCGCCCTTAACACTCGGTTGCTGTGATGAGACAGTGGCTGCCGCCATCACAACACTCTCCTCTGGGGACCTTATGGCATACATTGACTGTGGAGGACCCCCGGAGGATCTTGTTAGGGTGGTGAAAGATAGGCTCAAGGATAAAGGCCTGGAAGGAATGTTGGAACAATTCAATGTCGACTCGAATTTATTGTCATATTTGTCTGCAAGTTCTTCATCAGATGAGGAATCAATGACAAGCACTCCAAAGTTAGCAAGATCAGGAAAGCATAGCAGGTCAATGAGCTATTCAGCAAGAATAGTAAGGAGAGCAGAAGCGATAGTTTGCCATGCGAAGAGTTCTCTAGTCGCAGTTATGATTCAGGCAATTGCACATAGAGTGAATTATGTTTGGGTTATAGAGGAGGATTGTAGCTTGGTTGGAATTGTAACATTTTCTGACATGTTAAAAGTTTTCAGGGAACGTTTAGAGAGCATGACCTGAAAGATGAGGAGCTTTTTAGTAAAGTTCTAGCTTCTCATTTGAAGGGTCCGGAGCTGAAGTGAGGATGTTAGAGAAGAAGGAAATAAAAAAAAAAAAAAAATAGTAAAGCTATGTGAATATGGCTCCTTTTTGGTTTTAATCATCTGGGTTGAGAAGTTTGGTCTTTTGTTTGTACGATTTGTAATGTGTATCATTTCTTTAATTTGTGTTCATCCTAATCCTGTTAATTTATTTCATCTAGAGTGGCAGGCAAAGGAAGAAGATTTATATATTCTGTCCCCTTGTGTTCATCTTTTTCTCATGATTCAAGTTCAAATATTAAAAGATTATAACATGTTAAACTAGTAAACAAGAATAAAGAATGAATTAATAAACTGATAACAGATTGTAGCATGGGATAAATCAGGTGTTTAATTTTGTGGAGTAATGCTACTGACACGATAACAGATTGTAGCATGGGATAAATCAGGTGTTTAATTTTGTAGAGTAATGCTACTGACACGATAACAGATTGTAGCATGGGATAAATCAGGTGTTTAATTTTGTAGAGTAATGCTACTGACACCAAATTTGTGCATGGTAAAATTTTTTACTGAACGACTTGGCATCCATTAAGATGTAGCCACATTGGACATAAAATAGTAATTCCGTGAATGAATGACCGTCCATCTTACACGGATGGTTGTCCATACATTATAGACGATCGTTTCATCACGAATCGTCTACGACAATATCAATAAACTCTTGTCCATATAATATAAACGAGTGTCCATTTACTATAGATAGACGCCTGACAAGAAAAGTTTAAAAACAAATAATGGATAGACGTCCATCTTATATGGACAAGCATCCATATATGATGGGACGGTTGTCCATACCCAAATTCTAGTTTAATAACAAATTTTCTTTAAAAAATTCTAAATTGTGAGTGCTTTTTATCCATCTCTCTTGTTTTGCATTTTTTTAAAAAAAAAATGTAAATCTAAAAAAAATTATTTGAGTATGGGCACCCATCCATCTCATTTGGATGGCCATCCATAATCCATTGTATATGGATGGCCATCCTCATTAGATGGATTGGCATCCATACTTTAAACTTTAAAAATTAAAGTTTTTTTTCCTTTATTTCATCTAAAAGTTTTTGTGCTTTAAAAATGAATATTTTATCTAAAAATTTTGACTTAGACAAGCCATATGGTTTTTATAAATGAAAAAGAAATTATAAATTTAAAAAAAAAAAATTATTTTAGATGGACTGACATCCAATATTTTGTGTTTTAAAATTATATAGATGATCGTCTATAGTAAAAAGACTCCCATCTATAATACCATTGATATTTTTATAAACTCTCGTTCATTCGTGATGAATGGATATAGACGATCGTCCATAATTATTAGACGATCGTTCATTCACTAAATGTTTATGTTGTATCCTACGCGGTCACGTCTACAGACATCGTACCAAATTTTGGCACCAGCATTAGGTGTCTATATCATTTTTTTATTTTATAAGGACTTGGTGGAGGCGTAGCTCAATTCTTCTTCATGATGACAGCTCATGGTTGTTGGATTAAATTGCATGAGAAGACAAGGATACTGCAAATTTGTGCATCTTAGAGTGTATTAATTTTGACCAACAACTTCTGTATTGACAGGGGTAAAGAGGGACGTGGCATAAATCTACAGGTTACTCTGATTTTATGGGCTGGAACTCAGGGATTGTAGCCATGTGAAGCAGCTATGGCTTGCCCCATAGTAAAATAAATTTGCTTCTGCCACCGTATTCAGTAGGAAATCACTGTAAAAGATGATAAAAGTAAACTGATTTGGTCCTGTTAAGTAAAAAGTTTTCATCAGGTAGTTGGTCCGTTATACTAAATCAAAGCTTAAATGTAAGGTAAGACCTTGATGGAAGGCAAAATTCTTGAAAACTTCGGAGCTGAATCTCTTTGATTTTGTCTTTTGAAGTAGTTCTAAAGCTCCTGAAGATTTCCCCACATGGGGAATCTCTACTTGTTGAGGAATCTATGACTATGAACATATCACACATATAATAAGATTCTCCAAAAAGCACATTTGAGTCTTAACATGTTCTGAACCTTAAACATGAGAAATAGTATGGTTAATTAATCAAATAAAGGAGATGTTTATGACTGGAGAAACATACTGCAGAACAGTCTGGACTTCAGTGGCATAGCGTCAAGTCATTCAATCAACTACAAGTTTCTAAAAACAACAGCAGCATTTCATTCAAGGCTTGATGGCAAGAGACAGTTGTAATCCATCAAGCCTTCCAATAACATAAAAAAGTTGAGATGGGGGGCTGGACTCTACTTGGAGTGTGGACAAACCAGAGCCGTACACTTAGGTGTAGGCTCACAAAATTCAACAAGTTGTTTAATGTCATGTCAACTGATAAATGAAATGATAATGAAACTAGTTCTGTTTGCTGGGAAAAGCCAAACATGAATTCTCAAACGTGCATTGGATTTTATAATATTTTATATTTCATCTTTCATCTTTCATACAGCCGTGTGAAATGAAACAAGTTCGAATTTTAAATTGATTTCATTCCAAATGTATTCAAACCATTTGAGAAAATCAGACTTAGTCCAAATGGTCAATATCTAGTACTGGTCGAAGATCGTTTCTAGTAGAAAGGAAATATAAGATTTTTATATTTTTTTACTTGTAGAGTTGGGTATTATCAAGCCGACTGGTCAGTAATTTTTCTGCAAATTCAAAGCTTTGAAAAATTTGTTTAACTAAAATACCTACTTGGATTTTGTGAAGCTAACACAGATCATGAATTGACATATACAGAAAAGATCATGTGCTGATCAGATTTTGAAAAGCAGAAAGTTGGAATTGCTTATTAGAGAAGCACTTACTGTTTTAACTGCTTATTCTAAAAGTCTCTTCCAATTGAAGGGGGGGTGAAGTGGTAAAGTTATTTGACTGTTTTGAAGACCATTAGGTCTGACATTCAGTTCAAATAAAGAAACCAAGAGATGGGAAAGGAAAGTTCCACAATTAACAAGGCAGATGTCAACTGTAAACAGGATAAAATCATTTAATGAATTGGGTCACTGTCAATGACCAGACAAGAAACAAAAGTCTTGGAAAATAGGAACTATGGGCAAGGGAACAATGAGTACTTCCAACAACAGTCGAGCAAAAGCATAAATGGAGACTGTTAACTAATGTTGTCTTTATGGAAAATGCAGAAAGGAGCTTTCTTTTGTAGGCTTCTAAAAGATTGGTCCCAAGCATTTTCAGTAAATTTGCATTGTCGTGAACATCCTAGTTTCTAGGATAGCTGGTAGGTAATACTCCTACCAGACAATTTCCTTTTTTCTCTTGTGAAAATTGGCCCTTAGCCTCAAGAACCGAAGCCCTGGTAAACAGCAGCTGTAACTATATGTCGGTAATAAGGTAGCGATAATCTTTGATTGGGTAAGTTCCGACCTGCACAAAAGCATAATGGTTTGGGCACTTTCTCGGAGAGGCTCGGTGAAATAGACATGTATGTGACTTTGATACCACCCTCGCGGAGCTAATAGGCAATATTCCCACTACAATTTTTCTTTTT
This sequence comes from Pistacia integerrima, assembly GCA_026225825.1. NCBI lineage: Eukaryota > Viridiplantae > Streptophyta > Magnoliopsida > Sapindales > Anacardiaceae > Pistacia > Pistacia integerrima. The sequence goes on from CM047738.1 coordinate 10,067,322, forward strand.
CTTGTTTATTCAGGCTATAAGATCCATTTACAGCTGTTTCGACAAATATAAAAGCAGAAAATGCATATCAAGTAGAGATTGGTACTGATCAACTGAAAGGAAGCAGCAAAACGAAATATAAAAATCAATGAAAAATTTTGAACTGTATTACAGAGATTTTTTTTTTTTTAGTTTTTTCACAACAAAATTACTAAAAGCAAGGGCTACTGCATGCTACAACTTGTTTTTAATACAACACTGATTTACCCTGCATTTACAGTTAACAGTTTTATGAAATTCTATAAGAATTGTTAAGGGAAAAAAGTCCTCCCTTGTTCAGAAATAAATAATACCACAAACCTCTACAGAAAGCAGATGGGGAAATTCCATGCAGGTCATGCGCTTTGGGAAACAAGATCTGCCTCGTCTTCCATTTGCTGAATAAAAATTTCAGTCGGTTGAAGGCATCCTCTTAACTTGTCAAGTCCAAGTTGTGCTCGCTCGTTATCTCCAAAACCAAATATTCGCCCTTGTTGAGTGACTACAACAGTGTGGTACAGACCAGTGCTAATTTGAGAAACATGGTGACCTCTTAAGCTATCAAGGATTCGTGGCTTCATAACTTTGTCATATGTAAGCCCAAGGCTACCAAACCCCATCCACCCAAAGCCATAAACAGAACCATTATCAACCAGAACAAACGTTTTCCTCTTTCTTGCACACACCTACAATATGAAATAAAACAATCCCAATAAAGTGGCATTAAAGAGTAGAATAGAGTAGCATTGAAGGCAAATCTTCTAATTCTTACATGGACAGAATTCTTTTTCAGATAACAAACCAATAATTCATAACAATTAAATGCTACCAATAAATACCTTTTAGGTTCAATAGTGAGATTTTTTTTTTTTTTTTTTTTATAACAATTATTTTTTCCGACCCAGCTGTTTAATTTTATAATCATAAAAAGAAAACGGAAAAGGTGAATTCAGTTATGATGTTTGAATGCACCTATATACCTGATTCTGATTATAGGCTCAATGGTTAACCAAAGTTTTGATAACTACACTTTTTCTGATCCAGTTGTGTAATTTTATAATCAAAAACAGAAATTGGTAAAGGACTTCAATTTGATGTTTAAATGAACACAGAACCAATAAATTAGGAATCACAACTTTGGTCTGATAAATGCTGCAGACCTTGGTCCCCTTGATAAGATCATGAAGGCACAAAAGGTGGACCAACGGTAACAGATGAAAGAGAATATATCAAACACACTAGTGGAGACGGAGACACCCACATTTTGTGGGAACCTGATGCTGGGAGGAAAAAGGCCCCTCCCGATGTATTTGACACTGAAACTGGAAGGAATGAAAGCACAATTTTCATTCTTGCCCTAATTCCTACAAATTAAGTGTGTCCTATTACAATCGCTAGAATATTGCATTTGTGTTAATAAACAACATGCAGGAAAGCTACTAGGTATGCTCTTTCGTCAGGAATGATATACTGGATGAATGAACCTAACCTGGATAGCTAGCTGGCTCTTAAGGCTGCTCAAGAGTTCTGGAATAGTCTTATCAATCTCATCACCATGGCCTAGAGCACCACAGTAACCTTTGCCCCAAGTATATACCTGCAACCACCAAAAACCAAAGTCAGATATTCACCAAATCCAAACAAACTAAAGAAAGAAAGATCTCAGGGAAAAAACTAACAAATCCACTGGAATCAAGCGCCACTGCATGCTCATCACCAGCAGAGACACGGACCACATGAATGCCCTTTCTCTTAAATGTCTGGACCACACGTGGTTGGAACTCATTATGCTGTTCTCCATGTCCAAGACAGAAATTAGAACCAGAACCAAACGAGTAAACTTCCCCATTTCCAGTTACAGCCAGGACATAACTTGGACCAGCAGCAATCTGAACTACAGAGCCAACTTCCTCAATCGATGCAATGCTTCTGGGTGTTGGCCTGTCTACAGTGTCACCATGACCAAGCTGGCCGTGTGTGTTGGACCCACATGTGTAGACATGACCTTGTCTTGTTAGGAACACAGTGAAATTAAGCCCTGCAGCAACCTGAAACAACTTCTAGGTTTTAGTATAGACTGAAATCATTGTGAGTGAAAACACAAACTTAGCCAATATCATGTCCCTAAAAAAACTAATAGAGAACTAAATTCTGTACTCTAGGGAGACAGAGAGAGAGAGAGAGACATAGATAGATTGCATGTTTCCCCCCACCCTGACTAGGAGGAAGGCCTAAAATCCACCATAAAATCATAATTAAAATTTAGTCACACTTCTAATCACGTCTTCAGTATGAGAAAAGAGAAAAAAAAAAAAAAAAAGAGGTGATAACAGAATAGATCAAACAGGCCTTGAAACATTAGATAAGGTTCAATGTATCATAAAAAGATGTGGCTCTTGAAACCTACAGGCAGACAACCACTAGGACAGAGCTAAGAAAATACAGCATCAATTAAAGACAAAACAATCGTGGTCATTAAATAAGGACGTAATGCACTCATGACACTATATAAAGGTCAATAGTTCCCACCAATTTTAACATTTCCTCTTATTAGCCGGTATATAGAAGCAAGGAGAAATACAAACACGTCTGCAGACCCGACAAGGATAGAGCCAACATGTATGACATCTACAATTTTCAAACTATAATAACATATAACCAATATATCTACAAGAAAACAGAACTGATATGAACTCTACCTGCTTGCAAGGAACTCCCTTCAGTGCTTCAACACGCCTAGGCCTAAATATGGGACGGCTTGTATCTCTATGACCACAACAATAGGATGAATTATCTCCACATGTAAAAACCTGTGTCAATAATGGGATATATCATATGATTGGGTGAGGTACTATTCGAATGAAACTTTGTCAAACGATAGCAAATGGAGCAGAAAAGGTAATATTAGAAAAAGAATTCAGCTTCATAAGAACAATAACAAAGAATTAACTTAATTCTTGCTTTAAAATTTTCACATATAGTGGCTGAAAAATGAGTTAGAAACCTCTCCAGATTGCAGAATGAAAGCGGCATGATTTTGGGTGGCTGAGACTTGGACCACATTTGCTGCATATGGAAAATTAATCCGTGTCAATGCTCCACATTGTGTTGTTTCAGGACCATGACCAAGAACACCACATAAACTGGAACCACAAGAGTAAACTGATGAATTGCTGATCAGCAATGTGTGATACCTTCCAGTTGTAATCTGCATCTGCTGATAAAAAGTAACAATTCAATATAACTTTCTGTAACCATCAATCAAACATGGAAAAACTTCAATTCATTGGTCTTTTTTATTCTGTTTGGGGAGAAGCACAAGAAAATTAAACATCTGATTGATGTGGATCATAAGATTAGAAATAATAAAAAGGGTCCTCCTATCTTGAAAACCCATGGGATATATTTTCAAGTAAGCAGCTACAAAAATCCTTTCTTAACAGATGATATAGTATTATTTTTGCAACTTCTGTTTTCTAGTCCCGCAACAATAATCTGTATGGAATGATAAATTATTATGTTAATTATTCACAATCCTTCTTCTTCTTCTTCTTTTCTGATAAATTCCCTTTACTTTATTCTAACCAAGAACAAGATTACAATGTTCCTGCTCATGAATACCACAAAGCACAAAGGTAGGATACAAGATATTGAGAGTAAGATGGGAGCTTATTAGTTAATTCTTAACACAAAACAGGAACAAATATGTAAGACCATAAATAGCATATTCCTCTTTATCACTCAAGTTTGCATAACTATAACTTCAATCCTAAAATATGAGGATATTAATAATATAAGTAAACTGGTATTTTGTATTTAAATCCTCATTTTCTAGATGAAGTTATAATTCATTAATTCATAAATCAGAAAAGCAAAAGCAAATATCAAAGAAATAGTACATTGCCTGCTGAGGTTTCAACCATGTCAGAAGAATGCTCCACAGACTGCAAGAACCTCAACACACGCTTCCAATTCTCATTACACCGATCAAAGAGCTCTTTCTGCACTTTCCAACTCATCCCGGCATATATGCTATGTGATGCACAAAGCTGAAACGCCGCAAAATCCACCAATGACCGGAATTTATGGGGGTACAACCCATGACTCCCTCCAAAAAGTTTAGAACTCAACTCTAGACATACTAGATCAACTGCACTAAGCCGCCCCCTTATCAAAATCTCAAAAATCAAATGAGAGGGCAAATCCTCAATCGAAGCAGACCTAAACCGATCAGCCATTTGTCACAAACTTTAACTCGACTCCACACAAAACCCCCTAATACTTTTATCCTTCAATCTCCAAAGTTGACAACTAATCTGCTTAAATGAGCTCTAAATTTCAAACTTTCAACAATAACAATACAACCAAAGAATAAGTAAATTTGAGACCAAAGTAATACAGTTACAGACAACAACTATAAGTCAAAAGATCAAATTTTCAGACGAAATCTAAGACAATTTAAACAACATATAAAAAACACATCCAGGGGCAGAAAATTATACGAAATTGAGCTCAATTGGCACACTGATCGGAAATAATAAATCATCAGAAGAGACCAATCGCAATTCACAACCCAATCCCCAATAAATTGTCGTACATTCAACGAAATTCAGACACTCCCCTGCAGATTCAGCACAAATAACTCAATCAATCACATATTAATACAACTATTACTGTAATCCCATTAATAAAAATATCGAAACTTTACCAATAAAAAGCAATAATTGTCAACTTTTCGGTGCCGATCTCAGCTTTTTAGCTCTTGCTTTCACCGAAAAATGGGAAATGAAGATTAAAAAATGGGGAATTCAATTTGAAAAAGTTAGGGTTTATAGATTATTAGCTGTCGTTTGAATTGGCAAATGAGAAGGAATCTGTGTGGACTTTAGTAAGTTTCTGTGAGAAAAGTTCTCTTGGCGTGTTTCGTTGATTCGACTCGTCGTCGTTTTATTTGTTTATTTTATTTGCAGGATTTTCAACCCCTCTTAAGGTTTAATCAAATACAATGTCCCCCTGTAATTTCATAAACAACAAAAATCCTCCCATCGTTAATTAATAGTTAGTATCTTGTTAGAGTTTATAACGCGATGAATTAATAAATATTTACTAAATTATCCTTATACCGTTTATTTAGCACCAAATAATTACCAGTAGGGTGTTATGCATACTTTTCGACTACTCGATTTATGCCACTTGTTTATATCTCATACCGAGATCTAATATGTCGTTCTCATAGGAGATGACTTCTCTAACAAACTCATCAAAATAGATGGAGTTGACTAAAATCCAGAATACGGGGATTATGCGTGTAATATACTTCATAATAACTACTTCCAACCACTATTAAACATGTATAAAAGGTAGACATCACCTCTGTTTTGGGGGATTCATCGTTCATGCAAGCACAGAAAACCATTTAGAAAGAGAGTTGAGCTCGTTATTACATGTTTCCTCCTTGTAATTACTCGTATATAAAGCAATCACTAAACAATAACATAATAATGGACATAAACTTGGTTCTAACTTGTCAAAACACTTTAAAAACCTCTTGTTTACTCCTGTTTGTGGATTTTCTAATCCACTTCTAGCTTGTTATTTATAATCACGCATACATCCAACCCAATCCGCCATAGTCGATTGGGTATCTCTAGTTGTTGCAAGTTTTCGTAACAACATAGAGTATTTCTGTTATTTCTCTAACTACAGGGGACATTTGGTAATATGACTATATATGAGGGAAATTATTGTTATTAACCCTTCTCTTAACAGTGTTGTGTACTTGTGTTCTGTCAGAGAATGGAGTGACACGTGGCGGAAAGAAAAGGAGAGTTAATCACAGACTACTGTTTCAAAGACCGAGAGAGAGGCGTAATCGTGAGAGTAAAGAAAAACTTTGCACACGCGATTTGGAATAACCAGTGACGTGACTTCGACTGTTGAAGATTTGGCGCGTGTACTCAACTTTTAGATTTTTCTTTTTATATTTCTTAAAAAATTAAAGGTGGATAAACCCTAAATCGCTAATCTGCCGCTAACCGCCGGCGAAACACCACTCTATCTCAACGCCTGTATCGCCGGAGAGCTCAACGGCTGGCCGCCTGGAATCTGTAGTGGTCTCGAGAAAGTAATTGTTTGTTTGTATAGGTAATGAAGGCGGATGCAATGCAGCATGGTGATGATGAGGAAGAAGAAGAATTTGTTTTGCTTGATCTCGATGATTTACCTGACGAATTTGATATTCCTCCAAACGCGCCCTATGTGTTCTCTGTAAGTTAATCTGATAGATTTTTTGGAGAAAATTTTCCTAATACTTTATGTGCTATGTTATTGTCTGTTAATTATACAGTAGTGAATTCTTTATGTTTGACCATTTTATTATGATGGATTTCATTTGCATTGCAGGGGCTGGACACTTTGAATCCAGTATTGATCATTGATGGCAAGTTGAAACTAGTGAGTTGATAATGGCTTTGCTAAGTTCTGTGTTGTGCTTTTTGTTATCTTTCTCTTGTTGAACCAAGAATCAGATTACAAATTTAATTAATTATTTAGGATTGAAATAAAATCATACATCTAATATTGTTATGGAATGTCAAACTATTGAGGAAGGACCTGAGAACTTGATGAAAATTAGTGAAATTTAGATTCTTGGTTTTGTTTAGAAGTTAAGACTTGTTGATGGAAGTATTTACCTACTGTGGATTACTTTATCCATAATTTATGAATTAACATTTCTTCTATCAAAAAATAAAAAATAATTGTGAATAACGAGCTCTTGGTCACCACTCTTTACAGATTGGAGAATATGAAGAAACAATTGGAACATGCTTTGTTTTCTCCGAAAATGGTAAGAAACATTTCATTTTATAGTTTATGCATTTCCTTTTATTCTACTATGTAAATTGAATTTACTAAGGGTTTTTATCAGTTATATTAACATTACAATCTAATTTAAGACAAACCAAATTTCCTTCTTAGATGTGGTATCTTTAGGTTATTATTTGTTTTGATTGAACTACCAAGGAGTGGAAGGCTTCTGTGTTTTAGTTACTACTTCCCTTTGTTCTTTGGGAAGACAAAAGTGACATTGTATAATTGAACTACAGAATCGTGAAATTCCTGCAGCGTGAGAACATTAACTGCCAGAAGAAATTTCTATCCTTGGTTCCAATTAGTTTCTGAATATAAGTAGTCCGTAGTAGAAGCAGAGTCACTGTACTGGTTCAATTTGTAATCTATATATCATTGCTCAAGCAGGCGTCTCCAGTAGATGAACTAGTATTGATTTATGGGTTGATTAACTCCCAACATGTTTTGAATTAGTGGGTCCGTAAACACTTATCTTGAATTGGTCACTTTATCTTGTTTGTTCAAGTGTTAATGTGCTATTATATTTATGTTTATCTTTGTAGGAGCTGCCCCTGAGGTTCATGAAGTAACAGGACCATCAGAGGAAAACCTCTTTGCTGGCAAACGTATAGTAGATTCAGATCAAACTCCTAGAAAGCAATTGGAACCAGTTGCTCACCTGCATAAGATTCTTAAGTTCAGAATATTTGTTGATGATGATGATGTTCAAGGTGCGACTCCTGAACCAAGAATTGAAATTGAAGAAGGGAAAACCTCAACCCCTACTCAATGATATTTAACATGCATTCTTCCTAGCGAATAGAAAGTAGTTGACTAGATTCAAGCATATTCATGCTCAGAAGTTGCACAGTAATTTTGACAATTAACATGATATATCCCATAGTAACTAGGTTTTGTGTGCTGCAATCACTCACTCTCTATGGTATATATAACTCTAGTCTAAGATATGAGGTTTCTGCTGTATAGCTGATTGTCCATGCAGATCTTTTTAGTCAGTTGTGAACCTCAATGTCTACGATATTGCCATGAGTTGAACGTTATTGAAATCCACATGTAAAGTTTTATGAGTTGGAAATTTGTGTACTATGATGTCCTAACAATTGATCACTTCCTTTACTCCAGATGGTTCTTGTTTGGTGTACCACTATCTTCATTTTCAGGTCTCAGCTGATTTTCTTCCCAGCGCTGATTCTTAATTCAGTTATTGACTGAAGCAGATTTAACATGGTGAACACATAAAAGTTTTGATTAAATTCAGTTAGTGAAGTATACAATAAATGTCAATGGAAGGAATAAATCTTGTCATTTTTAATGCAAATAATTCCAAAGCAGAATGAAATATTGAAGGAATATAAAAAAAAGCAGAAATACGATGTGAAGGCTTCTAGAAGACTAGAACCCTTTAGGCAAGAAAGTATCTGCAGGCAAAACGCTATACAATAATGATTTGCTTACAATTGAATCATACAGTCAGATAAAAATTGCACAAAATTTATGTAAAATGATTACTCTATAGATAAAAATTATCAAAAAATTTATGTAAAATGATTATTATGTCTTTTGATTTTTGGCTAGTTGTATGATTCGGTTATATGACTCAGTTGTAAGCAAACATTATTCAACGTTATAACCTTGATTTCGCCTCAAATAATGCAGTCCCACAAATTTCACCCATAATGATTAAGAAGTACCATAATTTCACCCCAAATGAGGTAATTATGGAATCAAATGAACCTTTACTTGTCTAATAGAACCCATACTCTTGTCAGCTAAGAAGGAAGGTCTATCTTTAAAACATGGCATTCTAATGAAAATGTGTCAGTAAATTTGCCATCACCGAAGAGTATGAAATAAAAACCAGAAAGCCAGAGGAAGGGGAAGAAGATTGGATGTCACACAAACAGAGGAGGGAACCGAGCTCTAAAACCAATAAGTATATGTCATTGAAAACCAGAATGATGACTTCCTCTTTTTACTCGTTACAAACCTTTAACACTCAAGTGGAACAAGCATATGATCTGTTTCAAATCAAAGTTTCAATCAGAAAACGTATAAAATACAAATGTTGACCCAACCAAACGAAGTGAAGAGAGAAAGATGATCAGATTATTGCTCTGGAAGTTTGTCCTTCAAATATTTGAGAACCGCTTTGGTGCCTCTGTCCAAAATCGTCCTCCGGATGCTACAGAAAAGACAAAAGATGAAGATAATAAAAATTAGGACGGTTTATCATTCTACTTGAGTTACCAGTAAATTCCTATATGTCATTTTTCCGAAGTTCACATATTAAAATTATTTCAACCATGTCAAATGTACAATCCTGGAAATCATATTACTGGGTTTCATTTGATTTTACTAGGCCATATTTTCACTTCATTCGACTCTGGCTCACAGTCATTTTCAATTGGAAAGTTCCGGTATGCTTTGTATACGCCGCTATAGCTGTCGGGGGAAAGTAAAAGTATACATAAAAGTGTAATTTACAACCCAGGGAAAGTGAATGTATCCATGAAAGAGTGATTTACAATCCAGGGAAATCAATTTATCTTTTCTACAAATCAAAATGCCAATCCTATTGAAAGTAGGACATTAATTCTATCAAGTCGGTGATTATGGCCATTAATTTGATTTTTCTTCAAGATGTTTTCCAATATGTTTTTGCTTCCTTGTGATCTTTCTAATGAAACTCATAAATTGATTATAAAATGCTAGTCTACACATCAAAAGTACAATGAAATTTCACCCTTCACTAAAGATAAAATGTACGATCTCATTTTCATGAGAACTTTAACAAATTTAAAAAAAAAATAAAAAACAACAACATGGTGATCAGTACCATACCTTCTCAGTGGATTTCCATCAAGTCTCAAAGCCTGGAGGCTGGGTTCGAGTAAACCCTGGTGAAACAAAAAGAAAAAAGAAGAAAATCTTTAGCGTATTTAATGAAATCGAATATGCACAACATATCATGTGATTTAGTAGATTATCCACCACAAAAGATTCTTAAAGATATATTGCACAGTTTCTTAACAGATTAGAAGAAGCAGAAGGCAAAAGGTTAAAAGTTTGATGAATATAATAGAAAATCTTTCAAGTAATCAGCTACTCATTAGGAGTCGAGTAAACTAAACCAACTGCCATACTACCAACTGTATCATATCTTTTGACAAATGAGAATGTAGAGCGTTTAGTTATCTCATCAAAAAAGAAAGCAGAGTTCAAACTGCAGGCCCAGGGGCCTTATAGGACCTACAGCAGCTTTCATCATATTTCACTTTGCATGATGTGAAGATCAACTTCCCATTACTAATGCAGCAACATGTCTCCTATCCACGAGGTTTTAATGAGGGTTGTGAAAACAATAACCGTTGCATTGTCACAGTTATGACAGTTCCTGTTTTGCTAAATAGTTATCAGATGCCTTGTAATGTGAACACATTCCTTCACTCTTTCGGGTTAGTGCGGTGACATTGCCATTTTACATATTATCAACCAGTGTTTTTCTATAACCAATAAAATAAAATAAAAAGTGAGAAATTCCATATACTGACCAGCTCCGGGGGAAGTGCAGAAATGTTATTGTCAGACAGGTCAAGCTCAGTAAGTGAAGTAAGGTTTTTCAACCCCTGCATAAAAAAATTAACAAACGTTTTCAAGGATTCCAATGGCATTCAGTGCCCCAAAAAGAGATAAAATAGAAAAAGACTTCATTGGGGATAAGGATTATGAACTGAAGATATTTGCAAGAATAAACAGTCGACCAGGGTCTAAAAATACAGAATATTATACAGTCATAACACTCAATAAAATTACTAAAAATTGACTTGAGTGAAATGAAAGAATTCTTAAATCAATACTGAGGCATCAATTTCTGATGCTTTTAAGAAGCACAAAATTAAACAGTTGAAAGATCTTCAAACAGATTAGTAACGTTACCTCAGGAATTGATTGAAGTGAATTTTGACTCAAGTCAAGGATCCGCAACTGCTGTAAGCTCAATATATCTGATGGAATTTCATGAAGCTGGACTCGTCTGTGAAGTCACTAGAGCATATAATTACCATAAAAATTGGAGATGAATGGCACGTATGTCTATACAGGCTATATTTGCAGCTTACTGACCTCAGGTAAAGCTCCTGCAACAGCGGTAAGCTGGAAAATGCTGGATTCTCTGGCAATGAAGCTACATTATAACTCAGATCTAAGATCTGAAGCATAGGAACTGCTTTAAATCCATCTGCTGGAATCTATAGATCAAGTAGCCACACCAAACCAAAATCAGTAGCAGAAAGATGCTTCCAATTACATGCATAAGAATCAGGAATAGATTTGAGTTCTGTCCTCAATTTGAAAAAAATATATAACCCGGTTGATGTGAACGTTGCCTAAACAGTGAATGAAATGAAGAAAGATAACTACAATACAACGATTGATTGCTCCCGTTCTAAACTTTCTCATTGAAAGAACGTTCTCATGAGAATTTGTAATTTACAAAGCCTATCAAGTTTGGCAGAACATTTAAACTTGCAAAGATAGAAACAGATCAAGCAACATGCCAGTATCATGTTTGACTGCATCACCTTGTTTTATTTGGTATAAGAAAGAATCATCAGTTAGATCTACTTTACCTGTCTCAGAGGATTATTGTCCATCTTCAGCCACGAAAGTTTAGAAAGTGACTTCAAAATTGCAGCTGGCCAATCTTTAATCTTGTTCCGAGATAAAATCAAACTCTGCACATCCAGATAAATATCAATATAGATTAAGCTGTGGTTTCAGATCATCAGAAAGGTTTGTTACAGTACACAAACTCCTGCCCAACTCAACCCCCAGGCAAAGGCTACCAGTTGCTGATTATTAATGACTGAAGTACCAAATGCAGGTGTATATTGCAACAGATAAATAAACAAAGAATTATTTAGCTATATATGAACAAAAGAAAACAATATTTGGTAACAGAAAAGAATTAACCAACTGCTCACACCTATATTTATAAGAAATGGAGTCTGTTAAATATTAAAAAAGCCCTATAAATTTATCTAACGGGATGGTGAAGCAGATGCTTTTTTCTCCAGATACTGTAGACATCAAACAAAAAAAGCTTCCAAATTGCCTTTTTACCTTCCTACCATATTAAAAACTAAAAAAAATAATGTTTTGAAAAATTATTAAACCTTAGAAGTTAGACCCAGATCCTAACAGTATAGGACTGAAAAAAAGGCTTAAATTAAGGAGTTTGACAAAATCCATGGCTTTCTGGTGTTACCTTACTAATTACTAGAAATTTAGGCTAAAACCAACAGAGATAGCAGTCACTGAAGCAGTATTCAGACTGAACTAAGGAAAGCAAACAGTGACTAGATAAAAAAAAAAAAAATCACCTGGAGGGAGACACACGAGGAAAGTTCAGTTGGCAGCTCTTGAATGGAATTCTGAGAAAGATCAAGTTTAATGATTTCACCTGATTCCCATACTTCTGATGGGACAGCACTCAAATTCATCCCTTCCAAAGAAAGTTCCTGGATGTATAAAATTTGTAACCTCAATTTACAGATATAAAAATTAAATGCAACGTGAAGTTTGAGCTGTCAGCCAAGATAACAGTTATATAAAATAAGGAGGAAGAAGAATGTTGCACATAATCAGCAGAACTCGACAATAGAACTTAAATGCAACTTTGGATGCCTCAATTTTCCATATCTCACACTCAAAAAGTGAAATAAGCCATCACATCCAATTTAACACAGCTTCAAATACCATGAATAGCGTGCTATGGATGTCAACATCATTAATGATGCTGGCCAGTCAAATAAAAACAAAGAAAGAATGAATATTTCCTTTAGTGCCATGTAAGATTAGATTTAGGATCTACACCAACTACCAGGTCTATTTATACCACTGAACACCTAACCAAAGCCAAAGATTCTCTGGTATATGTGAATGGCAAGTGATGAATAATCTTCCCAGAAAAAGGTCAAAGTTGGTTGACTCTGTTAATTTTACCCTGTTTAGTCATGAATAATGTTCTACTCAAACCCACAAAACAACTCAGATTTCGCTTACATCATGTGAAACAATACAACATTGAGCCTTAGGAAAGCTTAAGTTTTCTCAGAAAAGAAATCCAAGAAAAAAAAAATAATAACAAACAAAAGAAATTACAATGAGCAGTACCTTTGAGGTAATAGACAATCGAGTTGCCATGGCAAGCACATCTTCTTTAGCTGTACTGGCTTCAGAATCTGTAGGAGAAGCTTGGACTTATAATTCAAATGAAATAAATTGATTACTATAGGAAGACTAGATAGGATGAGATTTTTTGATAAAAACAAAGATACCTTCACTCTCCGAAAGTCTACTTCGAAGATACTTCAGTAAAGCAGGTGTAGGTCCAGAAACCAATGAGCTGGTAAGTTCAGAGTTGTCAGTTGGGAAAATCGGTACTAACAGAAGCATCTAACATAACAAAAGACAAACAATGCTTCACACCTTCTCAGAGTTCTCAAAGGATTGCCCACAAGCAACAGTTTCCGCAGACTAGTCATTTTACCTACACAATGGATAAATTACTCATTACATATTTATCATGGGAGACATAAACAATTTGTCATCTATTTGTTAAGCTAATGAATAATAAGTTATACACATATATTATAAACATAGAGATTCCTAAATTAACTTGCTAACCTTACCAAGCTCAGGGGGCAATCCTGTCAATGAATTATTAGAAAGATCCAGGACTGAAAGACGCAATCGGCATGCCTCCACTGGATACTCCTTCAACTGCATGGATATGACTACTTAAAACTTCCTCAAACATGAAAAATTAGTATTGAGCAAGAAAGAATGAATGACAGGTTTCGGAACAGTAAGCTCTTCATGAGGTCAAGCATGTTCCTAAACTTGAAAAATCACAGGCATATAACAAAATCCAGAAGTCTGTTTGATTTTTTATATGGGATCTTACTGAGCCAATCAAATCATGGTAAACCATTAGGGATCAAAACCCCATCGAACCCAGTTGACCTGTTGCACCAGTAAATTTAGACTAGATCGCAAAATTAACTTCTACCTACTGATTAATCTTTTATTTCACAGCTTTTTCCTCATATTCCAAGAGAAAGATTAGAAAACCAGAAATCCCACAGTTGAGACATTAGTATTTACCATAGAAGCAGTCAAGTGTAACAGTCAAATATTAGTTTACAAGCATTTATTCTATTTAAATTTAAAGTTTGACTATCACAGTTAATAGTTATATGTTGCTACTCTAAATCTTGATACTACAACAATAAGTTTTAAATAAATTATTATTACTATACTCTTTTACTTAGTTTTCTGATTCTTTATATTCTCTGTGTACATATTTTATTTTAGAAACAAAGACTTTTATGTATTCGACCTAATTATTATACCTAACCGTTGGTTCATAAATTAAAACACTTAACCATTGACCAATCCCTTGGTTGGATCAGCACCCAGTTCCAGTCTCATGCAGTTAGGGTTGTCGGAAATACATTTCAGAAAAAAAAAAAAAAAAAAGAACTGGATACCTGGTTTGAATGAAGATCGAATGTCCCCAACTTCGAAAGCATCCCTATCTCCCCTGGTAATGTAGACAATGCATTATTCCTGAAAATTTGAGGTCCCATATGCGAAATGAATGTCAGAGGTGAATATTTTTAAGAGAATACTCTTATCCTCAAAAATCTAAACATGTCTTTGAAACGATGTTAGAACATAACCCCATATAGAATTCCATAAGGGCACTGCAGCCAGATATTGAAGTTGGGATTGAAGAAATTCCTGCATAACTCATACACGAAGAGTTATCAGGAGGGTTGAAGGAAATAAGTTGATCATACTCATATATGAATATTTAGCATACTAGTTCTTTCATTTACTCACTGTTCTGATGAAGATCAAGACGAATGAGCCTCGAAAGCCTCCCAATGGTTTCTGGAATACCAGTCAGCAAATTTTTTGCTGCACAGATGGCACCCATTTCAAAATTGCTTTTGGTGTCAAAATAGGAACTGAATATTATTGAACCATGTAACAAAATAGCAAAGCTGCAGATACTTACAAGCAATGAGTTCTGTAAGCACGGACCAGGATGCAATCACATTGTCGGGTAAAGTTGTTAGTTTGTTCCCCTGACATCAGAAAGAACAAGCATTTCATAATCTTATATCATAGATTACACATATGAGCCCCAAGTACATCAAACCATAATTAACTAGAAATGAGACAAAAAATAAGGGAGAGACAAAGGGAGAAGCTACAAATAGATATTGCTAATACCTCTACATCCAGTTTTCTCAATTTTGTACAGTTCGCTAGATCTTCTGGCAAGCTGGTTATAAAATTGTTCGATGCCTGGGAAAAAATTAAACGCAGCACATCATCGTAAGCTATCCCTCTGACTCCTAAAAACAAGCATGATATATTTTTGTCATTTCTAACTACATACAAAGATTTAACAACATCAAAAAAGTAATAGGACAGCCCATTAACAACCAGATAACCTCACACTCCTCACTTCATCATGATACGCATTACCTTGAAATCAGATAAATCTAAACATCTTCCAAGTGAGCTTGGTAATTCTTTAAGCTGATTGCTCGAACAATCAAACCTAGAGATCACATAAAATTGAAACAATCAAACACTGAAGTTAAAAATCCAACTCTATGTTCATTAATTTGAGCTCCCAAAACAGATTAAAAGAACTTAAAGTAAAAAGAACTTAAAGTGCCATAAATTACTAAAATTAAAAACCATCACAACTTATAAGGAACACCACATCATTTTCAATGTCTAAGAAGTCCTTAAAATTGCCAACATTTAACAACTGTCTCTCCTTCTCTGGTCCATGATAAGGAACTGGTTTAGCATACGATTTGCAACATAACCAAAACATTAAATCTCTTGAAACCCAGACACATTACACAGATGTTTCTACTTATCTTCTAAGCTTACAGAACGGAATTTTCAATATACAATTTCATATCAAGAGTACCCATAGTAATACAAAAATAATATTTTAGTGCCATGCTAGATTTTCTTTTGATCACCTGTACTGAAATAGATAACCCAATCGAAGAAAGGAAAAAAGGAAAATGCATACTTGACAAGTGAAGTTGCTGATCCAATCTCGTCAGGTATTTTGTGTATTGAGTTAAAGGAAACATCTAAGGATTTAAGCAAGTGAAGCCTGTTCAATATACAGAAAAGAAATCAAACATTATACATTCAACCAACATTTAAACCAGCAGAACATTTTCTATAAGTAAAACAGTTAAACAAGTTTCAAGAAAACTCACTCTCCTATTGCAGCCGGAAGTTCAGAAAGTTGGTTGTGGCTAACATTCAGCACAGTAAGTAGAGGCAAATTTCTCAGGTCCTCTTTCAATGCTTCAATACTATTATGAGCCAATATCAGCTTCTGTAAATCCACAGCCTACAAATAACCAATTCAACCATTACTCTCGTTTCTATACACATCAAATTTGCCCACAAAACTTCATCTAACAAGTGAACCGAAACTTGAAATCTTCATTTCACAGAGCAATATTAATAATAATAATTAAAAAATATGAATAAATAACAAATACCTCCCACCACTTGTCACCCTCTCCAGCAGTATCCAAATTTTGATATACCTCATTCGGTACATCCCTGACAATTGAAACAAAAATTACAAATATATGACTAAAGGAATTGAGTAGATTATAAACATTAAAATTTCAATCACTACTCAAAAAATTCTACAATCTTAACAAGTCTAATGCTGCTTTAAAAACTACTAAAATGATTCAAAACATCAACTGCAGTTTTTTTTTTTTTAATCTAAAATGGCGACATAATGAAGGGCCAAATTTCCATCACCATAACTCACTTCACTGCCCTGCATTCTTCATGTTAAACAAAATTTATGAATATTAGAGTGATGAATTAAGGGAAAGAAAATGAAGATTGAGAGTTGCCTGAGAGCGCGATTTGATAAGTTGAGAGAACCGGAGGTTCGAGCAGCTTTGAGTATCCGATCCATTCTCGGTTAGTTTAAGATTCTCCGACACGAGACATTGAACTGTATTAACTCAGTTTCAGATCTGCATGACAAAGTAATCTAATTCAATGCACTCCCTCAGTTGTTCAAACTTGTAATAATAGAAAACAGATGAGCTGTCCTTTTCACTCAATCTCTCTAAATAAATTTTTATTTTCTTTTAATAGATTTCTGAAATATTGTATAAAAACCTCAAAATTGTTTCTTAATTAATTAAAAATAAACCGAGAAATTTTAGTTCACAAGATAATAAAAGCTGGTTTGATTGTGATTACCCACCGGCTAAAAATTTATTTAAATTCATTAACGCTTTTGAAATCTGTTAAATTAGTTATATCTCAAATATGCTTTTTTCATAATTTTCTATTATAAGACTATTTTTGTAAGAGTAAACGACATGTTTCATAAATGTCAAGTTCTCACCCCTTTTCATAAATTCCAAATTCTTAACACTGTTAATGACTGTTACAGATACAGAGGTGCTATTACCAAATTACCCTCCCACTTGTATTAAGATTTCAAACTTCATCCCCTTCCGGAACAGGCTGCTCTTTTCTCTACTCTCCCCGCCTCCCTATTTTCTTTTTCTTCCCGTCCCCAAGAAAATTCTCTTTCTCAAAGAAAACAGAAAAATGATTGAGACCGGACCTTCTTCATCTCCCCTGAACTCTATCTTGCCAAATCGCGCAAGGTAACTAATGATACCAAATTGTTAAGGTAATTTTTAAAGAAAACAAGCTCGTCTGTTACATATATATGAAAAACCCTTTCACACCCTGGTTAGGCTCTGGTTTAATGTGATTAACTGTGAATCGAGTCAGGCATTAGAAATCCAGCTACGGGCTTTAAAGGCTTTAGGAGCTTGATTTTAGGAAAGAAAGAACCCAAGCTTATGCTGAATCGAGATAGCAAGCTACCTTGGTCTTCTTTAAGTTCCAGAGATTCAGATCAAGGGCTTTAGCAGTTCTATGAGGCTAATTCAATTCAGTCTTTTGAAGCATTGAAATAACCTCTTCCCAACCTCTGCTTTTTATGGCTTGTGTGCTGCAAGTAGTTTTCTCTTTTTGCTAAAAATTCTGCTACAATTGAGAAAAGAATTTGCTCAGGTAAGAAGAAAGAATCAAAAGAAGGATTACACTCGGCCGGAGGCGATTTGACCGGAATCGCACCAGGTCGCATCTCCCTTCTTCTTTTTTGTCATCTCCCCCTCCTCCTCTCGCCTTCATCTTCTTCATCTCCCATTCGGCCAAATCGCATCCGACCGGGTGAGATTCCGACCGATTTCCGCCGTCGGATGCGATTTGGCTGGAGTTCATTTATCCGTGCACCAACCGAGAGAAAATCCCTTCTCCACCAGCACCAAAAATAACCAACAGCAACACACAAATCAAGATAACCCAAATAAATCAAGATCATCACATTTGCCACTTACCCTCGCCATTAACCACCAGAGAAACCCAGCCACCGCCTTTCTCCATTTGAAACTCAATTTTGCCACCATTCCAATAACTGAAGAAAATAGTATAAACAAGCGCATTTGATAGAGAAGAGATAGGCATCAAGTTCTGAAGCAAAAAAACTTTTTTTTCTTCACATAGGCAGATACAAAAGAAACTGTAGATATAGAGAATAAACAGAGAGTGACGAAGAAGAAAAAGAGTAGAGAGAGAGGGAGAAAACGATAGGAACAAAGAGGGAGAGAGAGCACGGTGGAGGAAAAGAGAGTGCACGGAATCGGAATCGGAATCTGGCATTTAGTAAATTAAAATATTAAAATATAATAAATGACAATTTTAGCCTTTAACTATTGAAAGAAACGAAACTCTGTTAAATTTAAGGGTGAAAATTAAAATTTATGAAACCAGGGTGGGAACTTAACATTTCACTAAACCTTGGTGTGAACCATCGTTTACTCTTTTTATAAAGAAATATTTATTTAAAATATCTTTTTAAGAGTTAAATTAAAATCTAACCTCCCTAAATTGGTTTAATAAATAAAACTTTTCATCTCATTTCTTTTTATTTTTACACTTTCCACTCTAACAATTAGAAAAAGTAATTTTAATATTCCAGTGTTAAGAGTCTAATCAACTTTAGAAGTCTAACACTAGAGTCGATTTTAGTGTTAGAGTAAAAGAAATTTATTTTTTTAATTAAAATCATTTTTATATACATTTATTATTCTTATATAAATATATTTTATTTCTTAATTTCTTTAATAAAATATAATTAATTTATTTATTGTTAGTTTAAAAAAATTATGAAATTTAATTTCTAATACTTATTTAGAGAATAAAATCCCTTTAACAATAGAGTTGTTGACGGAAAAAATGGAGAAAAGGTTAGATGAAATATCTTATTTATTAAAATAATTTTAAAAAAAATCATATTTTAATTTGTCAAAAACACAAAAAAAAAAAAAAAACCTTTTAAATAGTTTTTTATTTTATAAATCTTATACATTAAAGCTTATTTCGTAATTTAACTAAAAAAATTCGTAAAATTTTCGGCTACGTTCTTCAATTTCGGGTTGTAAGCTCAACCCGATAAACTGAAGAAAAAAAGAGAAGCCCAAAAGTAGAAATTGGGCCAACATTCAACCGACCCAAATCCGATCCAGCCACATACAAATATCATTCACTGAACACCGTCTTCTCCCTCTTCAAAAACCCTAATTTTGTAGGGTGGGGTAAAGTACGCAAAGATGGTGAAGACGAAAGAGAAGAAAGTCAATGTGTCGGGTAAGCCGAAGCACTCGCTCGATGCGAACCGTACGGATGGGAAAACCGGCAGCCGTAGCGCCTCCACGGTTCGCCGCCTCAAGATGTACAATACGAGGCCAAAACGCGACCGTAAGGGAAAGGTTTTGAAGCATGAGTTACAGTCTAAGGACTTGCCCAACACTCGCATACAACCTGACCGCCGTTGGTTTGGTAAGTCCGGTTACTATGCACTGTTTTGTCAGTTATTTATAATTTATGTAAAAAGTGTTTTTTTTTTTAGAAACGCTTTTCGGTTTATAAGCTTTCTGAAAAAAGCACTAATGTAGTGTAGTGTTCATGCTGAAGGAACTTCCAAGTTGATGCATAGCAGCTAAACAGTATAAAATGAATATGTGAAAGCGCTTTTAGTGGTTTCAAAAGCACTTTGAAATGCTAATTTCATTCCTAGCTAGTATAGATGCTTCTGATTTATGGTATGGCAAAATGCTGATTGCGGACGGTTCTTTTATCCAATTTTGCCTTTTTTTCTTTTAGGGAATACACGTGTTGTAAATCAGAAAGAGCTTGAATTCTTTCGCGAGGAGCTCCAAAGCCGAATGTCAAGTAGCTATAATGTCATTTTGAGGGAGAAAAAGTTGCCATTTTCTCTCCTGAACGATCACCAGAAGGTTCGAATCTGTTACTCTAGGAGTTCCTAAAATATCATGTTAGTCCTTCTGGTATCTTGTTTTCAATATCTTAACCCATTGTTCATTCAAGGTTGAGATGTATAGATGTGTTAGGAGATGGAACCCCATGACTTATAAGTTTATGAAGCTGTGCAAGATGCATTTGTCTAGTCTAAATATGGTTAATAAACATTTTCCCAATTTTGACGGTTCATGAGTTAAGAGTTCTCGGTAATATATGGGAAGCTAGTATGATTAAGTTGGCAGTCAGGAGATATCTAATGTTAATATTCTAATGTGTTATTTTCTCAAATGGATGTTGATATAGAGCGCAGTTTGAGTTTGAAAGCTTCTTATTGTCATTTGCTTATTTGTTTTTCTTTCCTTCTTGATTGATGTGTACAGCAAGCCAGAGTTCACCTTCTTGATACTGAGCCTTTTAAAGATGCATTTGGACCTAAAGGAAAGAGAAAGCGTCCAAAGCTATTGGCAACAGATTATGACTCTTTAGTTAAGAGAGCTGATGGTTCTCAAGGTAAATCATTGTTGCTATTATCACTGTGTTGTTTCTTTTCATTTTCTTGATCTCAAAGCTTAAATTATTTTGCAATTCATGAATTTGGTTTTTTTAACTCTGTAGATGCCTTTGAGCAGAAGTATGGTGCTAGTACATCTGCAGAAGGAAATGAGGGAGATGGATTTAGGGATCTGGTTCGGCATACAATGTTTGAGAAGGGTCAAAGTAAGCGTATATGGGGTGAACTGTACAAAGTAATAGATTCATCAGATGTTGTTGTTCAGGTGATGTTTCTTCTGCTTCTTTTTTTTATAATTAATTTAAAAAAGAGAAAGCAAGTGAATTATTTGTGCATGTTACATGAGTTCATTAACTTGCAATTTGTTAGGACATGATATTAAACTTTGGAGGTCCTTTTGGTTTTTTCTGTGAACTCATGATACGCAATAGTTGTAATTGTATCTTGTAGAAGATATTGCTACGACTAGGTGAGAACATTTGTTCGCCCATTTAAACAACTTTACTTGTTCTACATAATCGAAATAATTAGATATTTCTCAAGCTGATCCATGAGATGATGAGGGGATGATCAACCAGAATTTTTCTGCTGTAGCTACAAGAGATCATAAATAAATATGAAACCTCTTTTCCATCTATTTTTATCTTTTCTGTTGCAGGTTTTGGATGCCAGAGATCCTCAAGGTACTAGATGTTATCATTTAGAGAGGCATTTGAAGGAGCATTGCAAGCACAAACACATGATTCTTCTGTTAAACAAGGTCAGTTACAAATTTCATAGTCATTTGAGATTTTCAGTATTTCACTTTTTTCCCTTGAGTTTTTGTTAAAATCTCTCTTTTGACAGTGTGATCTTATTCCTGCTTGGGCTACGAAAGGATGGCTTAGAGTATTATCCAAGGAATATCCGAGTTTAGCCTTTCATGCTAGCATCAATAAGTCTTTTGGCAAGGTAAATTGAATGTATTCATTTAATTTGGATGTATACTAGTCACACTACTACTATTATATGGGAATCTCCCATGTCCTTCCACTTGGAATACTGTGATTCCCATCATTCCAAGCATCTGTGTAGTGATTAAATTGAACTTGCTTTCAATTCTATATCCCATTGAGAATTGAATGCAGGGTGAAGACTTTGCACAAAAAGCTTGCTTGTTGCACAATGTTACTCTTTATGGTGTTGCTTCATCTTTTGTTTCTGATCTTGAAGTTGCTTTCCTAATTTTTAACCTCTGTTTGTTCAGGGTTCTCTGCTATCAGTCTTGAGACAATTTGCCCGCTTAAAGAGTGACAAGCAGGCTATATCTGTTGGTTTTGTTGGGTATCCCAATGTTGGAAAGTCGTCAGTTATCAACACACTGCGTACAAAGAATGTAACAGTCCTCTTCTCTTCTCTAGCTTCTGATGTATTAGTCTTTGTAGTGGTGGAAATTGCTTTACATTCTGTCCAATGGCGATTTGGTGTGTGATGGTAATCCGGTTCAATTATTGATAAATTTGTTTCTTTAATTCTCTTTTTACAAGGTATGCAAGGTTGCTCCTATTCCGGGGGAGACTAAGGTGTGGCAGTATATAACACTCACAAAAAGGATCTTCTTGATTGACTGTCCTGGAGTTGTTTATCAGAGTAAAGACACTGAAACAGATATTGTACTAAAGGGAGTGGTAAGTTTCCTTGTATTTGTTTAATCCAATCAAATTAAAAATGTAGTATCCCTTGTTTCTTTGTTTGTTTTGTTGAAGTGTTTTGTGCTGTATAAGTTATGCGTATTTAATTTTGGACGATTTTTGCCCTTTCAAGGTCCGTGTAACAAATTTGGAGGATGCTGCTGAACACATAGGAGAAGTCTTAAAACGTGTCAAGAAGGAGCACCTCAAGAGAGCATATAAGATAGCAGACTGGTAAGCTTCGTTTTTGTCTATAATTGGAGTTATTAGTATTTGTGTTTCATTCTTCATGAAATTTCCAGAGCATTAAGGCTTCTCCTTGCGTTTTCTTCTATGCATTAGATGTACACTTTTTGTTGAAACTTGATTGGAAAAATAATAAAACTAAACCTTGCCATAATATGTGAGAAAACTGGCCTAGTCCATTTCTTACTATGTTTTCTCTGTGATATTTTGATAATTGTAAGTTTTTAAATGGTCTTGGTTTGTGTGAACCATAATTATGACTTTTAGCAAACAATGCAGAGTCCCAAATTTTCATTTTACCGTAATATGATTACTATTTTCAGTTGATTTAATCTTTTGAAGAGTTGCAATATAGAAAACTAACCTTTGTTTATTTCTTTTGTCAGGAAAGACGAAAACGATTTTCTACTTCAGCTCTGCAAATCAACTGGTAAGCTTTTGAAGGTATGTTTCCCCATCTTTATTCTAGATATTGATTTCAGAATTTATGATTAGACCATCTGAAAGTTTTGGTAAAACCCTCGATTAGGATTGCATCTAGGGAGTCTCCTCTTTATCAATTTTTCTTTTTCAAAAACTTAAAGCTATATTCATCCATGGTGGTTTTAGGCATGTCATTCAAAAATATCTTGTCACAAAAATATAACTAGGAGATTATGGATTAAGTAAAACCATCAGCATTTTCACTGGCTTGAGTTCATATTTGATATGGGTGTCCAGGGTGGTGAACCTGATGTAATGACAGCGGCAAAGATGATCCTTCATGACTGGCAGAGAGGTAAGATTCCTTTCTTTGTTCCGCCTCCACGACAAGATGAATCCACGGAAGAACCCAATGTGTATGGGATAACTGAGGAGGCAGTTGCAGATAGTAATCAAGCATCTGCGGCTCTCAAAGTCATCAATTCGGTGATGTTGTCCCAGCAGGAAAAAAGTGTTCCTGTTCAGAAGGATCTCTTCAGTGAGGATGAATTGAATGTTGAACTTGAGACAGCAAATCATCCTCAAGCTAGCGATGATGAGACTGATGATCATCCTGCAGCCTCTAACGATGAAGATCAGCTTTCATCTTCTGACACTGAAATAGATGAAGATCAGCCTTAAACAAGTGACTCCTAGATTGCTGTCCTAGCAGACAGATGAAAAAGCCTGAGAAAACCGGGTTATTTTTATATGAAAAAGAAAATGGAAAATTCAGTTTTGTAATCTTTTCTTTTTTAATATTTAATTTTAAATTAAGTGAAATTGCTAGTATTCCAAGTGAGTTGTTAGTTTATAGGCGTTCTCATCAAGCCCAAAGCTAAATGAGAGAAACTTGTGTCTTCTTTTCCTTTCGTATGTTGGTTGAGCCATTGGGTTCTAGCAAAAGGTGTAAACAAATTGAGCATTTATAAAGTAATTCCGTAAAACCCTTTTCATGACGGATTAACGGTAATAATAATGTTTTGTTTATGATTGAGTCATTGTACAAAATTTATGGAAAATTATTATTTTGTTTTTGGTCTTTTGTTTATTTGTATGATTTAATTGTATGGAAACATAATGGGTGCGTTTGGTTTATTATTTTGGGTAGGATTTTGAGGATGGTATTGGATAATTGGATAAGGGAGTATTATGCGATAAAATTTAAAAATTTATGAAATAGCCCCCAAGGTTTGCTAATTTAATAAATACCTTAATATATTAAAATATTGTAAAATGACAAAAACACCGTTATCACCCGTAGTGTTAGATTCTGGTCACCACCGTCAGAATCTGACCGGAAAATAGAAATGGCCACACATACCGCTGGATCTAGGATCGATTCGATCAAGATGGCCTTTTTCTGGCCTTATCCACCACTTGGACTGGCCTAAAAGGCCCCGGTCGGATGTGGCCTTCGAAGGCCGAAAAAGGCCATCTTTGGCCGTCGTTGTCTGTCAACGATGGCCAAGAACGGATCTGGCCAGAAAATGCCAGATCTGGCCATTACCGACAATTTCTGGTGGTGTTGTGACTGTTTTGATAGATTCCGGCTATCACCGACGCTGGTTGTCAGAATCTGACAAGTATTGGCAGGTGAGGGTGTTTTTGTTAGTTTTTAAACTTTTTTTTCTGAGGGGTATTTAATGAAATTAATAAACTTATAAAGTCTAAAAATAATTTAAAAAAATAGACTAATATTTTAAGAATAACGTGCTAAACAACATTTGAAGAATAGGATCCAGAATATGGATAAAAACAATAAGCTAGACGCACCAATATTATTTTTATGGTAGATTATTTTAAAAGCCTTCTCATGACGGGTGTACGGTAACAAACTACCGTCTTGTAAGTGTACGATGATATTCAATATCTGCCGTTCCATTAATGTATAAATGACATTCATTATCGTACCTGTGAAGCATGCTCTAAAAAGGAAAAGCTATCCATGTGAGAGAACTGGAGCTGTTACATCCTACAAACAGCAACCCTCAAAAGTCTTTTCAAAGAGCTGCAAATAATGGGTGGCACGGAGGTTCAAATCAATGGTTAGGTAAGTTGAGTCAGTCACAGCTGGGTTCTGCTAAGTTACATGCAAATTAAAGCTGGTGGCGATAAATGTCGTTGTAGCTGAACAGAAGAAACAGCCTGATCCTGGGGACCTGTAGATACAAAAAGAGGGTCACAGTTATATGTGCTAAGTTTTGCATGGGCGGCAGCTACTGTGTTCTTGTCAATTGTCACCATCTTCAATTTAGCTTTTTAGACAAAATTTCACTTGGTCAATCGACACTGCATACAAGTGCACATTGTAGGGTCATTTCAGATCGATAATTAGAAACTTTTTTAGATTCCCTCTGTTGAAGCAATGGACATCCAACTACCATTTCCGCAGTGGATTGAATAATATTGATAGGGAAAGTTTTAGGACCCTTTAATGAAGACCATCCAGATATATAGTAAATCATAAAATGATTCAATTTAAGTAAAAGGTACAAATGCTCCTGGGACTCCTTCGTTGAAGCAAACAAAGATTTAATGGCCATAATCCTCCGCGAGGTTTGATTGAATAACATAAATATCCCTAATGTTTTTAAAAAGAACATAAATAAATGATAAGAGGGTAATTTAGTAAATATTTATTAACTCGTAATAATATATTTTATAATAAATTAGTGAAAGTTTACAAACAATAGAGATTTTTGTTATTATATCTGTTGATGCTTGATTTTGACACCAACTAAACGCACGTGTGAAATGTTGAGCTAACTCAGAAGACACACATGAATGGGGGTATGAGAACGGATAAGAAATGGAGAATAATATTTAAAGTGGTTCGGATGCTTAAACAAGCGACTCCTAGGTCCACTGATATTGTATTAATATACTGAGGTTAGGTCGCGTTCAGTGAGCTGATCTAAAAGTGATTACAAAGAGAAAATGAGTATGCTA
Source organism: Pistacia integerrima (assembly GCA_026225825.1). NCBI lineage: Eukaryota > Viridiplantae > Streptophyta > Magnoliopsida > Sapindales > Anacardiaceae > Pistacia > Pistacia integerrima. The sequence goes on from CM047738.1 coordinate 10,093,539, forward strand.
TTCTAGAGATAATTTAGCTAATCCCATAAATGGGAGAGGAGCCATTTATTTATAGTTGGATGAATTGAGGTAATGATTAATAAATCAGGGAATGCGTCCGATTGCCGTCCACATCCTTTCTTGTGCCCCGTTATTCACCTACTCGAGTGATTTGCTCGAGTCTTGCAGGGATTGGATACGTGTATCACCTCCAGCCTTTCACCAGCTTGATGCACACCTACTGCACTGGCAGGAGCACGCCTCTTGCGTCAGTGCACGACGTGGCTGCATCTGAACGGCTGTTGGACTTACCTAAGCTCTGACTACTTACGCTAACATGGCTTTGCGTCAGCCCTACTTTTCCAAGCATAACAATATCAAATTTCAATAAGTTTATAGTTTTTAACTTTATAATAAATCATAACATATTTCTATCTAATCATATTTATTAATTATCAATTAAGCGTATTATATAAAACAAAATTATATGTTACGATCTCATAGATTTTTTTAACTAATCCCTGTCTCTCTGTGGTCCATTGAATATCCTATAAGTCTAATGGGTTAAATAAGTTACAAATGTGCTAGGCTTAAACGAATACTTTATAGGACTCGAACACAAAATCTCTGGATAACCTACCTAGATGGTTTAAAATATTGTCATCCGACCATAAGGCTAGTGATTTGATTATAGAAATCTTATTGAACAAAAATTGTGATATTCTTCCTTCATTGATAATAGTTTTGCTTTTTTGAAGAGTATTATGATAGTCTAAAAAAAAGGGTTTTCAAATTAATTAATGTTTAATAAAGGGAATTAAGATTAATGTTACATTTCTTAAATAAAGAAAGGCCAAATTAAAATATGCACAAGCGGCTAGGTAATCGTTCAGTGAGTTGCATTGCATGTGGAATACATTGTATCATGTGTTGTGGTTGTTAAGAACAATTAATATGCAACTAATATATTATTAATTATGAGTAAACGACTTTTTCCCACCCAAGGTTTCCCTTAATGACACTTTTTCATCCAAAAAGTTTTAAAATACCATTTTTTCACCCAAAGTTAATATTCTGTTACTATCCTAAAACCGATTCTAACGATGAAAATTCTTTCCATCACCACCATTTGAAACTTTGGTCTCCTCTCTACAAAATCCCTTCTCACTCCGGTACCTAATTTCTCACTAATTTCTAACCATCACAAAGCTAGGATTTTATATTCTTAGCTAATTTTCGTTGATTCACGGCGAATATTCAATTAGTGATCACCATTTGATCCACTAGTATTTACTTTATAAAACCCCTCTAACATTGGCTTATAGTAAGCTCGTCAAACGTCAACTGAGAAAAGTAAAATATATTTTCGGTATTAGCAGAATATAAACTTTTGGATTGAAAAAAAATGGTATTTTGAAACTTTTTAGGTGAAAAAACATCATTCTGGCAAACCTTGGGTGAGAAAAATGTCGTTTACTTTATTAATTATATAGGGTGGAACCCATTTTGCTTTTTTTTATTTTTTTTATGTTTATGTTTAATTAATTAATTTGGTTTTGATGGGTGGAAGTGGGATTCAATTCAAGGACGCCAATCTCTCCTTCATATGCGTATAGAAAGTAGAAACAAGACATAATAATTAAATTGGTATTGATTTCACTTTGAATTTTTTTCCGCAAATTAATGAGCTTTCCAACTTTTCAATGTCTCATTTATACCACCAAATTAGGAAGCCATCAACTTCATCAAACCCACCTTTTAATTAAGAGATTAAAACATATAATTAATTACTTAAAACTTTTTAGTAACTTGTAAATTAGTTAACCCAATTGAATTAATCATCATTTATCAACTAATTACTCTTTAATGATGTCATTTTGCTTGTGCTTTACTTTTAAGTTTTTTCTTATAATAGGGTGGTTGGTTCATTTTTTTTTTCTTTTGGTGATCAGGGTGTTCGAATTAATTTGTGCACGTCTTAACTATATCTTATGACCCTTTGAATACCATATAAACCTAAAGGGTCAGGTGAGTTACAATGTGATAGGTGATCCCACGAACCCAAAAAGTTAATTAAAGCAGTAAACCTCCTTTTGACCAACGGGCTAACCCCTTGGTTGAGGTTGGTATTTTCTCTTTAAATTAAAATGAAAATTAATTTGATTATGTGGGTCTACACCAAACTTTATAAGACCAACATTAATTCAATAGGTAGAAAATTAATAAATGAAAATATGAAATTGATATTGATATTCTTGCATTGAATAAACCACTTAGTCAACCCCATGTGTTCGCCATACTATTAAAACAATACCCACTTATAAATTACAATAAATACGTTTAAAGTTAATATGAATCTAATTTTTCTTCTTTCACTTATAATTATGATACTAATAAATAATCATGTATTAAATATAATTTATCGGTTTATAAACTAACTAATTGACATAAAAATAAATTAGCAAACCATCACTGGATGCTCTGATGATAAAAACGTAAAAAATTCTATAAAATATGAACTCATGAGTTTGAGTTTCATCATACACTAATAAAAGTGATCATTAAAACTTTTATTCAGTCGATAATTTTAAAGCTTCAGAGAATTAATTGAGTTACGAATAAACTGATCTTTAAAAAAAAAAAAAAATGTAACAAAATAAAATTAAGGAAGGAATGATTCATACACTTTTAAAAGTAGAAGAGATATATTAAACAACTAAGTATCGCTAATTGCATGGCACGTGGAATGATTAGTGATGGTTATTTATTTTTGATTATGATTAACAATAATTTTGGCGTGGAATCCCAATTCTGCTTTTTTGATTAAAAGTGATGTTTAAAGAGGCTTCTTTAATTAATTAGCATATGATTTGACCAACTTGAATGTGACTTGTAGTATTTTAATACGTTAATTTCTCCTGAAAGTACGTCTAGAAAATTATATTCTATAGTCTAAATTATTAATACTCACTTTTATTTTGTCAAATTATTAAATTATTATAAAGTCCAAAAGAATTAATTCAATTCATACCCATCCATTCACACATTTTGTTGATCGGTGACGTCCCATGCTATGGGTTAAATTAAATTTGCTTTAATTAAAATCTAATTTTTTAATATACATACTTTTTCTTTTATCTTTTTTTTTTTTTTTTTTATATTTTGTTTCAAATATTATCCCAAACCTAATAGGACAAAGAGATATATACATGTTAAGTGGACTTTGACTTTTTAAGGATTAATCTTACCAACATATCACATGTTACGATTTTGCAAAGCTCCTCTTGTGACACCATTTTTATTTATTTTATTTTTAATAATTAAAATCTTTTTATTACACTGATTGCGGCCTCTTGCATGCGATGCCGCTTACGTCATACATGCAATAATTTTAATATATAATTTGTTAATTTAAAAAAATACTTAGGATTTTGTATACCTAATAATTATTCACAATTTTTAATTATAAATATTTGTATACATTATGAATTAGGTTTTTATTATTTTCCTATAAATATACAATAGGAATTAAGGTTTTATTTTATAATTTTATGAAAATAAAGAAAATTAGTTTCCTTAGTTTTAATTATACTAATAAAATTATAGTATATAATAGTTTTACAAGATAATTACGTAAAAATTATAAAACTTTAAACCACAAGTATTAAAGTTTTAGGTATCTCTATGTGGTCAATTGGCTTGATAAAGATTTTTTGGTATATTATTCAAAATGTTTTAAATTTGAATTTTCTTCGATCACTAATAGAGATAGTCACTGAAACTAAAGTTCTTATCTGATCGATAGTTTTAAGGTTCAGGAGATTAATTGAAGTATGTATAAATTAACCAAATACCTCCATCATCATTATAAAAAAATATTAAAGTTGATTTTATTAGTAATAATATTTAATTGTTGAATATTTTTGTTTGAATCTAGTGAGATTCCAGTGCGTCGGGTCACTGCATGTTCCTAGTTACCCATAAAAAGCGGTGATTTTTTATTCTAAATATTAATTTATACTTAGATACCCCCTATAAAACGACGTCGTTATACATCGTCCCTGTCAATTTCGTTTTATTATTCAGGACTTTCTCGTGTACGTAGTAAGAACTGCCTACTGGAGTAGGAAGAGATCTCCGCAATTCTGACTTACCACAAAAATTATTATTTAAAAAAAAATTAACTCTGAGATTCTTCCAGTGAAGGTTCATTGCGCTTTTTACTCTTTTTCTTTTTTGAATTAAATAATATATAAATTCAGAGAAAAACTCTGCGGTATTGCTTTTTAGAAACATTTTCTTTACAGCAAAGTCTACACTTCTCTAACCTCACACATGTTCTTCAAACAACTGTGCTCAGTTGTGAACCTAGAATCTTTCACCTTGGAATCTCATTTCTGTCTTGTTCCAAGTTCCAAGACCAATCTGATGTGAATGTAGCAGGTTCAAGCTCACATGAGATTGAGTTCATGTCCAAGAACTGCAAAAAGAGCTGTCTTGAAGGAAGAAGCAGATGGGTGTTTAATTTTGTGAAGACTGGAAGATAAAGAGTTAATAGTGGTAGTTAATAGTACACAGATCGAAGTTAATTTCAGAGACACAAGGTGACGTCGTTTTTGCGCGTTTTCTCTTGCTGTAAACGCGTTTCAAGTTTCTTTCGGTGCTCAAGCTCACATTTTTTGTTGTAAGAAAGCTATTTTTTTGGAGGGTGTAGGGGAAAATAGTGTTTTTTGGCTGTGAGATTTGAGGAAAATATAGCGGTTTTTTAGTAGGATTTGTTTAGAATGGAAGTGGATAATAACAAGGAATTGCGTTCATTGGCTTTAACGCCAACATGGTCTGTTGCTACTGTGTTGACCATCTTTGTGGTTGTTTCTTTGCTTGTGGAGCGCTCAATCCACCGCCTAAGCAATGTAAGTAGTTTTATTTATATCACTTAAGCATGTGTTTATGGTTAAGTTTGTTATTTTGTTCTTATATTTTTCATTGTGAAGAATTTAAATTGGGTTTGCTTTGTTTTGTTGACTTCTCTGTGGAGCAGGAGGGTCTTTGTTGAATCTAAATATACCAATTTTTAGGGCTTTACTTTGTTGCTAATATGAGGTTGAAGTGTTGAATCTTGTTTTATATCTTTTGTTTTCTCTGTGTCATAATTCTCCATTTTAGAAATGTGAACTTTTGTGGTATCCTTCATTGTTTATACGCTACAAGAGTGATTTGTCAAAATAGATTCAGAGTCGCTATAAATTTCTTTAGTTAGTAGGAATCTTTCAATCTTTATTTTTTGCACGATAAATTATATTTTGAAGTTTTTGTTATGTTTTTGATGTACTTTGGCTGTCAAATTTATGACAATGTTTGTGGGATTTGTGTTTTGTTCTGCTTGGTTTTGTTCTGCTTGGATTGGAAGCGCCGTTGGGTAACAATTCCACTTTGATTGATTACTTTGAATGTAGGTTTTGGGGATGGATTATGCTGAAAAGTTTTGGTTTTCAATAATTTTTCCTCATTATTTCAACCATTGGATTGTTGCATTTGTTTGACTGCAGAACTGATAATGCTAAAACTGGAAATTTGTTGTGTCCATTCTTATTTGAAATTATGCTCTTTGTCTGTCACAGTGGTTGCGGAAAACTAATAGAAAGCCTTTGCTGTCAGCTGTGGAGAAAATGAAAGAAGGTATGTTGCATTGACTTGTATACAAATCTTTGTAAGAGAACTTTGTATGTATAGTATTATTATTATTTAAAAGCTTATATTTGGTGAACTTCTATCTTCAGAGATGATGCTGCTTGGATTCATTTCACTCCTTTTAACAGCCACCTCAACCACAATAGCAAATATCTGCATTCCATCAAAGTTTTATGATAGTAAATTTGCTCCATGCTCCAGAGCTGAGATTGATGAAGAAACTGAAGATTTATCTTCTGATGGCCGTAAACTGTTGACGAGTTTTCTTTTTCCTCATCCATATAGGAGAATGTTGAATGGATTGAATCAGAACACTTGCAAAAAGGCATGTGACTTATTCATAAAAACTAAAATCACAAACTCTTTTAACTTCAGTGTTCTATCCTTTAATACTTGTCTTTGTGAAGAGAAATTGTCAATAAACTTTATCAATGGAATTACCTAAACTCCTCGTGGCCTTTATTCAAATGACCGTTTAAGGTTCAAAGGCTGGTAATAGTGGTCATGATAATGATGATACAAAAGGAAGTTTTATGTTTCTCTTTGACTAATTTTATAGTTTTTTTAAATATTTATCAATGTTTCTGCTTACATTTGACATGATTTATGGTAATTCTAAACTTGTTTTTTGTGCAGGGGTATGAGCCATTTGTTTCATATGAAGGTCTTGAGCAGTTGCACCGCTTCATCTTTGTCATGGCAGTCACACATGTATCTTACAGCTGCTTAACTATGTTGTTGGCAATTGTGAAGGTTCGATATATTTACTGTGATCAGGGTGAACCCAGCTAAGAAGTTTTCCGTTACAGTTGCAAATATTTTTTGTCTGGTTACTGTTTGGTGGACATATCAATGCTTTGTTCCGTGTAAATTTTATGTTGCATTTTAGAATGTCAAATTTTCATGTCCATCTTACCTTAATAAATGATGAGAATGGATGATTTTATTATTTGCATAGTTCTGAACTTTAGGCTTTCTCTATATTGTTTCTCATGTGGTGGCTCATCTAAACATAAGACTGGAAACTTCTAGAGAGCCACCTTCTGCTTAGATTTGTGATAAAAAAATAGTGAAGTGATATTAAAAAGTTCCTCTGATTGAGGAAAATGCAAATGGTTCTCAACGAAAAAGCAATCATCTAATCAAGTTTACATGTATGTATTGTTCTGATTATTTGAAAGGAAAGAGTTTCTATGACCCAAGTTCTCAATCAAATGCTGATGGAACAATATGCTTATATTGCAAGCTGCATCTTGTCGTATTTTATGTCCACTAAATCTAGTATTCGGTTGTCTGTATGCTATGAACCAAAACATTTTTGCCCCTTTCAGTGGCCGGTTACTCAAACTTGAAATCAGATCCTCATGTTTATTTATTTTTTGAACTAACAGTTCAATCCTTTTTTTTTTTTTTTTCTGAAACAGATTCACAGTTGGAGATTATGGGAGGATAAGGCTCATATGGATCAGCATGATTGTTCAACTGGTAAGCTTCTATGCAATTTTAATACAGTCAGCTCTGACTGTTTCCTTTTGTTGTTACGGTCCTGTGATGAATTTCTCATATAGTTGCTTGCTTGAGTCCGATGCTTTTAATTTATACGTATTAAGAGAACTACTACTGTGCTAGAATTTGCATATGGCATTGCTTGATTTCATTAATCCATCTATATTCTTTTCTGTAACAGAAATTAGAGAGATGACAATGCGGAGGCAAACTACCTTTGTCAGATATCACACATCAAATCCTTTAGTCAGGAATGGTTTGCTTATCTGGGTGGTAGGTGCATAACCTCTGTTCTTTCTTCATTTACTTACACTTTGTTTAGTTTTGTAATTTTTTTTTTTTTTTTTACTTATTATTTACAACTTTCAGTCCTGGAGTGTCAATGGCATTCAGTTATAATTTACTTGCACTCTGAATTGGCGGAGGGATTTGCAGGAAACTGAGTACACTGGGTAGCCCTAAAATTAAAAAAAAATTCCTGGCTAAATTTTTGCTAAAAAAACTGTATAGCATGTAGAGATGATTGAGATAAGAAGAATAGGAATTTGCTCTAGGATATTGGAAGGAGAAGGATATCTTCAGCACATATACTAATCATTAAGATTCTGTAAACTTCCAGCATCCTGCAAATAGATTTTCACCACCAACCAGATGCTTTAGAAGTGCATTTGAAGGGTTAATGGAGGGGATAACATGATTGGATCTACTAAAGAAGTATGAAGAGCAAAGAGAAAAGAGAGAGACAGTAATGTGAATGCTGACTTCCATACGCAGTAGTCAATCCATTAACTTTCAGAAATCCAACTACATTCTTAAGTGGATCTGAGAAGTGTATTATACATTTTTGCTCATCTCTTACCTTGTCCAACTGAAAGGATGTATATCGTTTTGTCATCTATTGTCAAACCTTAAAGTGATTCCATTGGTATTGTAAGTTTTACTGAGATTGATATTTTTGTCAACTTGCAGACCTGCTTCTTCCGGCAATTTGGGCGTTCAGTTGTTCGTGCTGATTACCTTACTCTTCGCAAGGGCTTCATTACGGTGTGTAATTTGCTCACTTGCTGGAAACATATATTCCTCTAGAATTATTTTGCTATGATTCTGTTTGGATGTTTATGGACCTGTTTTCCATAAGGATAGTCCATGATTGTATTACAAACTCTTTTATCTGTCCACTTCATATTGTATGATGGTATCTGTGTGTTTATGGTGCTCCATAATTACTATCTTTTTTGGTATATAAAGAAAAACTACAGTGGCACATATACACAAAATATATTTCAAAGTTCGAAGAAATCAGCGAAAAGGCAAAACACATACTCATTTATGCAAACAAATGTTTATGTAAAATTTGTAAAAAGTTGTGGAAATCTGATTTTCAAGGTAGAATATCTTCTAGTTTCCAAATTTATTCGCCTTTAAAAAATTGGAATGAAGAAAACGAATCATGGAATTTTTACTTTCCTTTTACTTGCAGCATCTCTGCTTTATGAATATTTACTCTTTTGTTTTTCTTTTTAATGTCAGAATCACAACCTCAGTCCAAAATATGATTTTCACAGCTATATGATTCGTTCTATGGAAGAAGAATTCCAAAGGATTGTTGGTGTGAGGTGAGGAGCACATTCAAATTTCTGATTATTTTTGTTATCGTATGATGATCAACATATGTGTTTCTTAAGTCTATACCTTTTACATTTTGCTTTCAGTAATGCCCCTTTTTTTCAATCTCTTGCAGTGGCCCCCTGTGGGGTTTTGTTGTTGCTTTCATGCTGTTCAACGTTAAAGGTATGCCATTATCTATGGAAAATGAGGCTGTGAGAGTTTGTTCTTATGCTTGCTTGGTTTTTGTTGCTTTTACATTATTATTTTCTCAATTGCTGATGTCTGTGGGTCACTTTGACCACAGATATGAACTGCAGTTATATCTAGATAAAGAAATTGCAGTTCCCATCTTATTCTATATCCAATTTTTTATTTTTTATTTTTTTAATGTATGGTCAAATTATATTTGGTCATCTTTAACTGTAACTCATGATTCATTGGTTCTAAACCATACTGCAGGGTCTAATCTCTATTTCTGGATTGCCATCATTCCTATCACTGTAAGTATACGAGCCAGATTTAGTTTTACAATTCTCTAGCCGTAGCTAGAGTGACTATGAAAAAGAAATTGACCTAGTTGAAAACTTTTTTAATGGCTTCATGATCTCTCATGCTTTGTTATTCCGATTTGGTATGCATGTGTGCAGCTTGTTCTCCTTGTGGGCACAAAGCTACAGCATGTGATTGCGACCTTGGCATTGGAGAATGCTGGCATAACTGGATTCTTTGCAGGAGCAAAGCTGAAACCAAGAGATGAACTTTTCTGGTTCAATAAGCCAGAGCTATTGTTGTCCTTGATTCATTTCATTCTCTTCCAGGTTGTGAAAGTATTAGAACTTGTAAATGTGTTATTATTATTTTTTTGCAACGTTTTTCCTTGTTATGTGCATGGAGAAACTAACATGCTTCTTTTGGCAGAATGCATTTGAGCTGGCTTCATTTTTTTGGTTCTGGGTATATCCTCTTACATGACTTTATTTGTATCATTTGAACTGTTGGAGATGACTTTTCTAATACCTGCTTTTTATACCAAGTTTACTCAATTACCAAGTTTTCTGCCCATCATTAGCAAACCTCAAATTGACTTCAAAAATAATTTCCACTATTAGTTAGAAGAGAATTAATTGGTGTCATGCTAGGTCCCTGAACTTGTGTTGCTTTTTTAACCAATTTGTATTTAACAAATTATGGCAATTTCAAAATAGTTATAGGAAGATATGTTTTAAGTACTTGATGAACAAGATGGGATCAGAAAGCTGGATAAGATTTTTCCGATTTCTGATAAAATAAATATGCAAGGATATAGGATATGTGCATTTTAACTAAGCTGTCTTTTTGTTGATGCATTTGCAGTGGCAGTTTGGCTATAATTCATGCTTTATTCACGATCATTTTCTGGTCTACTTACGACTTATTTTGGGGTATGATTTGATTCTAGACAGCTGTAATTTGTTATAAATGTACCATATATCAGCAGTTATGGACCTTACATCCCATGCTCTTATCTTGTAGATTTGCTGGACAGTTCCTCTGCAGCTACAGTACCCTGCCCCTCTATGCATTGGTTACACAGGTATTAAGGTTAATAGTAACTAGTTCTCCCTCTGGAAACGAAGATACCAAAGTCAAAATGTATCATAAACAAGAACTTAACCGCAGTTAGTTTACTGCTTGATGGCCAATCACAGTGATTTTTTTAATGACATTGCATAATGTGTTGCCATATCTTTCAGATGGGAACAAACTATAAGGCGGCGTTGATTCCACAGAGGATTAGGGAGACAATCCATGGATGGAAGAAAGAAGCTAGGAGGAAGAGAAGGCACGGTCTTTTCCCCGATGATTCAACTATACATACAGACACAAGCACAGTGATGTCGTTAGAGGAATATGATCATCAATTGATCGATATTCCTGAAACTGCCCATGGTACTGGCAATGAAATTGAGTTACAACCTCACAATGATTCTACAACTACCCCACCAGTTGCCAACGAGACATCAAGCAGAATCGGTACACCTCTCCTTCGACCCTCGGCATCTATTTCTTCAACGGCTGCACCACCGGGTTTTCTAACAGAAGGTATTTCAAGATCATATTCTATGCCCGCTAGAAGAGAATGATAGAATATCGAGTATCGACAAAACAAAATAGAAAAAAGAATACATGTCTTGTGTACTTGGGCTTTAAATCGAACTGGGAAAGCAGCAGCTATAGTTTTTGTCTAAAGCACTCAACAATTTTTCTCTTCCTCTCTTTCCCAGATATTACGGCAGGTTAAGGTTCATTTAGAATACTCCTAGGATGTAAGTTGTAACTACAATCTTGCAAATACTGAAATGTAACATATAGTGGTAATTATACAAGTTCTTAGATTCCTACATTTCCATCAAATCTTCTTTATCTTTCTTTAACAAATGTTTTTTTCTCATTCCATCTATGATTTAAGTCACATTCTACATCAAATTGGTGGCAAAATATAACGTGTGAAGTTGAGAGTCTTGAGACAATGGAATGATTTATAGCAGAAAGTGAAAGCTCAACCTGAGTGAGTTTGTTATTTCAACTTATTAAAAACTACATATTATTTATAGAACTAAATGTTCCTGGAATGGGATAGTCTTAAACATGAGATCCATCCTTTCCTCGTGGGTTTGAAGAGTTTGAGCTGGGATTTTTAGGCATGGGCATGGGCATGAACTCAATTTCCCCTCCATTTTGAGGCTGTGCTGGGTCGATTTCAATGGTGAAGGCATTACTGATACCACAACCAGTATTAGTTCCATAACTTGTAACGGTACCAGTACCCGTGCCTCCAGCTGACCCAGTTCCATTTCCTGAAACAAATACAGTACCACCTGAAACAAACACATTTCCATTTCGTGAACCAAATACAGTACCACCTGAAACAAACCCAGTTCCAGTCTCTGACCCATTTCCATCAGCTTTCTCAATCATTACATCAACACCATCTATTTTTTCCTTATCATTATTGATGACATCAAAACTGTCTATTTTTTCCTTATCATTATTGATTACATCAACACTATCTATTTTCTCTTTATCATTGTTGATGACACCATCCCTATCTTGTTTTATTTTACCATCATTCAACAGAACCCTGTGAGCAAAACTGTAGCTCAAGCATAGCAACAAGAAGAAACAAATGGAGGCAAAATTTTGAGTTGTAGCCATTTTTTTTGCAAACTTGTGTGCTTTGCATAAATCTGAATGTAACTTTTACGGGGTATAAATAGATTCTACAACGTGGTGGAAAGGAGAAAGAGAGTGAAGCACAAAACTACTACTCCTGATTTATTGTTAAAATCCAGGGTCATGGAGCTCGCATGTTGAACGATTTACGTGCAGTGTTGTGATTGTTTCAATGATATTTAGCCAAAGACAATTCCTTTTAGCTTCTTTTACGTTCATGGTGATTGAGTGATGATGCCAACTGTTTCTGCAGGAACTTCGTTTCAACTTCTGAAATTTATATGTTAAGGTTTTAGCTAGGCATGGCAATGGGGCGGGGAATGACAGGGATTCCCCATTCCTGCCCATGGGAAATTTTAGAGACTCATCCTCACCCCGTTAAGTTTTACATTAACATCAATTATGAAAACAAACAAATGACAAAAACTATTTGAGCCAAAGACAATAGTTAATTATCTTTCAACGTTGAGATTCGTCCACATGACAAACACTAAAGTTAATCGTCTAAACTTAAGCTAAGGCATTGCGTTTGTCCAAAATACAGACTCATTATGTAGTTGATCAATTACACCAACTGAAGAAACAAAACAAAAACTGTTTAAGCATTGCCATAATTTATTCAAAAATACTCATTATATATATATAAGAACAGGCAGGCGGGGGAAGGGCACTCCCCGCCCAAGCCCCTACCCCATCCTCACAGACAGGGATTAAAACTCGTCCTATACCTGCCCCTATCCCCGCAAAAAGGGAAATCCTCGGTGGTATGGGACAAGCATCCGGAATTCCGCGGCCCATTGCCATGCCTAGTTTTAGTTGAGTTAACAACTTTTTCCCACTCGAACAAAAGCTTAATGCCACTTTCCCACTCTCATGCTATTAAAATACCATTTTAGTATCCAAAACACAATTTTATTAGTAATTTTCATTATAAGGAAAGGGTAAGGTGGCCAAAAGTTTGTAATAAGTGAGGGCAGAATAGTCAACAAACATTTTGCAATTGAAATTAAAACTTAAAATTTCAGAAGACAGCGAACGGCCGGAGGGCAGCAATTCAAGACCCACGAATGACGAGTAATCAAGTACCAGCGTTTGATGGGTTTTAAAGAGGGAAGATCGGAGGTTAAAAGTGTGGTGGAAGATTGGATTTTAACAGCCAGAATCAGGCAGAATCGGTGCAAAAACAGTGAAACCCTAGGTGGTGGAGAGCAAGTATGGCGTGCAATTGGCATGGGGAAGGTTAGGGGTTTTAGAGATGGGAAGCCAATGCAGTGAGTTGATTGGTGGTCTCAAAAGGGATTTCCGACGTCGTAATCGATAGAAAAAGGAAAAGAATCATGCGAACCAACAGTGTTCTTTTTAGGTCGATTTCGTTACCTAAAATCGTCCCTGTCACCACCAATCGACTCTCTGGATCTTCCTCTCCAAAAGCCCCAATGTGTCACCATCATCCCTGTCGTGCACGCGCGCTTGGCTAGAGAGGCTGTTGAGGAATTCCCTCAAACAACTGGTGGGCATGAAATGGGGAGCTAGTTGTGGGCGAGTGGGGGCAAACCGGTGGCCAAATAATACACAACAAACACAATTAAGCAACCAAGTGTAGGCTGGGGGCCCAAGAGGGGAGAAAAAATGGTGAAAAAGGGGCCCAAAATGACTATCACACGGTGGAGAGTGTGGGTTGAGGGCGGAAAACGGTGAGTGAGGGCGGCCGATGGGAGGGTTGGTTTTCTAGTGGGGATGAATGGGGTTTGAGTGGTGGCTTCAGGGTAAATTTTTAGTGAGAAAAATAGTCGGAAATTGGCTGCAAAGGAGGGAGAAAACGCGAACCACAAAGAGGGTGTTTTCCGATGAACGGAGGGTGTAGAGGGTTTTTTTTTCTTCCGTAAATTACTGTATTTCCCACCCAAACCAGTGAGAAACATAATATTTGGGTAATACAAGTGTATTTTAAAAGTTTGAGGGTGAGAAAGTAACATTAAACTTTTTTTGGGTGGGAAAAAGACATTAACTCAGTTTTCGCTGCAGTTAAGTTTTGCAATATGAGTGAATAACATATACCTCCTTCAAGTCTAGTGAAACTAACCAATGCTCCCAAAGGTTTTGCAAAGTAACAAAACTCCCTCAGTTTTCAGTAAAGTACCATTTTACCCTCACCTGTAGCATACTTTCATGATTAAAATGAAAAACTTATGAATTTAAAAATGACAAGTAATTTTTGTATATTTTTTTATTCCTTTTTATTCACAGTTTTTATTATTAAATTTATAGTTTCTACTTTTCTTTTTATGATTATTATTTTAATAATATATGCCTGACATTTTTGATAAATTTTGTATTGAAAAGTGTGCTACAAGTGAGGATAAAATGGTGCTTATCCAAATAAAATTGTCATAATTTGTTTCTCACAACATTTCTTAAAAATTGGAGGTGTTTTGTGACATCATTAAACCTTGGGTATGAAGGAGGTATTATCACTCGTTTTAATATGATGGGTTTACTTCTGTTACCAATAGACCTGGCAAAACGGGTCTGTACCCACGGGATGGATCTATACTTGTTTAAAAAATATAGAATACGGGTCTATCTTTACTGACTTGTAAAAATTGGGCTCATATCCGTTGCACCCGAACCATAATTGACCCATTCGTCCGTTTTGCTAGGTCTAGTTACCAGATGCATTACCAAAAACATTATTTGAAGTCCCATTTGGCATAAAATGGAGGTAAAATAGAACCTGTAACGTTGAGAAAATGGAATGATTTAATTTCACTATTGAATCATAAAATTGTAGCAGAAATTGAAGCTTAGACTCTAATTATTGAGTGACTTTATTCAATTTTTTCAAATAAAAAGTACAATTTATTCAGAGCTAAATATTCTTGAACTGAACAAAGTCAGTCCTAAACATGGGATTCATCCTTGGGGTGGGCTTGCCCAATTTCCCCATCATTTTGGCAAGGAATGCAAGGAGGGGTTTGGCCACAACCCGGTGTTGGATTAGGGACAGGAACTGGGATAGGGTTTGGGACAGGGACACTAGGAATAGGGATAGGAAAATTAGGGATAGGGATAGGAAAATTAGGGACAGGAACTGGGATAGGGTTTGGGACAGGGACACTAGGAATAGGGATAGGAAAATTAGGGATAGGGATAGGAAAATTAGGGACAGGGATATTAGGAATAGGGATAGTGGGGATAGGTTGATCAGGACAAGTATTTTGATGTGGGCAGTCTATGTTAATACCAGTACCAGTACCAGTACCCGTTCCTGTTCCAGTACCTGTACCACTTCCAAAGCCTGTACCAGTACCTGAACCAGAACCGATACCTGCTCCAAAACCTATACCGGTACTAGTGCCACTTCCCAAACCAGTACTGATACCACTACCAGTACCAGATCCAAAACCTGTACCTGTACCAGTACCAGTCCCAGAACCGATACCACTTCCGAAACCTGGACCAGCACCTGTACCCGTGCCCGTGCCGGTTCCTGACCCAAATCCAGTACCACCAGAACCAAACCCAGTCCCAGTTCCTGACCCAACTCCAACCACTTTCTCAATGTCCACATCAACACTATCTACTTTTTCTTTACCAGTATTGATGACACCAGCAGTATCAGCTTTTAGTTTATCATTCAAAAGAACTCTGTGAGCAAAACTGAAGCTTAAGCATAGTAATAACAAGAAACTCGTAAAGGCAAATTTTTCTGGTGGAGCCATTTTTTGCCAAGTTTGCTGCTTTGCATTGCTCTGAGTGTAACTTTTATCGAGCTATAAATAGATTTCACAATGTACCGGAGAGGAGGAGAAAATAGAGTGAAGCACAAAACTCCTTGTCATGGTTTGTTGTTGGAATCTGGAATCATGGAGCTTCTGTGAAGAGTGATTTATGAGCTTCTTTTACATTCATGCCAACTGCTTTTGCAGGAACTTCGTTTCGGCTTCCGAAATTTATTTTGTAAAACATGTAAGCTTTAAACCCTCCAGAAGTTTTGCCACATGTATTAATCGCATCCATTTCTTCGCATGGATTTATTATATTATAATATTTTAACCATCCCATAACTTTTTAAATCAAATGATTTTTTAAGTATAATTTTCCCAGTCAAATAATGACAATTAATTATTTTTTTCACCACGGATATTTAAAATATTATTTTTTATTATTTAAATTCTATCCATTTCTTCGCATGGATTTATTATATTATAATATTTTAAGTAAACTGCTTCTTTTTAAATCAAACCTGAGCTTTTTTTAAGAGATAACGACTTTTCCCACGTCAAATAATGACTTAATTACGCTTTTTCGTCCACGGATATTTAAAATATTATTTTATTATTTAAATTTAAAATACTATTTTATGAATAAAATACAAACTCAATCTAAATTGTTAGAGATTTTGAAAAGAAAAAATTGATGAATCTTTTGATAGTAAAAAATTAGATTTTGATAGTTGGAATTGATTAAAATTTGATTTAGAACAGACAGTTACACAAATCTTAATCGCTTGATTTCCAACAATTGGAAGGGTCTTCAAAAATAGGGTTTTAAAAAATGTTAGTGAGTGATGATTGGAAAGAAAATAATAGTATTGGAAGAATCTTTTAAAGTATGATTTTAAAAGATCTTAATGAGTGATGATTAGAGAAAAGAACGATAGTGATATGAGATCACAACTATGACGGCATCGAAAACATAATATAAATTTGGATAATAAAATGGTATTTAAAAAATATGTGTGTGGAAAAATGTCACTATGCCGTTATTTAGGTTGAAAAAGTCTATTATTCTTTCTTTTTAACATTTAATATCGTTTTGCTTTTTTTAACAGGCGATGTTATATGATAAAAATAAAATAGCAAAAACTTATTGGAAGTTTTAATTCTAAACCATTAGGCAGTATGATGGTTCTATTTCATCAAATTTGTTTGGGAACATTTATCCTGATTTCCATTGTGAATTCCAAAGAACAAATAAACAAAAGCCTTTTACATGAAAAAAAAGGACCCCCAGTTTGAAATATTGAGGTAGTTCTTTAAAAAGTTGTTACAAAAAAAAAGTTCATTCAAATTTAGGAACATCCACCTTTAAACTTCATCTCCAGCGCCTTCTGCTTCAGCTGCTTCTAGACTTTCAGCCAACATTCGGTGTCTGTTCTGCGTTTGTCTCTCTACGGCAACCATATACAGACCTATACAAATAACAACAAATATCTATCATCAAATTCAATAGCATGTGGAAGAGTAAAAACACAAGAAATTTTAATCATTTGTCAGTTAAACAAAATATGTTAACCAAGAATCTGACAAGAAAGGTTAGCGAGACATACCAATTGCACTTCCAATTGCACAGGCCCAGAGAATCCTCATGGACCATTTATCTCCAATAACTCCCCTGGTTCCCATTTCTAGCTGCAAATATCCATCCAAGTCTGTTCAGTGTAATGACATTCTAAACTTAAACAACAATTTAAATCTGATAAAAAAGTACATGCTAATGGATCAAAAGGAAATAACAATCTTATATGCTTCGCGCTTAAACATTTCAACACTAGTAAGTGTAGTAATGTGGCACTGGGGTTACGGAAGACATGTGCAGCTGTTCCACCATGTAATCAGTTAGAAATGCATTCAAGATGTGTGCAGTTTTAACTTTTAAATCAGTTGGCAATGAAGCTTTCACAAATTTGTTCAGCCTACCATTTGAGCCTTGGTCTAAGTGAAAAGGGCTTAACCTCAAGAATGAACAAAGGAACCAATCTAAGCAAGTATTTCCTGAAATACGATATTCCTGGCAAAGAAGGCATGGAAAGCATTTCTAATTGGTGCTCTCACTGGCACATTAATGAAAAAACTTCAAAACCCTGAACAAGAAGTTACAGTGGGAGAACCAGCATACAATGTTTCCAACTTCAAATGGTCATATCCAAGTTGCTTTTAGATTCCAATTTTATCAACTGTTCCTTTCTCCCAAAACTGCTCTGTCATGGTTCATAGCAAGAGTTGTAAATAAATGTCATGAATACAACCTGCTGCCATCAATGGACATGGCCAAGAAGTCCATTCACCAGTTGCTAATTCCCAATTGAGACATGCAGCCCTCAAAGTTAGTCCATAAGGCCAAAATGACAGACTGACAGTTGCTGAGAGGCAGATGGTTAACACCATGCTTTAAATGTATCAACTAGGAAAGTAAGTCATTACTGGCAGTGAGCTTCTAAATAAGTAATTTCTGTCCTACAATATTCAGTGGAATAAAATGGTGGTGAAAATGATCTTGGCCCTTCTATATGTAAAAGAGCATAATAGGTTAGAGATTGCAGGCTACAAATTTCATAGAGAAGAACGGCTGATAGAGCAGAATTTTTTCGTGGGTGTATGGATGTTCGACAAGGTTGGTCCTAAAATACAATGGTCGCACATTTTTCTTGAAAATGAGCCATCAGGTCAATTACATCCTGTGAATAAATAATACTAATAAGTTAGATTTCATGAATACTCAGCATTTCCTAGGACGCATTTCTTTCCAAGAAAAGCCATACAATTTAATAATCCACAATAATTCAAGGGAATGAAAATCTCAATCTGTTGAATGGAACACTAGGTTGCATTCAAATTTTAAGGTCTCTTTGCCCAACAAATCAAAATAACTCAATATTCAGCACACACCATCTTAAAATTTCAAACTAATATATAGTTGGAAGAAACAACAATAAATCATCATTTCACATAAAAAAGAAAATGTTACACTTAAATTATACTTTACATGGCACCTAAAATCAATTAAGGAGGAACATATCGCCTGAAAGATCGTTCCTTCAGATTTTCCAACTACGCTCACTAAATTTACTTTAAAGACAAGTATCTAGTTAATTTATATTGTTTCCAGAAACATACTGAAACAAACAAGTACAAAACGAACTAGAGCAAATAGAAACTACCAAAATATAATCAAAAGAGCAGAAAGAAAGAATCAGCAAATTGAGTTTTTCTTTTTTTTTTTGACAAGAAACTATGAAAGTTATATCAATTCATAAGTAGAACCGAGCCGAACCCAATTCTATAACAATAAAAACCATCTTATTTTCAAACATTTATAAGATATGAGATCAATTTCAAGAAAAAGAGAGTGGAGTCGGGAGTGTACCTTGGAAACAAGAGTTCAATACTCTTCTGCTTCAATTAACCGTACCGCTGCTAACCATAGAGGAAGTGAGAGGTGGTTTTTCGTGTTTATATATTTTTAACGGGCCTGGGCCAGCGGACGGACCCAGCCCAGGGCAATCGAACGTGCTTAATTCGAGACCCAAGTAACGAGTCAAGTACATTTTGGTCCTTGAGGTTTGCCTTCAGTTTTCAAGGTCCAGGAGAATCTAAAAGTAACACTTAGGTCCTTATTAATTTATCAACTATTTGTAGAATTTTTGTAAAAGGTCTAAAGGATCCCTAATTTTTTTTTTTTATATAATTAACAGAATTCCTCTAAATTTTTAACAAAAATGCCAATTAAGAATTTTTTTTATTTTAAATAATCCTTGTAATTTTTTAATGTTAATTACATGAAACAAAGATTAGGGAAGATCTACAGTAAGTAGTTTGAGCAAAAAGGAAAGTTCTATAAACTCTTAAGTTCGAGTCCCTTCAAACACTAATAAAAGTGATCATTAAGATTTTTATCCGATTGACAGCTCCAAAATCTCAAAAGATTTATTAAGTAAGCAATTTGACTAACTTTGACTTATGTGGACATAAAGTCATAAACATTGGCATAAGGTTTGTCTTGTCTTGTTGCCATGTCTTTGGAATCCTCAAGACAAATTCTAGCTCTGTTGAGGTTCAGGTTCAGCTGTATGCAGCTTGACCTTTCTTGGGGATTAGCTCTTGAATGATCAAATTGTAGCATTTTGCTTTCAAATTGCCGACAGATTTACTTCTTTGTTTTTTGCAAAAGAACATGAAATAACATACAGGGAAGGATTAAAAAAGGCATGGAATGTAGAAATAGCTATAGGAAATGAACAAAATGATGCAAATGCAATAGCATTGCTAATATAAATAGGTTCCTGAATTCTATTAATCATATGTAATAAAGGAAAAAAAAATTTTACATTGATTTTATCTTCAAAAGGGTCATTGAGTTAGTCTCTGCATCTCATTTTGGTCATTGAGGGTTTCAATGAGAAGTGGAGGAGCATATTGAGCTGTGCCTTGGTGCTCTTCTGAGTCCTGGCAGAATGAAAGGATGATGGTATCAATTGACATCTCCACCACTCCGAAGAACAGAGTCGCCACAACATAGCCAAGACCCCAGCAAACCTGTTAAACAAGCCACCATTCAAATTATTAGAACCTAGTTTTAGTCATCAACACTGTAAAACTTATTCATGACTCAAGGATTTTAAAAGTTCTCAGATGAGAATTGGACACCAAACATCATCCCGATCTGTACTTAAGCACAGTTTACACCTGCAACAGCTACAATTTCCATGCTGGCAAATCAAGTCAAGAACATTTTTGTATTGAATTAACCTATGGTGTTTAGATAAGATTATTGAAGAGAAACTATGAAGCATGGCAGACATATTTAAGCTCAATTTTGCTTTTCTATTCTTAGATATACATTCTTCAATATATCTTTCAATCGTCTACTCAAATAGGCCTCCGGTTAGATTGCCTTTCTTCATTGGTTCAAGAAACACAAATTAAATTAGAATGTATCACATTTAGGATTGAATTCTAAAACTTACCAACACAGGAAACAACGGGGAGGATATCTTGTTATGAGCAGATCTGTATTTGTGGGTATCCAACATGAGGAAAGCAAAAACAGCACTCGAGAGGCTGACACACAATTTCCCAAGAAATAGAATAACATCTCCAATCACATTCACCCGCCCTATGCGAAGGATGTTATTCATGATCAATTCTGTTGCAATAGCAGAAGCCCTACAGAAGCTTTTTCCCGTAATAGCAATCTACAGCAATCAGGAACAAACGGTCAAGCAACCAACAGAAATGGGCATACAACAAAAAAAAAAAAAAAAAGACTTTTTTCCGAGATTACCATTATATAGGCATTGCGGTTCACGGATTTGATGGTCCATTCTATGCCCCTCAGACAACCCCGAGAAGAATAAAATGCTGCCTTTCCATACCAGCTATCAGGTGTAGTACCACCAATTTTCATTTTGCGACGAATTGACTCGAGAATAAAGCGAATTGATTCTACAAATGACACAATCAAGGATCCAAGAGCCACAGAACCAAGACTGTATCGCAGCAGCCGTTTCATAGAGGAAATAACTGGAAGAAATGGAATCTCTGGCTGCATTGGGAAATAAAAAAGCATTCAAGGAAAGAACACAGAAACAATCCTCTCTCTCTCTCTCTTTTTTTTTTTTTTATGGGTGACAAACAGACCTAATTCACAAAGATATTGATTGATGCAAATGACATTCATACTTGAATTTGTGCTTCTAAATATAAAATTTGTACATATATCAACATGCTTGTAGCTTACCGATGTTTCACCACGAGCCCAATAATAAGAGGCAACAGAACCTGCAATTACAGTCGAAGACGATGCTATGAAAAATTGAGTAGCCCAGTAGCATCCAAAGAGGTGGAAAAAGATGGCAATAGCAATATGTGGAGTGTAATGGATGCTATAACCACAGCAGCGATCACAGTTCACACTTTTTGACACAAGATCATAGGCACAGCAGTTGGAATTGCACTTATTTTGAACAACCTGGCCAGAACTGAACAAATGAAGAGCAGCTGAAATCCAGAACATATAAAAAATTGCAAGCATCAAATAGGGTATGATTGGAAAAATTATGAGTGCTTGAACTTCTCCAATGACCTTTGCAGCAACCTGAAAAGGAATTTAAGATCTTAATCAATGAAATAAAAAGAGCATGATAAGAAAGTAAAATCATTCATACCCCAGATGACATTAACCTAATTCATTAATTAAAAATAAAGTCAAATTATGGATGCTGGTGTTCTCTAGGATAGGCAAATGTATAGTTCAAAAAGATATTTATACAAGTACCAAGTTAAATATCTTTATATCAAAAGCCACGTATCCATGTAGTCGGATGCTTTATGTCATCAAAAAGTTAACTTATTCTTGTTTTGCTTTGATCCACCTTCTTTTGAATGATATTGTATATTTTCAAATTCCAAGCTTTTGAAAGGAGGGAAAAAAAAAAAAAAAGATCTCAATCTAAAGTTAAAAAAAGCCTATACATTGTTGGATATCTATCCGCTGAAAGGGTCAGGTTTCAGAGGCTGACTGGAACTGCATTAATGTTGAATGTCTTGGGATTAAATCTAAGAGCACATAACAGAGAAAGGCCGGCATGGCCACAAGGAGCCAAGGAGGACTATCCCCATTCCCCTGTTCTCTAACCCTATCACCTTCAGGAAAATAGTTGTGCATTCAAAATTAGAAAAACCCTTTCATAAACTGAAATCGAAGACAGTTTCAGCAGATCAAGTATTCTCTCTTTTTTATTTTTGTGCATAATAGAGTAGACATAGTACTTGCCTTCAGGACAGATGTTGCCATTAGGATGCGGCGAACAATAGCAATTGAAGTAAGGATGGCAACAACCATTATAAAGGTCATAAGAACAGCTACAGCGCGGATATGATTTAGCTCCTGAAAGATACAAAAGAGCATTAAATCAGTGTGAGATATATATACACTTCCAAAGTTAAACTGAGTAAGTGATTAAACCCACCCGTGCAGATACATGATAGTATGGATCATGAACACCAATGATGGGGGAGATGGCATCGTTCCCTATCCATCCAGCTAGAAGAAAAGAAGACAAAATAATCAGCACAATTTTTCATCGAAAATTATTTTCACTTTTAAATACAAAAGCAAATGAAGTAGATAAATCGATACCATAATAAAAATACTTCAGTCAAACAGGTGAAAGAAATCAGAAATCTAAAATTTCTCTATGATTAAGAGATCACTATAGAAACCTCAAATTCTTAGCATTACGAAAGTAGTACAAAGCGGGAAACAGTATACTATCTTTTAGCAGTCCTTTTAGAAATGCTTACACATTTATAAGCTACATTTTCTGTAGCCATCCTCCCATTAGTACATGCAATTTCCTGAATAAATTTTATTAATGGGTAAGTCATGAACTCATATTATTTCATGACAATCGCAGAGACTCTAACAATGATACGTTTCTTTATAACAATGCCATTAGAGAGATCTGAACTCTTGACAGCAGAACATGCACAAACTCCAAATTGCTAGCAATATGCCATGGGACACAGCTCAACCATCATATTTATGACCATGACTTAGATATAAGCAGCATGTTCCTGATATTAAAACTCAAACTTTGGTATAGCAGCCAGGAAAGAAATGTAAAAGATATATTACATACCTTTTAAGTAATAAAACATAGTCACAGATATTATGAGAATATTAAAGAGGGAAACTGTTATCCATGGCATTGCAGCAACAAAATGCCGAATCATCAGCAGCCAAATCACTGAGAGAAACAGTGGTAAGATTCCTCCACAGACAATCAATACTGGCCAGGACTTTCCAATATCTGCCATATATCTCTGCGAAAGCACAGATAATAAATATTACATTCCAGGATTCAATGTGATTAAACAAAAGAAAGACGGGAAGAAGAATAAAATAATTAAAGTTTGATGTAAATTTTGACAGAATAAACTACTTTAAAGAGCTCTTGGCCAACTACTCAATTGATTGAAGTAACCAGCATCTATCCATTCACTAAGTAAGCCTTCATGGACTAGGAGGTTGTCTCAACAACTCCTATTGCTTGGGCAGTGGAGTTGGGTGGGGGACAGATCCTACAACTGGTGTACCTTGAGTGCCACACACTTAGGGCACAACTATGCAAAATTGTGTTTTATCCTACCAAATGAGATTGCCCGGTGTTGGCCTGCCTGGTGAGGTCCTAGAAGTGGAGTTATGGATATGACTATAACCTTCAAGTTGTGTTATATCTTACTCAATAGCATAAATTTGACATTCATTTCTAATGTACATATTACAATAATTCCACAAGCAAAGAGAAAAAGTTTTCAACCTTTAATACAGATGATCGAGAATTGACCGTCTTGTGAATTGATTTATCAATTATAATGTCCTCATTGATATTCACTCCACCCATCTGTTGCCAATGCTTCAAAGACAAATTTGACACACGAGCTAAGTATTGGCAGCTCCAATAAACTGCAAACATTATAATGGGAAGAGAAGATATTTATATATTGACAAACTGAAACCGTAAAAGAGTAAGCAATTCTTTTCATTAATGTCCAAAGTTTTATAGCAAAGAAAATCACAGGTAGCACAGATTCCATACGCAAATAGCATATAGAACGCATACATATGAATGTACATGTTAATATATTAAACAGCACAATCAAAACAAAATCTCTTCACCTACCATTTACACTTGGAAACAAGACAGGATAACAAGGACCCTGAAGTTGAAGAGAGCTGTTTCGCATTGCTGGCGTAAGGAATTCAAAATAATCATAATTTCTATCAATCCAGTCGTCCATATTGAGACGAATTTCTCCCTCTGGATAATCACAGACCCAATTTAGTGAATCCTCAGCCGGGATAGGGCAATCCAACAAGCATATACTCCGGGCATTTTCCAACTTTAATTGGCCGTCCTTCAAACCACTTTGATAAACCTGATTAGGATTTAGCCAATATCTCAGTTCCAGTTCACGAAGGCCAGGATCCGCATGCCTGTCACCACATACATTACCTTTGTAGTCCAACCCATATGTAAGCCTGGTAAGCCACAGTAGAATTAAACCACATAAAGTAAATTAATGAATAGAAAACAAAATCGAAAGGTACACTAAAAAGTTTATAAACTGAGAGCAAGCAAGCAAAATATATGTTTGTGTACTCGTAAAACAGAATAACCATAAGCATAACTATTGCAAAATCTTGAACCAGTAACCAACTCCGCCTATAGTAGAATAATGCAATGAAAGGTTTTGTTGCCAAAGGTACTCTTTAGTATGTAGACTCTAGATTAATTATATGCTAATGAACCTGATGAAAACAACACCAAAATGGACTCACGTTAGAAGAATGAATACCCATTAGGGCTAAATATAATCCCTAACAATTACCATCATCTGATTGTGAGCCAATTAGGAAATTTACGTGACTTTGGTTTTAACCCATATTTGCTATAAGTATAACATCAATCATGACATATAATTACAGATTTACAGTTGAACATAAGAAGAGCTAAAGTCCTCTAGACTCCAGTCATTCTGTATCTATTACTTCATCTCTTCACCTCGAATTCTTCACCAACCAAACTGATGAAAGGGATACTTGAACAAAGATGAGAACCCAATTGTCACACTAAATACAACCTAACAACATGATACATACACTTTTGATAGAAAAAAAAAAACCACATATTATATATTAAAGTATATGAAAAAGGTAATGAAATGGCAAAACATAAGAGACAAATCAGATATATGAATGCCAGAAAAGGAACCAAATGGTGATGACACTAAAACATACCATAAATAGAAAAAAAATCAAACTTTACCAAAACAAAAAGCAACCCATATGGAGAATTATCAAGTAGATGAAGTGGGTATTATCAAAACCTTACCTTAGTGGGTTTCCTTGGTTAAATCCAAAGCTAGAGTTAACAATCATGGCCACCCAAAATGCTATAAATATAACAAGAAATGCAATATCCCTACATTTCCTGTTGTGCCTTATGATTCCACCATCAATTGGAACACTTCCATCACTTGATGGGTACCTCCCTATAACTGCTCCCAAAGGTCCTCTCATGGCTTCTTCACACAACAAACTCACCGGATACTAAGCTGTCACTGTGAAAAATGTGATCTTTCTGCAACTAGAGTGAGAAAGAAGAGAGGTATTTGAGAGGGAAGTAGAGAGGGGAGTGAGTAGAGTGGAAGCTAGTGAAGCTTGGGTGTGTGAAAAGAGAAAAAGAAAGTAAGAGCAATATAGGGGAGGCTTTAGATTTGGAATATTTTTAATAATTTTTTGTTTGATTTTTAAGACAAAGATATTTGAGTATGCTGTCTCTTGAAACAAAATTAATAATTAATTAGCGTTTACAGAATCGACGCTTTTGGCTCAGATTGGGACTCTTTTGTCGGCTTGGCTTGGCTTATCTGCGGCTTAAAGAATTACCTATTATTTATTTTAACTAGAATGTTTGAGTTAGTTTATGTGTATCTCAATTAATCTCGAGGTTTATTGAATACTATACAAACTCAAAGAACTAGATAAATCATGATATTATTGTGATAGGTGATCCCAAGGTTTGAATCTAGAATTCAAAAAAGAAAACGAATTTCTTTAACCGTCAAGACAATCTCTTGATTATTTAATTATTTTTATTAGAGTAATATTATGCTAACAAACGAATCTCACAAACTTTCTTTTACAAATCCGACGTGACACTCAAATCCATATTGCTAGGTGACGTCAGGAGACAGGAAAAATTTATTAGAAATCAATTATTAATTGTCACGTTAGGTTTATGAGAGAAAGTTTAATGAGATTTGATTGCCATCAATCTTTATTATTTTTGTTATGGGTGATTAATGTAGAATCTAGTAGAAATTAGTATTTATGTTATTACACTGATAAATATTTAAAATACATGATTTAATTTGGAAAGCTATCCATTATCATTTTCAATTTTTTATTAAATTAGTATTTGATTATTAAAAGAATACATATCTAACTAATGAGAAAAAATTATTCGTCTTCATTTTATGAATTTCTTAAATCATGTTCGAAAAAACAAAAAAAAACCAGCTAAGATTCATTTATTTAAATACTATTCTACTACTAAGTATATATCATTCAAATTAAGAAAACTCATAAATCTTGTTAAAATTATTAATTTTGTATCTTTAAAAATATTTATCTCAACAATTTTGTGTATCTCCTAAATTATTTTTAATTGCAAAATATATATATATATATATATATATATATATATATATATATATATATATATATATATATATATTGCAATTAGAAGTAAGGCGAGCCGTATATGGAGTTGGCAAGACCGCAAGAGCCGTTAATTAATTAATTAAAATAAAACCAAACCATCATGGAGCTAACAGTATTTTTTCCGCCGCTTATTCTGATAAGGACACAACTAGTAAAGCGCCTGCTGTGTGCTGTGAGGTACATATTCCTTAGTGTGCAGACCGCTTGATGGTCTTGGAAAGTGTTTGGGCTTCATCTCGAGATACTATCCAACGATGGCGAAACGTCGATGAGTTAAAAGGCAGAATTTTACTTAGTCAAATAATATTTCTGAATAAAAATATATCATTTTTAGAAAATTATTAGGTAAGTGGTAGTTAGAAATTTTAAAAAAATGTTTTTTAAATTAAAAACCTTCTTTTAGAAAAATATTTATTGCATGTTTAATTAAACAATAAAATGCATTCAAATACTTTCTTAAATAAAAATAACAAAAATAAAAAATCAATTTTTA
>CM047738.1:10121203-10360679 GCA_026225825.1 Pistacia integerrima
CCTCCTCCATTGTACCAACTTCGCCCTCCATTGTACCTTTCTTTCTCCCGCTTATCCACTTTCTCCTCCACCCTTTTCATTGTTTCTTCCATCTTCTCAAGCTTTGCATAACGGTACATTGTAAAACTCTCAAACAGGGCCGTTTATGAGGTCAACAACCTCATTCTCTCTACGCCGATGTCTCGGCAAAGCGGTACTTGTTGTACCGGTTTCTTGAGGCATACGAACCTCTTCCTCCCTCTTCTTCTCCTCCTCATCCTCGGCCCCACGCTTCATTATCCTCGGCATCAACGACATTGTCAAGCAATGGCCCCGCCCAATCGCTATCACATGCGTGACCCCTTTTAGGTCCCGCATCAGGCGGTCTATCTGTTCATCCCTTTCATCCTCCATTGCTCTGAAAGATGTGACATAGTCCTCTTCCGCTTCATCCCCATAGCGGTCAAAAAGGGACAGACGACTCCTACGCAATAAGAAATAAAAAATCAATCGATTGAAGCAAAATAAAAAAAGCAACTACATATTCAAAAGCTTAATCCTTCAATCTTACCCCATGCTTGAATCTCAATCTCTAATTGGCCATAATCCCAATGGTTACACTCTCGACATGCCACCGCAACATCCTAGGAAATTCT
Organism: Pistacia integerrima; assembly: GCA_026225825.1. Classification (NCBI taxonomy): domain Eukaryota; kingdom Viridiplantae; phylum Streptophyta; class Magnoliopsida; order Sapindales; family Anacardiaceae; genus Pistacia; species Pistacia integerrima. Next base: position 10,121,839 of record CM047738.1, read on the forward strand.
TGTTGCACATTCACATTTTTGCTCCTCCCCCGCCTTAGCGAAGACAGGGATGGCCTCGTACATCCAAGCCTACATTGTAAAAAAAACAGTCCATGTCATTATTCAAACACACATATTATAAAAAATATAACATAGAGCTATTAATATTTACTGCATTGCCCATGGGAAGCCAAACAAATTATACGTGCTTGGTTTAGCCTTCCCGCCCCATTCGACATGCTTTAACGCCATGTCGGTTTTTCAGCTCTTGATGGTTCGCTCAAATGATATCCGTCCCCACGGATAAGAATTAAAGAACTCCAAGTCGCTTACAAGCGACAACCAATCTTTCTCAACGGCTTTTGTTGAGTCACCGACCAATAAGATAGAATGTAAAAACAATATCAAGCACACTTTTATCTTCTACATCACTAAACCGAATCGTATATAGCCTCTTCTCTAAAACTTTTCTGTAATAGACTTTGTCCCTTTCAAAACCTTTTTACAAAAGTTTATGGCTCCCGCTCTTCCCTCATCAGTCTCGCCTCCGCCTTAGTTGGCACTTTCCCGCATCCTAAGCCCGTCACCAACGCATACCCATCATACCAAACCGTAGTGGCTTTCCCTCCACCACGAACCACATTTCATTTTTTTTGTTGCATTTTACTGAGTGCATCAACATGTAATGCACTCCCTGCCCCCAAAATGACTTTTTCCACTTTTTTCCGATTCTTAAAAACTGCGAAACAAGTGTCACCAAAATCTCTTTCAGTGCCTCATTCTAGCTAAAATGACCCTTATTCTCAAAAACCTCCCACTCGACCTCACCGTCACCCTTGCGGGAAGTAGGATACCTTCTCACTTATAGGCTCCAACTCGTACTCTCTACAGTTTACGGTCCGCACAATCTGCACAATCGATATAAATAAAATGTCATCAACAAAAATAAACCAAAACCATTGTAGTCGCTTAATCGGATCGCTTAAGAGATCTTTACTGTCTCATGCAAGATCGCTTAAGCGATTTTAAATCGCTTAAGCGACCGAGTTAAGCGAGAATCTCTTAATCTGTGATTACGCCGGACCTAAGATCGCTTAAGCGACCAAGAGTAAACACTCATGATCTCTTAAGCGATCTTTGGTCTAAGCAGAATCATCTGCCCAGATCTCAGATCGCTTAAGCGATCATTGCTGCGATCACAAGTAAAACAGAATAATCGTTTAAGCGATACAAATGATCGCTTAAGCGAAATTACAAGCAAATTCCCAAACTACGTACCCTATCTTCGCCGGCCTTCTCCTCGTGCTGGATCCTCCCGCGACTCCTCGGTAACTGAATTCTCGCCGAATCCACCTCCCGGCTGAATTCTCTCCGGAATCCTCCTTTTGGCTCGAATTCGCTTTGACTCCTCGTCTTGAGACCCCTTTGCTGGTTCTTCCCTCTGTTCTTGTGCCGTGGCTGCTCTCCTACATGTGGACCACCTTGATGGTCGAGATGATCCACCGGTGCGACCATTGAAGCTTGCGCCACCGGAATCTAGGATTCGAAGTGGCGTTGGGCTTCCCTCCTCATTGTCAGTGTCACTCATGGTTTTGGATTAAATTTGGTGTCAACGTTTGCGATTTGATCGAAATGCAGGGTATATGTCGAGGAAATGGCACGATTTTTGTTTACGTTAAGGAAATCAATTTTAGGGTTCAACAAATCGATCGAAAATCGCGACTATATCGCCGAAAATCGCGACTGTATTCGGTTTAGGGTTCAAGAAATTGATTTAGGGTGCAAATCAATTGGTGTTCGATCGGAAAGAATCGCGTCTCCCTTTCGTTCAAGAAATCGCGTTTTCAACTGATGAATTTCGATTAAGCGACGTGAATAGTTAGTGGGGCTTGTTTTGCGAAATTTCAAATTTTGAAAACTTTCATTATTTCTGATTCGGCCTACATATGTTTTAATCTTTTCATTTTAACCCATTTTACGTGTTTAATTAATCCTAATTATGCCACGTCATCTTCTCTAAATTATAAAAAATTTGATGAACAGTCTCAAGGCCATTTTCTTAATACATACTTGGGGGGACCGGGCAGCTAAATTTTCTCCCGTTTTAGCTACAAGATATAAAATAATACCACACCTGATTTCCCAAACTAACATGTCTTCAAGTTTAAAACAGAGAATGGTGACCATTAATACTTTCGAAGGGATCTATCATGCCACAATTACAGGCTTTTTTATTAACTAGGCTGTATAAATCTTACTCAAACTCTCATATATCAGATAATGATTCTGTGTTTTAAATTTCTTTTTCTGTTTTCAGAATTAAATCAGAAGATGAAAGGTGTTTACGTCAATTTGAACTTTCGGATGTGTTTTACACTAACTCTAATTGGCCTCTGCTAGCAAGTATACAATGAAAGGTGAACCTGAAGATTGCTTGGCTCTTATATCTAGCACATTCGCATGTGTATTCTTTGAATTTGAACAATGCAGCAGATACTGATGGAATTCTCCTCCAACCTAGATTTTTTTTTTTTTTGGACTCTTGTTATTATGCTTCTTGTTGGTTTTGTTTGAGTTTTAAGGCTTCATGGTTGTTCTTAATTGTATTGCATTTTGAATTTCGTGGCACATAATCTCTAGACTTTTTCTGTAATACCAATATTTTATAAGTTGTTTTATTAAATTTTATTTTGCGATTTTTTTGGGAGTAAAGTGCAAGAAGTGAGGACTAAAGTGAAATCTGTCAGATATTTTCGATGAACAGTGTTCCCCAAATTAAGTGGTGGAAAGAGAGAAGAAGAGTGGGGGAAAAGAAGAAAAGAAAAAGGAGAAGAGAAGGAGAAACGGGTTTCAGCCGAGAAGAAGAGTGAAAGAGTGAAGAAAGAAAAAAACAAAATATGGAAGGGAGAAAGAGAGAGAAGTAGGCGCCGACTAAGTGAAGAAGAAAAGGAGACCACTCAATTTTTGTAAGATTTGGTGAGAAGGAAGGAGGAAATCCGTGAGGAAGTGCTGGGCTTTTGGGTGGAGCACCGAAATTGTGAGTGGAATAGTATTGCATAAAAATTCATGTGAAATGGGTTGATTATGAATTGTGCTTGGTTGACTTATTTGATGATATTTGAGTTTATGAGGAATATTATCTATTTTCTTTACATAATTATTTAACATGCAAATAAGTGATATGAAGACTTTGATTTTCGGCCAAATAAGGGTGTATATATATATTGGGTAATTTGTATTGAGTGTATCGATGTATGTGTAGAATCCTTTTGCTTGAATAGGGAAACCAAATTGTTGAGTGGTGAAATGGATTTTCTTCAGTTGTAGTGTCGGCAGTCATTTGGTTTTTCTTTTAATTTTTGGTTAATACTTCATTTTCATGCATGTTTATATGATGATTATATGTGCTATGCTGGTGGTAAAATATATGATGGGTTTTGTGAAATAATTTTGTTGGTGAGATGGTAAGGCGAAATGCCTTTGTTTGACTCTAAAATAATAAGTTTTATCTACTTGGCATGGTATAATTGTATATAAAATAAAATGGCTTTATATTTTATATGAAATGTGGGTTGGTAGATTTGGGAGCAATTTCATTATGGGTTGTTGTTTGAGCTCGGCCAATGGAAGAGTAAAGGAGGGAGAATGATTAAAAATGGGTCCAGACTTTGGTAATGGGAAGTGGTAGTTGGGTTGATATATTGGATTGGTCACAACTTTGTTCTTTTAGCATGGGGTATATATGTTTATGTGTATATATATATATATATAGTAGCCTATAACTTTATGTTATAGTAAAGTTACCTTATGAGAATTAGTGTGTAAGCTGCTGGAAAATTGTCGATAAATTAGTGAACTTGTGATGTTGAATTAATGGGTGGAGTCGGTCATGTGTAGTGAGTTGCAATGTTGAGGAAATTCCAAATCTGGGTTAAACTGTCAGTTTTGAGACACATTTAGAAGTTTGTAGTTTTACCCCTGAATGACCATAATTCAATGTCCAGTGGACAGACAAAGGCTTGAGATTTCTGGCAGAATTTCCTGATACTAACTATAACGCGGATTACCAGCCCTTTGATCTCAACTCAACATTTGTCATCAAAGGGTCATGGGATGTGAAGAATAATCAGCTTATTGCTATTGCCTGCCGAATCTTGAACAAAACCTAGATCTGTAGATAATTCTTATGTTGAGGATTGTTCAATAAGGTTTAGCTTGAGATTTCCCGCAGTATGGTCAATCAGAAATACTAGCAGTGTTATAGGGCAGCTTTGGAGTAAGAAAACCGAAAATGATTCGGGCTACTTTGTGGGATTGCATTGCAAAGCACTGGGACTCAGGATCTGAGAATTCCAGGTTTGAAGTATATGTATGCTGAAATGGCGAAAGTAAGAAAGTTGTGCCCAAAGAAGAAGCATCAAGTTAGGAAAAGAAGAGGGCAGTATCCAAATGGCTCTCTTAAAGAAATGTTGTTCCATGCATCGGTCAAAAGTTCTCCAGGAAAAATTGTAGAGTGCTATTCAAGTCCTCTCTTTCTTGGTGATCAGCTGATTTCTTCCCGGTTTCAACCTTCCATTCCATCATCAAGCTCAAAAAACAGAAAAAATCTTCTCTCAAGAATATCAGCTACAAATTGAGCTTCACATTACAGTCTGCTGTAAAATTCAATGGTACAATGTCACTATTTAAGTTTTCTTCAGCCTCGCAAATGAGAGTAGATATTGCTGATGAAGGTGTTTATGATACTGAAACAGCTGTAGAGATATCTGGGCAAGCGATCAGATTGTAAGAAATGATTATATGGACTGTGAGATCCTTGTGAATCTTCAATTTCCTCCACTCGAAGCAAAAAAAATGCAGGTTACATAACTGGACCCATTCAAGTACAGGGGAAAAATCCGACCCTCTTTACTTTGAACCCCTGCACTTGTCCTCTGCTGCACTTTATGCAGGAAGCTCAATATGGAAAATGGATTTGAACATCGTCATGGTCCTGATCTCCAACACTCTTGCAAGAAGCCCCTTTGCGCTTCCTTTAATTTCAGTAATCATGCTTAGGGCTCATGGTTCCACTTGTTCATGAAAATTCTCAATCACCGTCTTTGCTCAATGGAGGAGGATGGCTAGAAGTGAATGAGGTGATCGCCTCACCAAATCCGCCTCAACAAGTTCCAGAACTCAAAAGGAATACTCTGTTTTCTCTCTTTATTTGACATTATAATATGTTTCACCTGTTCCATAATGCATATGATCTTTACGGGGCTAATAGTTATCCCGAACTACTTTGATGGATCATACACATATGCAAATCCTGGTGCAGATTTAAAAGTAGCTCCGGAATTCCAATTCTTTGTTCAGCTTAAATCTAAAAGGAGGAGAAAAAAACAGAACAACAGAACATATTGATAGAAACAGGTCCAGGATTCCAATGTAGGACAAAAAATAAGTCCAGGTTTCCACTGTAAGACCCAAAGTATCTATTTCTTAACATTCCCAAATGATATAGAATGTCATACAATTTTTTTTTTTTTTTCCAATAGTAATTCATTTATTTATCAGAGGTAAATGGAAGTATTTAACTATGACATTCATTGAAAATGACATCAATCTATTCCTGAAAGACACTTGCAAGATTTGAAAATTGCCTGGTGTTATAAATTAGAACAAGTCATACTTGAAGATGATTAAGAGGATCAAAACTTGCAATTCCAACTTATTTTCTTTGCAAATCTCGAACAAATTGCAATCGAAAGGTGCAGCGAATTAAAATGTCTATTTCCTATCATCATGGCCAAGAGGTCTTCAACAACTGACAGAGATAGAGCTGATGTTATGGATGACAAAGAAATCTGGTTACCTCAACTAAACTCATTGTCACTCGGAGATTTAGAAAATCTCATGAATTCTGCCCCGTGGGTTATCACTTCATATTTCCATCTTTGAAGAAGTGGTCCCAAGATACTTACTAGATATTCCTTTGATCAACGAAATGATTTGTTCATGCTGAAGCAGAAGTATTTGCAGATTTTTTTATTTAGCAGAAGTTGAGTTATGTGTATGTTTTGAGTCATAAGTTTGCTAATTCTTTACGTTAATGGAGTACTGGGGCCAAAAATTTTAATTTACTTGTTTTTTGTAAAGTCATGACAGGCTTAATACTATGCTTCCATTAATTGCTTCTACAGGCACTCAAAATAGGCAAGGAACATGAAAGCGCACAGCCTACCATTGAGATCAATACCAAAGGGGACTCTTCTCAATCCGAATCTGCCATTGAGATTGACATTAAAGGAGGGGATTCTTCTCAATTCCAAGAAATATTACTGCCGTACAAGGAAAATGATGAGCATAGTGCCACATAGCAAAAGGAAGAAAAGAAATAAGAAGGATGCATGGAACATGCTCATGCTAACCAGGTAATGTGACTATTAATATTATTTTAGCTTTTAATGGTTCAGTTTCATGTAACACCCTAATAGACTTTTTTGTGTACCTGGAGAACGCTGACAACAGACGAGACCGATTCATTCTTAGCCACAAGATAACATCATCTCACCACCAGCTGCTGATCGTCACTACTGAAGGCACCTATGATGCCGAGAAAAGAGGCTTCGTGCTAAGTAGGCTGCATTGAAACTCTTTTTCAATGGGTTTGTTTCTATTTGAACATTGATAGAACCAATGAAGTGCTGGTCTACAATAGGAAGGGTAAAGGTGCGAAATAGAGGATTACAAGCTAGGACATGGGAGGGTGACAGAATAGTACAGGACAGATGGCATTTTTAGATAGGGAGAGTACAACATTTTGTTATGTGGGAGTGCTGGAGGAATTAAATAGGGAGAATGACAGGAGATACGGGATATTCAGAAAAGTTAGGAAAAGGGGGAAGGGGAGGAAGCGGGCCCTCGAAGCTCAGCGGTGTCTTTATTTTTCTTGAGTCTTTTATTTTATCTTTAAGCATTGTGTGAGTTGGATAGATAGTAGATTTGCATTCCAAAAGTGTATTACTTTGATTTCTGTTATCAATATACAAATTTCCTTTGAATCTTGTTTTGAGTTATTGTTTGAGTTGCTTTAGATATAATTGGTTGCTTGAGTGTGTGAGTTACAGGGAAAGAGTTCTATCAAACATTCAGATGTGTAATTTTTTTTTTTTTTTTTGCTTAATTTGTTTGATTGGCATCTGCTGACAAAGCATAAAGTCAATATGAAGGATCGACCTGAAGATTGCTGTGGCTCTTATATCTGGCAAACATGTTTTTTGATTGAATTTGAATAGGTTGGAATTCTCCTAGATTATGCTAGCTTTTGATTCTTAATTCTTTTAGGCCACACGAACACTTCTCTTGTGCTAAAGTAAGAACTCCTTTCGTATTGCAGAATCAAGATAACTGTAATTGAAGTTTATTGTTGCTAATTATAATTTACAATATGGTGCTTGTTATGGTTAAACCCAGACAAATTTTGATACTCTGCTTCTCTTTCTCCCCTTCCTTTGCATCTTCATTTTGATTATGAGATGAATTTATGGATGCAATTTAGAAACTACAAGTGTCCTGTTTCTTTAAAGTAGCTGACTCATGAAATTTTTATTAATAAACCAGTTCTACTGCATTACTGAAGCCAAAATTACAAAGTTATCAGATAAAAGAAAGAGGATTCTTATCTGAAGCCATAGGAAAACTGGAAAACAAATCAGGCGATAATGGGAACTCTAAGCCCAGCTCATTTTTTTTTTTTTGTTTTCTCATCTTCTTAAACTTCCTTTCAGCAGTCTACTGAGAATCTACATTGTAATAAAATTACAGCTGCTTTACCTCTGTTAATTGGACCATCTTACGTAACTAATTCAGTTCAATTGCTTAAGTAATAAAAAATATTTAACTTAATCATCCGATGACCATTTTAATTAATAGATACAAGCATCATCCTGAATGAAGCCTATAGTTTCTTATGCCACCAAGAAGATGAAGATTTGACTACATAATTACGGGTAGCGAAAACCTGTTATTTTTAGAAATATTCGGGAAACAGTTGATGGTGGAGGACGGGTAAATTATTCTTTCAAAACCTTATTTTCTTTTCCTAGAAGAAGAAGAAGAAGAAGAAGCCCTGCTCAGCTGATATCTTTGACCCCATCTAAGTAAATTCTCTTTCAGTACTAGCATAAAAATTTGAAAGGCCTCAAAAGAAAACAATTTCTGGGAAGGAAGGGAGAGTCCAAGTGAACTCTCTCTCTTCTCTTCCTCCATTTCTTTTCTCGAAGAAATACATTGTCATGGCTATGAATTCTTCAACAGTCTCCGCCTTCACGGAGAGGCCTGAAACAGGGGTTGCTTAAGAATACATCAACTTCCTATTTACTCAATTGCAACATGGTTACTACACTGGTAACAGATTTTTCAAATCAAAACTTATCGAATATCTCAAGAGGCCTCTTTTTAGCACTCGACATTTCTACAGAACTGATTTTGAAGGCGTTTACAAGGTTAACGGTGGTGTTTTGACACTCCGAAGCTTGAGCTTGTACAATGCTATACATAATTTTACTTATGACACAATATCATATCTAGAAGGTGTCGTCGCAATTCACTGAGTCTCAAATTTCAGGGATTTTGGTGAACTTTTTTTTTTTTTTTTTTTGGTGGTTGTTGAAAGCTTTGAATGGTGGGATCAGGATGTCGGTTTAGTTTAGCTTGTCCCATAATCATTTATGGATCTATTTTTAAAATAATTAACTTTAGAAATAATTTATTACGGTGTTTATTTTTGTTAATTTTAAAATTACTTTTATTTTTGGGGATTGATATATTAGTAATGTAAAATAATCAAAAATAGATATATTCTGAATTAGTTTTTTTTTTCCTATTAGTAAAATATATTAAAATTAAGTTCTTAATAAAAGAGTTGGAAATGTAAAAAAAAAAAAAAAAAGAATTGAATTTGCTGGCAGTGGCAAGTTGCTGTCACCGGTGAACCTACGACAACATTGCGTAGATTGTCATCGTTTTGTCAAAATCTAGCAGCTTTATCCATAGCAAGCTGGAAAAATTTGGTTGAAACTTTTCTGGCTTGTTGCAACTTAATACCACCAAATTTCAACATACCTGCGGCAACATTGCATAGATTGTCGGACGATGATCCCAACGATGCCGGAGGTGTTTCTCAATTGTCAGATCTGGTCGGCAGAGTTTATGCATTTTGTGTTTTCAATTTTTTTTATTATTTTAAGAATTTGATTTTAAAATTTATTTAAATAAAAATTAGAATTTGTATTGAATAAAATTAGAATTAATGATATTAGGGCATTTTAGTAATTGACATTTGTAAAAGCTGATTTTGAATTTTAAAAGCTGGAAATAATTACTTTTGAAATCCTTCAATAAAATGGATTATGAAGGAAGTAGATTGTTTCATAATCACTTTTAAAATGTGTTAACCACACAATTTAGATTATTACTTAACATAGTCACATAAGAGAAACTACAGCGATCTCAAACTATATCTTATTCATTGTAAAGAAGGTAATTTGCTTAAACTATATGTTGTACTTACGCTTCTTGCTGTAAACGATTCCAGTACTAGTTTGATTAGATGAAGAGTTAACGATTTTTTCCCACCCAAATAATAGTTTGATGACACTTTTTTACCCACAAACTTTTAAAATATTACTTTATTACCCAAATTTATATTCTAATAGCTAAGTGCGAACAGAGAGCAAATTCGATCCAAACTGCTGGGGCTTTTGAAGAGTAGAGGTCGATGAGTCTTTTGGTGATGGAATATTGGATTTTTGTGGTTGGGATTGATCATAATTTAACTTGAGAGAGGCGCCTGCGCAAACCTTAATTACTCAATTGCTGGTGATTGGTACGGTTGGTGAGAGTAGGGTTTGTCAGGTTTTAATGAGTGGTGATCGGGGAAGAGAATGGTGGTGGTGTGAGGTCGCAACGATGTCGAAATTGGAAACGAAATATAAATTTGGGTAGTAAAGTGGTATTTTAAAAGTCTATGGGTAGGACAATGTCATTAAGTCATTATTTGGATGGGAAAAAGTTGTTTACTCTTATGATCTCACCTATGGGTCATGGATGCGAAGAATAATAAGGTTTTGGCAGAATCCTGCCAAATCTTGAACACAACTAGATCTTTAGATGGTTCTTATTCTGAGTATTGTTCAATAAGATTTAGTTTGAGATATTTCGGCAGTAGTATAGTCATTTAGAAATACCACTCAAATAAGGTGTATGAATACACTAAGGGTACGTTTGGTTCATGGAATGTTAGATTACTAGGAATGCTGGATTACTAGAAAGTTAGATTAACTTGAAGATTATTGGAAATCCTTAGGAAAATATGTTTGGTTAGTTGGTGGGTATGTTGTATTAATATATTTGGTTGGGAGGAATAAATTGATCTGGGGAATAAATGGCTAGATCCGTCGATCTGGCCAATGGCCTTTAATGGAGTCTGTGGCCGTTAATGGCCATTAATTTGGCCGTTGACGGCTAGATCGCCTGATTTGGCCATTTTTGGCCAGATCTCTGGCCGAAAATGGCCATATTGGCGCACGGCGATAGCTGCCGGTAGTCGGTGGGTGGGGGTGGTGGCTTGGGTGGGTTGTAATTTGTTTTGAATTCAAGAGTAATTTTTTTCCAAAAAGTTAATTAATTGGGGTGAAATAGTAAAAGTCATATGTATGTAAATTAATTTAAAAATAAGGGTATTATTGTCCCAAAATTTTATTAATAAGGGATTGAATTGTAATAAAAAAAAGATTACTTTAGTAATCTTACAATATCTAAGAAAATAGAAGTAATCAGATTACCTCCAATATTACGAACAGTAACTATTATTGGTATTGGAAGATAATCAGAATCATATATTACTTAACAACCAAACGTGGTAATCAAGTAATATAAGATAATATTACCCCAATAATCCTACATTACCTCCAACCAAACGTCCCCTAAGAATTATCAAATATAATTCTATAAAATAAAGAAAAACCCACATTTGCTATTGTGACATATTCAAAAATATTTTCTCTCAATTTATTCTATTTTTTTTTTAATGATTGGAGTGTTCGAACCAGTTTATGCACACTTCAATTAATTTCTTGAAATTATCAATCAGATAAAAATCTAATAGCTATCTCTATTAACTATCGATGAAAAAATATTCGAACTCAAGATCTCTTAAGTAATTTACTTAAAAATCCATCTCAAGCCACTCCACCATCCAGATTTCCTTCCTATTTTTTTCCTTTTACTTCCTCTCTTGTCCCTTACCATAACCCAACACGACACATATCCCCATAAAACATTTCTGTGCTTTTTCATTCTTTCTTTTGCTCTCATTTGTTATTTTATTTTATTTTATTTTTGGTTTCCCTCTCTCTTAAGTTAGTATGTCACTGTCACCGACACGAACATATGGTCCAAGGGATGCCAACACATCACAAAATGATAAATTTATCACTTTTACAAGAATTTTTGGACTAGCCATTAAGCAATTTGAGCTTAAAGAAGAATGATAATGATGAATGGTTGCCCTTTCCCAAGTGATTCTTTCACTCAAAATCACCATTGTCACCACCATTTGAAACCCCATCCTTCTCTCTACAAAATCTTACATTTCACAACCTCTCATCAGTTGCCAACTGCCAGCCACAGCAACCGCATCGTACGACTGCTTTTTGCCGGTTTTCGATCATTTTTAGCAACGACAACCCTAACCACCACCATCGTTTGACTCCTCGCATTCCCCCCTACAAAACCCCTTAACCATCTCGGCCACGACAACTCACTATTTGTCATCCTCCAAAAAACGTGATGAACACGAACCTCTCGGCCAACAAACGATGACTAAACAGTTGCTAGGGACATAGGGGTTTTGTAGAGTTGGAGACACTGGTTGTAGTGGTGGTGTCCAATTGGATTTTTGCTCGTTAGAATCAACTGGAACCCGACGAAGAATAGTGTAACCCTAACCCTAACAGTGCCAACAATCAGAAGGGCCAATGAGTCAAGAATCAGAGGGGTTTTGGATGACATACTATGGGGAAGGTGATGGAGGTGACCAGGGGGTTCAACGCCATCAAAAACAGCCAAGATCGAGCAAAAACCTATAGAGTGCATAGTCGCCGAGGGTGTTGTTGAAATAATTTGAAAATAAGATGATTAATATAATTCTACTAATTTAGGGGTTAATAAGTAATTTATTAATTTATTTTTTAAGGGTATTATGATAATAATATCCTCTATAACCTAAAAATTGTTAATAATAAAGGTGTGAATTAGAATAAATGTAATTAGAGGTACCAATTTAGAATTTCGTTGAACCTCGAGTGGGAATATGTCGTTTACTCTCGATATTAAGATGAAGTTTTTGATGGTAGTTGAATAATTTGAAATGTGAGTTAGTTATAAAAGTATGATCATGTGGTTGAAAATGAATGATTAAATTGAGTAAGAGTAATTAATAATTATGGTTGCGTTTTAACACACGCTATTCAAGACAACCAACGCAACGCGTTTTCAACAACATCCATATCCATTCATCATTATCATTCTGCTTTTTCACACCTACTTTTCTTTTCTCATTTGAGAAAAAAAACTTGCATTATTGAGTTCTTTATACTCATTTGAAGCTTGTCTCAAATTTCTGTGGGCGACGGTGGCCTAGTAAATTTCCAACCAGTGATTGCGGCCGTCTTCGTCAACTTTTTTTAACTTTTTTTATTAGACTCCTCGTAAGCTGGGAAGAAAGTCATTTCCACTTTCTCATCCCAATTCATTTTCACTCATCTTCTTGCTCTTAGGTCATAAAGATTTGAAGTTACAGAGTTCGGTGCATTTCGAAGTTGCAAACTCTCGTTTAGGTATGATTTCATTTTTTTTTTTACTACTGTCAATTTTCTTCTGATTTTTTGCTAGATTAGATCTGGTGTTTCTCCACATTCCACATCCAATTATTTCAATTTGCTTTCGTATGAAAAAAAGAAAAAAGAAATCCAAAGATTAATGATGAGAAAAAGACTTACGTTATTGAGTTCTTTATACTCATTTGAAGCTTGTCTCAAATTTCTGTGGGCGACGGTGGTCGGTCTAGTGAAGTTCCAAGAAGTGATTGCGGCCGTCTCCTTCACAAAAAGTAAATAATTTTTTTTTTTCGTTAGATATAATAATAATGAATAACAAACAAAATAATAATATTAAATTCTTCAATCATGTTATATAAACACAAAATTTTGATCCCATCGTTTTTTAAATATTTTAGCCAAAAGTTTGGGAAATAGCACTAAAAATTTCTCAAGATCTAAAGATTCAAGTTGAGAGTAGCATTGGGTCTTTATTTGATTATGATTAGTTATGATTTTTAAATATTTTTTTATTATGATTAGTTACTGTATATCAATCACATTTTTAAATATTAAAAATACAAAAATATAATTCCAAATTTTACATCATATTTTAGTTTTTAGGAATTATTTTCCGATCAAAAGCACCTGTTGCTAATTATCTCGTTTTCCACAATATAACTCTTTTCATGTTCATTGCAAAATACAACGGCTAGGATTTTTAAGGGGAATTTCAAAAAATAATTAAAAAAAGAGAGAATACAAAAAAAAAAACTTTTTAGTAAGATTTTCCGATCAAAAGCACCTGTTTCTAATTATTGAAGTAAGATTTTCTTAACATTTAACAAACTTTTTAGTAAAAACTAAAGTTATGATAGGGTTACCCCATTTTTATTTATTTATCATTTATGTGTAAGATTAATCATGCAATCTATATAAAGCCAACTAACGTGGTAATATAATATTTTAATTATAATGAAAATTCATATATATAGGCTTTGGATGCTAGATTTTGGGTGTGTTTTAGCCTTTAAGTTTAAGAGAGTAATAACAATTTTCTAATTCAAGAGTTTGGTTTTACACCTCCAGTTTCTAAACAATTTTAAGATACTTATTATTTTAATTCATGAAGATCTTCAAATATAATAATCGTAGGGTATGACAAAATCTTTCCATATGCGTGCACGTGGGGGAAAGATGTAAATATGAATACTACTTGATGTCTGAAGGGGCGGTACTCAAGAAGGGCGGTCTCAAATTCGGAAAAATAATTACATCCGCATAGTGTCCAGTTTAATATAGTCCATAAGTATAGAATCTTTTTACTCAGACCCTCGAATCACCTCTTAAAACTGACAATTTCCCCCTTTCTACCCGAGAGCCAAATGTCGTGGCATAGACCTTTAGTGGCATGTAGGCTTCTGGAATGCTGCTTTCATGCTCTTCTGGGGCAATGCCGTGACATCAAAAAGTCTTCATATGCTGACCTTTTGAAATGCTTCAAAGACTTCATGTGTTCATTGTATTGGTGGCGTTGTGTGTAATTATCAGTCAAAATTGGCCTGCTAGACTTGCTTTAGTTGAAGTCTTTGAAGCCATATTAATGTGGTGCAAGACCGCCACATAATGCTACCATTGACGAAGACTAAGTGAAGTTTTTCCACAAATGAGGCCAAAGACTTATGCCCTGAAAATTCTACTTGAGCACTCTTTTTTCTAGGGAAAGTTCTTTTAATGTAAAATAATCTGGAAAATTAGACACGTCGTAAGCTGGGAAGAAAGTCATTTCCAACTTCTCATCGCAATTTATTTTCCCTCATCTTCTTGCTCTTAGGTCATCAAGATTTGAAGTTACAGAGTTCGGTGCATTTCGAAGTTACAACTTACAAACTCTCGCTTAGGTATGATTTCATTTTTATTGTTAGAATAAACGACTTTTCTCACCCAAAAAGTTTGAAAATACTACTTTTTCACCCAAAGTTTATATTCAATCAATATCCAAAACACACTTCACTTTGTTAGATGGCGTTTGGTGAGTTACCGGAGCTAAGGTGAGAGGGGTTTTGTAGAGTGAAGGTTGGTAGATCAAATGGTGGTTACCGATTGAATATTCGCAGTCAAATTAGTCAAAATCCAACTAAGAACAGGAAACCCTAGCTTTGCGGTAGTCGACAATTGGTGAGAAATCAGGTGTTGGAGTGAGAGGGGTTTTGTAAAGAGGAGACTGGAGGTTCAAATGGTGGTGACGCAAATAATTCTCGACACCGAATCGGCTTTGGTAGTAAGGAAATATTAACTTTGGGTGAGAAAGCGGTATTTGAAACTTTTTGGGTGGGAAAGTGTCATTAAGGCAAACCTGGGGTGGCAAAATGTACTCTTATCTTTACTACTGTTAATTTTCTTCTGATTTTTGCCGGATTAGTTCTGGTGTTTCTACATATTCTACTTCCAATTATTTCAATTTGCTTTCGTATGAAAAAAGAAAAAGGATATTGAAAGATTAAAGATGAGAAAAAACATAGATTACTAAGTTCTTTCGACTCATTTGCAGCTTGTCTCAAATTTGTGCGGCGACGGTGATCTCTTGAAGTTCCAAGCAGTGATTGCAGCCATCCACTTCATAGAAAAGTAATTATTATTATTTATTTATTTTTTTGTTTTGTGCTTTAGATATAATAATAATGAATAACAAACAAAATAATAATAATAATAATAAATTTTTCAATCATGTTATATAAACACAAAATTTTAATCACATCGTTTTTTAAATATTTTAGCCAGTAATTTGGGAAATAGCACTAAAATATTTTCTAGATCTAAAGATGCATGTTGAGAGTAGCATCGGGTTTTTATTTGATTATGATTAGTTATGATTTTGAAAGTCTTATCATTTCCTTAGTTATTACTCTAAAAGTTACCAGTAAATTGATTTATATGTTTTGCAACTCTATTAGTACCAAAAAACAAAAACAAAAAAAAAAAAAAAAAAAATTTACAAAAATGTCTTCAGTAGAAATTAGTTAAAGGCTCCGTTTGGTTCACTTTTTTGTATTTTTTAGAATTTTTTTTTGAAAAAAGTTAAAAAAAGTTGAATTGGGCGGGTATTACGATGTAGGATTTAAAAATTAATAAAAATACCCCCTATATTTGTTTATTTACTGAATAACCCTATAATAAAACTTTAAAAGTTAACAAAAACACCTCTAACCCACCCATTGAATAATCACAGCCGGCCATCACTGCCGGAGGGTGGCCGGAGTTGCCGTATCGGCGCATGACCGGTTGGATCTTGTCGATATGACCTTTGTCGGCCAGATCTGGCCGCATTTGCTAGTCAACAACGGCCAAAGATACGGCCGTCGTTGATGGTCAATGACGACCATATGTTGGCCGTCGTTGACGCCTGGTTACGGCCAAAGATCTGGCCTTTTTCGGCCAGATCCATCGATGCACTACCGGCCATATTCAACTGGTAGTGAGCCATGATATCAGATTCCGGTCAACTTCTAACAGTGGTGGCCGAAATCTGGTATAATGTGGGTTTAGGGGTGTTTTTGCAATTTTGAAAAAAAATATTTAGGGGTATTTAATTAAATTAACAAATTTAGGGGGTTTAAAAAAATTGAATAATATTGGATAGTATTGTGAGTTTTTGGGCATTTTACTATTTAACTTTTTTTGAATACTCATAATAGTATTCCCAAAAACCAATTAAACGGAGCCAAAATGTTTTTGAAAACAATTTTTGGATACAATCCCAAAAACTATCTTAAAACTAGAGAAGATTGAAATTGTTTTTATAGTTTTTAATCTAAAATCTGTTTTCGAATTTTAGATCAAGCATTTTCAAATATTAAAAATACAAAAAATATAATTCAAAATTTTACATCATATTTTAGTTTTTAAAAATTATTTTCGGATCACAAAGCACCTATTACTAATTATTTTGTTTTCCTCAATATAACTCTTTTCAAGTTCATGGCAAAATATAAAGTGTAGGATTTTTAAGGGGAATTTCAAAATGCGAATAATTTTTTTCATAAAAGTATTAAAAAAACAGAGAATACGAATAAATAAATATATAAATCATAGTTAAGCGGGGTTAGATTTAACATTTGGATTTTGAGTAAAATTTTAATTTAAAAATTTGATAATATGTCACAATTGTTTAAAATTTAAAAATATTTTTTATTAAATAATAATAGTTAAATAATAAAAAATTAGAAAAATTCCAAAATACAAAAAAAATAAATAAATAATAAATAAATAAATAAAGGGGGTGCCAGCGGCCCAGGCCAAGCCACATGTTGACTTGACAATGCTGTTTACCACTGTTATTATTGTATTACCTTTTTTTATTTTTATCTTTCGGCTTTTTTAAAGTAATAAAAATAAAAGAGTTACAGAAAGAGTAAGAACAATCTTCCGATTCAAGAGTGGGGTTTTACACCTCCAGTTTCTAAACAATTTCAAGATACTTATTATTATTTTATCTTTTTATGTTTTAATATTTGTTGTCAATGTTGCCTGCATGTGCAGTTTCATCCTTGTCTTTCAAAGTGTGCGACTGTGTAAGTAATAGCTCATCGGGGAGTTTTGTGGGGGTTAGCCGTGTGGTGAGGCCTGTGGTTTGCTAGTTAAAGATATCTCCCAACCAAAGAAGGTATAAGAAATTAACTTTTGTTAAACTTATATATATATGAAATAATAGTATTTCTTCATGTTGTTGGTTATATAGTATTAATTCTTCGGTATTTAATTGACCACATAAGTTAACGTGATTACAATATTGGCATTTTTTGAAGAAAAATGGAAAAGGTTTATTAATTGAAAACTTGTGGTTATACTCTGGAAATTCAAGTCTAAAAAAGAAAAAATGCACCGCAACTCAAGAATTAATACTTAAAAATCAAGTATAACACATGGAAAAGTCAAAATCTAATTTAATTGAAATGCTTATTAAATTAAAAAAAAAATCTCAAATTTTGAATGACTTAAATTAAGTCCAATTGAGACCTAAGTTGAAAAAACAAACAATGATACATAACAGCTAACAGAGTCTCTATCCTTAATTAACAGGTTTTTAAATATTAACTATTAGCTACTCCCACCAATGATCTAAAAAAGCCCCAGTTTTAATCAATGTTTTAAAAACCAAACCGATCAATGATCGGGCAGGCAATTGGATCCCAAGTTGACTAGTCTGACCTGTTAGACTGACAGTATCATCGGTCATCCAATAGGTTTGAAATTTAGTAAACACACTTTTGATAAGTATTATCAGTCTCTACAAGTTTGAAATCTAGCAAAAACATCCCTAATTTGTCCTTTTAGGTTTGAAATCTAGCAAAAACATCCCTATGATCTGAATTGACTTGACTTAGCCCCTGGGTCCTAGTTGAATCAACGGAGCCGGTCGGGTTTTAAAACATGGGTTTTAATATTTTTTCTGAGTAAGAGGTTTAACCATAACTAACTTTACATTACATAAAAGACCAAATACAACAAAACTGAGCCAGACTTATTATTTTTTTTTTCTTTTCTCTAAATGCCGTTTAGTTAATGAAGAACGAAATAGCTTAATGGGAGTGTTTAAATAATAAAGATTTCGGTTATTGACATAAATAAAGCACCCCTAAATGTGTCATAAACTGATAACAACAATAATAATAATTTGAGCTTCAGTATGCTTACATGAATTCAATAAACTAATCATTATTTTGTACTCGTTCTGTTTACTACGATAAGAGGGTTCACTCTTAGTTGAGGATGTATCTGATGCTTTTGGTTGCCATCAATATATGATACAGTACTATCTAAAAGCACAAAATATACAAATTTTTTATACATGACTATCACTTAAAAAAAAAAAATAAATAAAGATATGAAAAAGACGTTCTATACACAATAATATTTAATTATCAGTCAATGATTTTTTTTTTTTTTTTTATCTTATACTGATGTACTTAATTTCTTGATAACAGAGTTCGAGGATGGAAGTTGTTGTGGCTATTGCATCAAAGGTTGGAGAATACTTGGTGAAGCCGACAGTAAACCAAGTCCGTTATCTATTTTGTTTCAACACAATTGTTGAAAAACTTAAAGAACAAGAAATCAATTTGAAATTGGCAAGAGAAAACGTGAATAAAGATGTTGAAATAGCCAAAAATAATACTGATACAATCAAGGGAGATGTAGAAAAGTGGCTAACTGATGCCAACAAGATCCTGGCTGATGTTGAGGGATTGAAAGAAGAGACAGGAGTGAAAAAGACTTGCCTTAATGGATGGTGTCCTAATTGGGGTTGCCGATATTGGTTAGGTAGGAAAGCAGCAAAGAAGACAACCATTATGCTGAAGCTAAAAGACAATTGCCAATTCAATGGAGTGGGTTATCCTACCACTCTACCAGGCATCGAATTTTTAAAGCCTAGTGAATTTCAGACTTTCGGGTCTTCAAAATCTGCTATGGATGATGTTATTGGGGCACTGAAAAATGATGAGATCCATATGGTTGGATTGTATGGGATGGGCGGGGCGGGTAAGACAACCTTGGCAAAAGAAGTAGGTAATAGAGTGAAGGAGATCTTTAATGAGGTTGTGATGGTTACCATATCTCAGACTCGAAACTTTAAAAATATTCAAGGTCAACTAGCAGGTTCGCTAGGGTTGAGATTCACAGAGACAGAGGAGGAGCAAGGTGTAGAAGGAAGAGCGCGGCGATTATACTTGAGATTCACCGAGACAGAGAAGAAGATCCTCGTAATCTTGGACGATGTTTGGGAAAAATTTGAGTTAAAATCGATATTAGGAATTCCATTTGCTGATGACAACAAGAATTGCAAAATTCTTCTAACTACTCGTCGACAACAAGTTTGTATCGATATGGAGTGTCAGTCACGAATTCGGCTAAATGTTCTAAATGATGATGAAGCTGTGGCTTTACTCAAAAGGCACGCAGGCATAGGTGATGCCTCCAATTTGAATCCTCTGGCAATTAAAATTGCTAAGGAATGTGATGGCTTGCCTTTAGCACTTGTAGCCATTGGGAGTGCTCTAAGAGAAAAGGATTCTGATGAATGGAAAGTTTTGCATGACAAACTAAGAGATTCAAAACTTGAAGATATGATTAGTGTTACTGGGGAGGACAACATTGTTGCTGGAGAAAAAGGTATTTATGCCACTCTTAAGTTGAGCTATGATTATTTGAAGGGTGAGCAAATCCAGTTTTGTTTCTTGTTGTGTTCACTGTTTCCTGAAGATTATGAAATCTCTTTAGACGAATTGGTTAGAATTGGAATGGGGTTAGACTTGTACCAAGATGTTAACTCTATTGAAGAGTTAAGGAAACAATTTCGCGTTATGGTTAATAATCTGAAGGCTTCGGGTTTGCTAATTGATGCTGGCGAAGAGGTTGTAAAAATGCATGACATGGTTCGTGATATTGCCATATGGATATCATCCAAGGGAAAACATGTATTCATGAATAAAGCTAGATTGGGATGGACAAAGAGTTCTAAAAAGAACATGCTTGAACAATGCACAGCAATTTCCTTGATGGACAATGGTATTAACATAAATTTGCTTCCTCAAAGCTTGGTATGTCCTAGGCTTGAAATTTTACTACTGAATTTTGGAATCGATGATGATTCAGGTGAATTTTTTAAAGACATGAAGGCACTTCAAGTTGTAACTTTAATTGATGTTTATCCGATGTCATTTAAATCACTTGAATTATTGACGAATCTTCAAAGTCTAAAACTGAAAGGCTGCGAATTGCGAGACATCTCTTTTCTCGGAAAGTTGACAGGACTTAAAGTTCTGGATTTGGAAGGTTCTTCTTTGGCTGAAGAATGGCCCAAAGAATTGGGGGATCAACTAAGTGAATTGAGAGTACTGGACGTGCGTCTGTCTGAAGAACTGAGGATTCCACGAGATGGGTTACGAAGATTTTCTCAACTAGAAGAATTATACACTGACTGTGATTTCCTTTGGGACTCAGATGAGACTACTAGTGTAGAGGAAAGTTGTGCCACCCTGTATGAGTTAAATTCACTTTCACGCTTGGTCACACTGTCACTACAAATTGAACATAGATGCCTTCCAAATGGATTTGCTTTCCGAAAACTGGAAAGGTACAGGATAGAGGTGCCAGAAAGTGTTTTGACTTGGTTTTCAGGTAAATATGAAAGGAGTATAAGTATAAGAAGTATCGAAGCAGGCTCACTGATTGCATTTGAAGAATTGTTGCAGAATGTACAATCTCTTCGTTTATGGGAAATAAAAGGTTTGCAAAATTTTTTCCCAAGCGTTGATCAAACGTGCTTCAGTGAGTTGATTTATCTGGAATCTGAATATTGTGAGGAGTTGAAATGCATCATAGATATGTCGCAATGGCAGGCACCAGCTGCTGCATTCTCAAATCTGAAGACATTGATTTTATCTGATATGAGCCATCTAGAAGAGATATACAAAGGTGCAGAGCCTCCAAATACGTTTCTTGAAAAACTGGAAACCGTGAAAATTTCAAACTGCCACAGCATGTGTAACGTATATCCACCAATGTTGCTTCAGAGACTCCATCAATTGAAAAAGGCTGAGATCTTTTTCTGCAATAAACTATCTGAAGTATTCAAACTTGAATGCTTATGCCAGACAGAGGGAGAAAATAGTGCGGTGCTTTCAAGTTTAGAATCATTAAAGCTATGGAATTTACCGGAATTGAGGTTTATATGGAAGGGACCCGTCCGACTTGTGAGCTTCAAAAATCTTGCACATGTTGAAGTGCATGGCTGCAGTAACTTGAAAAATCTCTTCCCATTGTCAATTGTACGATGTCTGGTGCAGTTGGAAGAACTCATAATAAGAGATTGTGAGAGGCTGGAGCATATTGTCTCAGATTATAACCAGGGCGACGAAATTGTAGAGATGGAAAATGGAAAAAATATTGTGCTCCCTAAGCTAACAAAGTTGCGACTTCTAAATCTCCCAAAACTCATCAGCTTCTGTTCTGAAAATTATTATCCAACTTGTCCAGTGTTGCAACTGTTAAGAGTTGATGGTTGCCCCAATTGGACTACGCCTATTATTTTTGAAGCTAATATGCAGAATCCACCAGAGGTATGTTTTTCTTTTTTCAGAAATTACGAGTTTATCTGATGCCTTAAATCAAAGTAAGATAATAGATCTTAATAACAGTTTTTATTTTTTGTTTCTCAAAATTTACAGTTTCTGCATTTGCAAGATGGCAATGATGATATAATTCCGGTCACGTTGGTTCATGGCTTACAAAATTTGGAAGACGTGGAACTTACAGGTTGTGCAGTACAAGTGGTATTCCAGCTTGAAGGTGTTGCTGCTGAGGGACGAAAACACAAATTATCGTTCCCAAGTTTGAAGAATTTGAAATTGAAGTTTTTAGAGAAGCTAGAAGGCTTATGTATGGGTCTCAGTCTCACGCATGTTCCAAGCCTTCGAAACCTTACCAAACTAGAAGTGGATTCATGCAGTAGGCTTAGATATATCTTCTCTGCTACTCTTCCTCGAAATATGATGCAACTTAAATATCTATATGTCAGCAAGTGCGCTGAATTGGAGCAGATCATTGTTGTGGAGGAGGAAGAGGACCAAGCCTTCTTGAACAATAATCTCCAACCTGAAACCTTTCAGAATCTTTCAGAAATTAAGGTCAGAAGTTGTAGCAAATTAAAATGTCTGTTTCCAACCACCATAGCCCGAGGTCTTCAACAACTGGAAGAATTATATGTAGAAGACAACGTCCAATTAGAAGAAGTGTTTGGACATAAAGATGTAGCTGGCATCATGGAAGACGAAGAATTTGAGCTGCCTCAACTAAACTACTTGAAACTCAGAGCATTACCAAGCCTCACTAACTTCTGTCCTGGGGGATGTCACTTCAAATTTCCATCTTTGCGAAAATTGGAATTTCAAGAATGTGGTGCGACAGTTCCAATATTTTCCTTAACCGGAGATGAATGTGTGCATGCTGATGAAAAGGTACAAATAAAATTTTAAAAATTGTCAATAAGTAAATAGATTTTAAAAATTGGCTCTTTTTGCTTCCATGATGACTCAAAAGTTATGCATTGTTTTTATGCATGGAAATTTTCTAAAACAAATTTTGTGTCTTTCATGTGACTGGCATTATTAACAATAATAATAATAGTAATAATAATAATAAACGTCTTGACTAGATAATAACTTTATATATTTATATGTATCCCTATAATCTTAATTAATGGCCTAAAAATTGAATTTAGATCTGATATCGAGAATCTCTCTTTAGCTGAAGGCCTAGAATTTTCAAGTGTCACCATGGTATCAAGAATTAAAGAATGAAACTGGATTTTTTTATATCCCTTTGTAGTTGTTTTACATTTTTTTATTTTAATTCAATAAATTTGTGGAACTAATTATCTTAGGATCAAGATTTAATTATATAAGTTTGCTATAAATTATAATATTAATTCATCAAAATTTTTTATTAGACACAAATCTCCTGCTGTAAGCATAATTTAAAGTCAAATACATTTCGGTTACTTAATGATAAGTCTATTCCAATATGTTTAGTTTTACTTGACACATTCTGTTATACAGACCACTTTAAATTGGTGAATAACATATAGCTCCTAAGTAGAACTCTAATTGAAGGTTAAATTATCAACTGTAATTGGACTACAATCTAAATATCTCATTACACACTTTTTTTATTAATAAAACTGAAAAAAGCTGATGGTGAATGTTAACATACAATAGATTTTGATAAGATGTAGTGATTTGTTTTCCCAGAAGTTACGAGTTTTACGCATTGGAGACTGCAACAACCTGTGTGGCGGAATTTCTCTGTTCAGTTGTGGCTTCAATAATTTGGAAGATTTGAGAATTTGGAATTGCGGAGTAAATTTGGTATTTCAGCTAGGAGATGTTGCAGTTGATGGACAATCACATCAGTTATCATTCCCAAGTTTGAAAAAATTGGACTTGGGCGGTTTAAAAGAACTAGAAGGTTTATGTACCGGTTCCCAGAATGTTTTAAGCCTGCAAAATCTTACCACTTTAAATATAAGCTACTGTCGTAAGCTGACACATATCTTTTCAGCTTCTTTTGCTCGAAATATGTTGCAACTGAAAAGTCTCTCAGTTGAAAGTTGTAAGGACTTGGAGCAAATAGTGGTTGAAGGTGATGATGATCATCTCGAAGTTCTGTTTCCAAATCTCTCACAAATTCATGTCAAATGGTGCGACAAGTTAAAATGTATCCTTCCGATCAGCACAGCCCGAGGTCTTCAACTACAAGACAGGGATGTGAGACAGAACTTTCAATTAAAAGGAGTGTTTGGACATGAAGAGAAAGCAAACCTCATGGATGAAAAAGTGATCGTGCTTCCTCAACTTGAAGAGCTCACCATAGTTGATGCCCCTCAGCTGATTTCAATCTTTTATTTTGAAAATGTTACTGAATGGTATGGAAAAGATATCCGGCTCCCTAAGCTAAGAAAACTGTTATTTTCTGGATTAGCAAACCTGATCAGCTTCTGTCCAGAAAATGGTCGTTCGACTTGGCCAGCTTTGGAAGAGTTCAGGATATATCATTGTCCCAATTTAACGATGCCTTTCCTGGATCAAGTTAGAGTGCAAAATCTGATGAAAGAGGTGTGTATATGTTTTATCATCTTTAAAGATCTGAAGAAGAAGTAGCAAGTCAAGTTTAACTTAAGGTCATAATTCATATTTTTTCAAAGAAGTAATGCCTTAGTTTGGCTAAAATCCAAGTAGATTTAATTACAGAAGGTTTAATAATATAAGTTTGCTATAAATTATAATATTAATTCATCAAAAAATTTTATTAGACACAAATCTCTTGCTGTAAGCATAATTTAAAGGCAAATACATTTCGGTTACTTAATGATAAATCTATTCTAATATGTTCAGTTTTACTTGACACATTCTGTTATACAGACCATTGTAGAATAATATATAGCTCCTAAGTAATTGAAGGTTAAGCTATCAACTGTAATTCGACTAAAATCTAATTATCTCATTACACATTTTTTATTAATAAAACTGAAAACAGCCACAGGTGAATGTTAACATCCAATAGATTTTGATAAGATGTATGTGATTTGTTTTCCCAGAAGTTACGGGTTTTACGCATTGGAGACTGCAACAACTTGTGTGGCGGAATTTCTCCGTTCAGTTGTGGCTTCAATAATTTGGAATATTTGAGTATTTCGAATTGCGGAGTAAAAGTGGTATTTCCGCTAGGAGATGTTGCAGTTGATGGACAATCACACCAGTTATCATTCCCAAGTTTGAAAAACTTGGACTTGCACGGTCTAAATGAATTAGAAGGGTTATGTAACGGTTCGAAATATGTTTTAAGCCTGCAAAATCTTACCACTTTAAGTATTTTTTCCTGTCATAGGCTGACACATATCTTTTCACCTACTTTTGCTCGAAATATGCTGCAATTGAAAATTCTGTCAGTTGCAGATTGTATGGAATTGCAGCAAATCGTGGTTGAAGATGATGATGATGATGATCATCCCCAATCTCTCTTTCCAAATCTCTCAGAAATTAATGTCAAATGGTGCGACAAATTAAAGTGTGTCATTCCTATCACCATGGCCAGAGATCTTCAACAATTGAAAGTGGTAACTGTGGCATGGGCGAATCAACTGGAAGAAGTATTTGGACATACTGATAGAGTTGATGTCATGACTGACAATGAAATCCAGCTACCCCAACTTGATAGGTTGTATTTAAAGGATTTACCAAATCTTGCTAACTTCTGCCCCATCGGATATCACTTCATATTTCCATCTTTGAATACATTGATAGTTGAGAGATGTCCCGAGATGAATACAGCATTTTCCTCAAATCAACAAAATGAATTTGTGCACGCGGAAGCACAGGTACTTTTTTGAGTCTTCTTAGCTCAATAGAATTTGGTTTATACATTGTTAACCATCATAAGTCAAGAATTTGATCATTTTTTTATAACAATTATGAAATATAAAAAATAAAAATAAAAAAATTGTTTTTTTCCTTAACCAGAGATGAATGTGTGCATGCTGATGAAAAGGTACAAAAACTACTTCAGATCCTTGACTCAATAGACATATTTTGACGTGAAATGGGACATAAATGGATAATGATTCATCTTATCTAATTAAATTATTTAGAGGGCTATTTAGTTAATAATATTCAATAATACCTTTTGATTTAACTAACTAGTCAAACACTAGAACTAACAGTATTTTATTTTCAAAGTCATCTAATACTTAATAGTCCTAAGACATGTAATTTGTTTGTTTTTTTAAATTAATAATATATAAATAAAAGTTTTTAAATTCTTATATTACTAATATATCCTTATTATATTGATTATAGTACTTGTACTCTATAATTATATTGTTAAATTATGATTGATTATTGTCTAATGTATACATAAATATTTTAACTAGAAATTGCTGATCATTATTATAAAAAATTATAAGGTTAGATAGATTGTTCAGAGATGAACCTTTAATACTAATATTGTTAAAATGTCATACTGAAAAAGTTTTTGGTAATCAGATTATGGCAGCTAGCTGCATTTTCCACCCATTTTATTCTCAACACACCTGAAAGTCTTTTTTAATAAACAAATAAAATTTAGAACTTATTTATTAGTTTTGTATAAATTTATATTTATCATGAATAAGGGGTATATTAGATAATTTAATTTATTTGCTTCTTAAAAATTTTCAGTGTTTAAATATAAGTTAAGGAATTTGACTTGTTCTAATAAGTGATTTTATCAGAAATAAGTAGTAATTTAGAAACAATAAACAATAAAAAGAATGAAACTATTTGGATTTAAGTGAAAAGGGATAAAAACAAACAACCTTAAGAGTCTAACTTCCTGATTAATTCCATTAGCTAATCAAAGTTTCATAAGATTTCGTTGAATCTTCAAATATTTCAGGTTGAGGCAGAATGCCGTATGATCTCATCTCTCTCATTTCTTGAATCCACAATAACGTATTTAAATTCTGGAGTAAAAGTGGTATTTAAGCAGGGAGATCTTCCAATTGATGGACAACCACAACAGATATCATTCCCAAGTTTGAAAATCTCGGACTTGCACGGTCTAGAAGAACTAGAAGATTTATGTAAAGGTTCCCAGTATGTTTTAAGCCTGCAAAATCTTACCACTTTAAATATAAGCTGCTGTCGTAAGCTGACACATATCTTTTCAGCTTCTTTTGCTCAAAATATGTTGCAATTGAAAAGTCTCTCAGTTGAAGGTTGTAAGGACTTGGAGCAAATAGTGGTTGAAGATGATGATGATCATCTCCAAGTTCTCTTTCCAAATCTCTCACAAATTCATGTCAAAAGGTGCGACAAGTTAAAATATATCCTTCCGATCAGCATAGCCCGAGGTCTTCAACCGCAAGACAGGGATGTAAGACAGAACTTTCAATTAAAAGAAGCATTTGGACATGAAGAGAAAGCAAACCTCATGGATGAAAAAGTAATCATGCTTCCTCAACTTGAAGAGCTCACCATAGTTGATGCCCCTCAGCTGAAGTCAATCTTTTATTTTGAAAATGTTACTGAATGGTATGGAAAAGATATCCAGCTCCCTAAGCTAAGAAAATTGTTATTTTCTAGATTAGCAAACCTGATCAGCTTCTGTCCAGAAAATTGTCCTTCGACTTGGCCAGCTTTGGAAGAGTTCAGGATATATCATTGTCCCAATTTAACGATGCCTTTCCTGGATCAAGTTAGAGTACAAAATCTGATGAAAGAGGTGTGTATATGTTTTATCATCTTTAAATATCTGAAGAAAAAGTAGCAAGTCAAGTTTAACTTAAGGTTATAATTCATATTTTTTCAAAGAAGTAATGCCTTAGTTTGGCTAAAATCTAAATAGATTTAATTACAGAAGGTTTAATTATATAATTTTGCTAAAAATTATAATATTAATCTTACTATAAGCATAATTTAAAGGCAAATACATTGCGGTTACTTAATGATAAGTCTATTCTAATATGTTTAGTTTTACTTGACACATTCTGTTATACAGACCATTGTAAATTGGTGAATGTGACTAGGAATATATAGCTCCTAAGCAGAACTCTAATTGAAGGTTAAGTTATCAACTGTAATTCGACTAAAATCTAATTATCTCATTACACAGATTTTTTATTAATAAAACTGAAAACAGCCACAGGTGAATGTTAACATCCAATAGATTTTGATAAGTTGTAGTGATTTGTTTTCCCAGAAGTTGCGAGTTTTACGCATTGGAGACTGCAACAACTTGTGTGGCGGAATTTCTCCGTTCAGTTGTGGCTTCAATAATTTGGAAGATTTGAGAATTTGGAATTGCGGAGTAAAAGTGGTATTTCAGCTAGGAGATCTTGCGGTTGATGGACAATCACATCACTTATCATTCCCAAGTTTGAAAAAATTGGACTTGGCTGGTCTAAAAGGATTAGAAGGTTTATGTAACGGTTCCAAGCATGTTTTAAGCCTGCAAAATCTTACCACTTTAAGTATTTGTTCCTGTCATAGGCTGACACATATCTTTTCAACTACTTTTGCTCGAAATATGCTGCAATTGGAAACTCTGTCAGTTGAAGGTTGTACGGAATTGCAGCAAATCGTGGTTGAAGTTGATGATGATCATCTCCAATCTCTCTTTCCAAATCTCTCAAAAATTCATGTCAAATGGTGCGACAAATTAAAGTGTGTCCTTCCTATCACCATGGCCAGAGGTCTTCAACAATTGAAATTGGTAACTGTGGCATGGGCGAATCAACTGGAAGAAATATTTGGACATACTGATAGAGTTGATGTCATGACTGACAAAGAAATCCGGCTACCCCAACTTGATGAGTTGTTATTTCAAGATTTACCAAATTTTGCTAACTTCTGCCCCGTCGGATATCACTTCATATTTCCATCTTTGAATACATTGATAGTTGAAAGATGTCCCGAGATGAATACAGCATTTTCCTTAAATCAACAAAATAAATTTGTGCACGCGGAAGCAAAGGTACTTTTTTGAGTCTTCTTAGCTCCATAGAATTTGGTTTATACATTGTTAACCATCACAAGTCAAAAATTTGCTCTTTTATTTACACTAATATAGTTGGACCGAAATTTTAAATTTTTTTCCTTTGTAGTTAATTCATGTTTTCTGCAAACCTTGAAAAGCTTAATGATATTATTCGTCTTTCATGTTTCCATTAATTGGTTTTCCAGGCACCAAAAAGAAGCTTGAAAAATAAAGGAGTAGAGTTCACTCTAGAGCCACCGGTTGAGATCAAGTGCTGGAAGTCTGATCACTTCCCAAAAGTATTACCGCTACGTGATGAGCAAACTGTCACCCAGCAAAATGATATTGAAAACTGACAAGCAAATTTGAAATAAACTCATGACTGTTAACCAGGTAATGTGGCTCTATTTTAGATTCTTTTTATTCTTTCTCTTGTCAGTTTTAGTGGTTCAGTTCTGTAACACCCTAATAGATTTTACTGTATATTTGAACAACTCAAGACCACTCAGTTTTAGCTACAAGATATAAAATAATACCACCCCTGGTTTCCGTAACTAACATGTCTTCAAGTTCAAAACAGAGAATGGTGACCATTAATACTTTCGAAGGGATCTATCATGCCACAATTACAGGCTTTTTTGTTAACTAGGCTGTATAAATCTTACTCAAACTCTTAAATATCAGAAAATGATTCTGTGTTTTAAATTTCTTTTTCTGTTTTCAGAACTAAATCAGAAGATGAAAGATTTTTACGTCAATTTGAACTTTCAGATGTGTTTTACACTTCCTCTAATTGGCCTCTGCTAGCAAGTATACAATGAAAGGTGAACCTGAAGATCGCTTGGCTCTTATATCTAGCACATTCGCATGTGAATTCATTGAATTTGAACAATGCAACAGATACTGATGGAATTCTCCTCCAACCTAGATTTTTTG
The DNA here is from genome assembly GCA_026225825.1 of Pistacia integerrima. Classification (NCBI taxonomy): domain Eukaryota; kingdom Viridiplantae; phylum Streptophyta; class Magnoliopsida; order Sapindales; family Anacardiaceae; genus Pistacia; species Pistacia integerrima. Next base: position 10,151,688 of record CM047738.1, read on the forward strand.
TTTTTTTTTGGACTCTTGTTATTATGCTTCTTGTTGGTTTTGTTTGAGTTTTAAGGCTTTATGGTTGTTCTTAATTGTATTGTATTTGAATTTCGTGGCACATAATCTCTAGACTTTTTCTGTAATACCAATATTTTATAAGTTGTTCTATTAAATTTTATTTGTGATTTTTTTGGGAGTAAAGATAATATCTAAAACAAGTGATGACTAAAGTAAAATCTGTCAGATTTTTTCGACGAACAGTGTTCTCCAAAATAAGTGGTGGAAAGAGAGAAGAAGAAGGGGGGTGGGAATAAAAAGGAGAAGACAAGGAGAAACGGGTTTCAGCCGAGAAGAAGAGTGAAAGAGTGAAGAAAGAAAAAAAAAACAAAATATGGAAGAGAGAGAGAGAAATTGGCGCCGACTAAGTGAAGAAGAAAAGGACATCACTCAATTTTTGTAAGATTTGGTGAAAAGGAAGGAGGAAATCCGTGAGGAAGTGCTGGGCTTGTGAGTGGAATAGTATTGCATAAAAATTCATGTGAAATGGGTTGACTTATTTGATGATATTTTAGTTTATGAGGAATATTATCTATTTTCTTCACATAATTATTTAACATGCAAATGAGTGATATGAAGACTTAGATTTTCGGCGAAATAAGGGTGTATATATATATTGGGTAATTTGTATGAGTGTATTGATGTATGTGTAGAATCCTTTTGCTTGAATAGGGAAACCAAATTGTTGAGTGGTGAAATTGATTTTCTTCAGCTGTAGTGTCGGCAGTCATGTGGTTTTTCTTTTAATTTTTGGTTAATACCTCATTTTCATGCATGTTTATATGATGATTATATGTGCTATGCTGATGGTAAAATATATGATGGGTTTTGTGAAATAATTTTGTTGGTGAGATGGCAAGGCGAAATGCTTTTGTTTGACTCTAAAATAATAAGTTTTATCTTCTTTGCATGGTACAATTAAATATGTAGATGCAAAAAATCTACTGTAATGAAAATAAGATCTGATCCCGTGAAGCCACTGACAATCCGCTAGACCTACACACATGAAAGGACAAGCATGAAGCTTCTATAAAACACCGGGGTGGTGTTTACCGTAGGCACTCCGATGTTCAAGTCAGCGAGATTAAAAGAGATTATTTGATAAGAATTAAGGAGATGAACAATTACCAGGTGTCTTGTCGGAGGCTAGGACTACGACGGAGGCGTCGGGTTCTTAGGAGCAAGAACTTTAAGAGCAAATAGATGGTTTTGAATAGTGTAGATTGACTGTGGGAGATTGCCCCCTAATGAGAGGGCAAGCCTCTGTTTTTATAGTGACCCAAAGAGGTTGGAATTCTAGTAGGACATTGAATCCTCTTTTTTGGGAGATAATCCCTATCAAGAAAGAAATATGATTTCTTGACCTTATCAGATTAAGTTTAATAGTTTAAATAAGATTTGGAATCTTAGTAGGACGCTAAGTCCTATTTTGGGAGATAATCCCTGTCATAAAAGAGATATGATTTCTTAACTTTATCAGATCAAGTTTAATAGGTTGAGTAAGATTTTGAATCTTAGTAGAAGAGGATATAAAATGGGATTCCGATTTCCTATTTGTAGACTGTTGCAGGCTAATGGGCTAAAACCCAGTTTAACTTAACTTATAGGATAGCCCAACTCATAGAGTGGGTAGGTCGCAAGGTGATTTTAAGCGTAGGCCCAATCGGGATTAGGTTGAGGTCTTGGGCCGTAACATGTTTATTTTGTTATTGGGCCTCGTCAAGCCCAAGACGATTTTTGGCCCTAACAATAGCCCCCCACTCTCTAAGTTAAAGAGTATTTAGCTTAGAGAGTAGATTTAATCGAATGAGTGCAGTCTGAGCGGATTAGTGATAGCAACTCGTCAGGTCGGATGGATCGTTGTGTGGATTGGGTCGATGACTTGTCAATTTGAGGTGTAAGAACCCTTCAACCGGTCTGGCCGACTGAATTGTAGCTTTATGGACCGGGCAAGCCGATCAAAGGTGTAAATTCGTGGTGGTGGATCGAGTGGTGTAGATGGTGGGTCAATCCAAATGTGTAAATCCGTGGATCGAGCAGGGTCAATCCAAAGGTGCAAATCTGTGGATCAGGCAGGGCCAATCCGAAGGTGTAGATCTGTAGATTGAGCAGGGTCAATCCAAAGGTATAAATCCGTGGATCGAGCAGGGTCGATCCGAAGGTTTAAATCCATGGATCGGGCAGGGCCGATCCGAAGGTGTAGATCCATGGATCGAGCAGGGTCAATCCGAAGGTGTAAATCTGTGGATCGAACAGGGTCGATCCGAAGGTGTAAATTCATTGATTGAGCATGGTCAATCCGAAGGTATAAATCTGTGGATCGGATAAGGCCGATCCAAAGGTTTAGATCCATGGATTAAGCAGGGTCAATCCGAAGGTGTAAATCCGTGGATTGAGCAGGGTCGATCTAAAGGTGTAAATCCGTCGATCGGGCAGGGCTGATCCGAAGGTATAGATCCATGGATTGAGTAGGGTCAATCCGAAAGTGTTAATCCGTGGATTGAGCAGGGTCGATCCGAAGGTGTAAATCCGTGGATCAAGCAGGGCCAATCCGAAAGTGTAGATCCGTGGATTGAGCAGGGTCAATCCGAAGGTGTAAATTCGTGGATCAAGTAGGGTCGATCCGAAGGTGTAAATCTATGGATCGGGCAAGGTCGATCCGAAGGTGTAAACCCATGGATCGAGCAGGGCCGATCCGATGGTGTAAATCCATGAATCGGGGAGGGCTGATTCGATGGTGTATGGAAAGTGGAGCTTGTATGGAGCTTGCAGTCGAGTCGGCATGATTGACTTGTAGTTGAAACCTTTGAGGGCTATGTGGCCCAGTCGGCGTGACCGACTTTGTAGTTGAAAACATTCGATTGAAGCTGGAGTAGTGACATGCATGTTTTAAGCAAATAGTCGAATTAAGAGTTAATATGCATGATGTGCATATGTTATGGACTGAATAAAGAGTAAGCTAAATGGAAAAATGGACTACATGTATTTAAGTAATGGGCCGAATAGAGAAAGATTTAACCAAATAGAGTGGTAGTTAAAAGGAGACAATGACACATATCTTTCCCCTTCAAGTGCTGCCACCCATGCTTGCTGGACCAAGTGGAGAGAGGGGTGTTACTTTCTATGTCAGAGCTGAACCAGTTGAAGTTGAGTGGGCACATGATTCACTTTTGGGCTGATCCGAATGGGCATGTTGATATTGTATGTGCAAACCCAAATATCATTAAGTGGACTACTCGTGTTGTTTAGTGGTGCTAAGTTGTAGTCGAGAGTGGAAAGTTTGCAAATAACGGGGAGCGTGAGGGCTTTTGTGACAGGTGTGCTAGAGATTGTGATGTGAAGGTGGTTTGAGTTGATATGTATTGGTTGGGAAGGGGCGATGGTTCGAGTTTAGAGTTTTGGAATATGGTGGGGTAAGGAGATTAGGCAAGAGTGGGGTGGCGTCACTTAAGTAGGTTTTGTTTGAGGAGTTTCTCTTCATGTTTAGTAGATGACTTTAGGTGTTTTGAGAGGATTACTACTGTGTTTTTAGGATTTTACTATGTGATTGGAGAAGTTGTTAAGGCGATTTTAAGAGAACAGATGGACGGGTTTTGGATTTCAAAGTGGTGGCAAATCTCCATGAAGTTGAATTGGGATTGGATCAAGGCTGGTCGAGTTTGAGTTACCTTCTAATGGAACGGAGGTCCTAGAGATGCTGGCGTATTGCGGCATCTTCTTGAATGAACAAATTGACTGGTTTTGTGATGGGTAATGCATGGCAAAGCTCTGATGATGCTGGCGGACCACCTGGTGGTTTGATGATTGAAGTGAAAAGGCGTGTGCAGAGAGGTTAGAGACAGAAGTTATTGCCTTATTTGAACAGAGGATTAGAGAAGAGAGATTGTTGAAGCAAAGTCAATGAATCAAGTGGTTTAGGAACACCACTTTAAACTCTGACACATTATTATTTTATTATTAATTTAGAACAATAATATGAGCTTCAAGGTCTAATACTACCCGCTGAATGGATATAATATAAAATAAATTATGATATGTCGAATAGATATAATATGGCCTGTGAATAGATAAAACAAACGATGAAAAATAAAGAAAAAAAAAATTCTTATCGTGATGAGATTTTCTGATTAACATTGTCAGTCAAAAGGAGTTTCGTATCACCTCCCATGTTGTAAGTCATCATTGGCAGATGATTGTCAGGGCCCCACGGTGGGCGCCAAACTGTAGATACAAAAAATCTACCGTCATGAAAATAGGGTCTGATCCCGTGAGGTTGAGGCCACTGAAAATCCGCTAGACTTGCACATATGAAAGGGCAAGCGTAAAGCTTTTATAAAACACCGGGGTGGTGTTTGTCGTAGGCACTCCGACGCTCAAGTTAGCGAGGCTGAAAGAGATTATTTTATAAGAATTAAGGAGATGAAGAATTACCAGGAGTCTTGTCGGAGGCTAGGATTACGATGGAGGCGTCGGGTTCTTAGGAGCAAATAGATGGTTTTGAATAGTGTAGATTGACTGTGGGAGATTGCCCCCTAATGAGAGGGCAAGCCTCTGTTTTTATAGTGAACCCAAGGGGTTGGAATTCTAGTAGGACATTGAGTACTCTTTTTTGGGAGATAATCCCTATCAAGAAAGAAATATGATTTCTTGACCTTATCAGATTAAGTTTAATAGTTTAAATAAGATTTGAAATCTTAGTATGACACTAAGTCCTATTTTGGGAGATAATCTCTATCATAAAAGAGATATGATTTCTCGACCTTATCAGATCAAGTTTAATAGGTTGAGTAAGATTTGGAATCTTAATAGAAGAGGAAATAGAATGGGATTCTGATTTCCTATTTGTAGACTGTTGCAGGCTAATGGGCTAAAACCCAGTTTAACTTAACTTATAGGATAGCCTAACTCATAGAGTGGGTAGGTCGCAAGGTGATTTTAAGCGTAGGCCCAATCGGGATTGGGTTGAGGCCTTGGGCCGTGACATGTTTATTTGGTTATTGGGCCTCGTCAAGCCCAAGACGATTTTTGGCTCTAACAATATATAAAAGAAAATGGCTTTATATTTTATATGAAATGTGGGTTGCTAGATTTGGGAGCAATTTTATTATGGGGTGTTGTTTGAGCTCGGCTAATGGAAGAGTAAACGAGGGAGAATGATTAAAAATGGGTCCAGACTTTGGTAATGGGAAGTGGTAGTTGGGTTGATATATTGGATTGGTCACAACTTTCTTTGTTTGGATGTTAACTGATGCATGCATTGAAGATATATGTTTATGAGAAAGAGCATAAGTTTTATAAAATTACATGCTTACCCATATACATTGCATAAAATATTTTGATTTTAAGGATATCTTTTATAAAGAAGAAAAGCATAAGTTTTATGAGAAAAATGATTAAGATCAGTATAGAGATAAAAGTGATTTTCAAACCACGTTGCATAGTACCTATCCCCCCTATACTATGTTATGACTCTGCGCATGCGTAAGATGTAATTTTGTCGGCCCGAGTGGGTTGAAGGATCAAGTGAGGCGGATATCGCTAGACGGGATATGATTTTACCGACTCGAGTAAGGCAGATATCGGTAGATAGGATTTGATTATGCTGGCCCAAATGGGTTGAAGGCCTGAGCGAGGCAGATATTGCTATACAAGATATGATTGTGCCGACCTAAGTGAGTCGAAGGCCTGGGCGAGACAGATATCGTTAGACATGATATGGTTATACCGACTTGAGTGATGCATGGTCTCGTTGGGTCGAAGGCTTAAGCGGTGTCTGATTCCACTTAGTTGGATTTAATTTGGTTGTGTCGGACCTGAGCGTGTGAATTCTGCTGGGTTCAAAGGCTTGAGCAGTGTTTGAGTTTGCCTAGTAGGATGGATTTAATGTTTCAACCTGAGCAATTTTAGGTCTTGCCAGGTTGGATGGAATTACCCTTGGGTACTAGTTGGGGTGACAGTTTTTAGATATTAGTATCAGAATCCATTTTTCAGTTAAGAATCAGAAAACAGTTTTCAGTATTTAATAGTAAAGCAGTATTCAACTCAGAGTTTTTCCATTCTAGTAAAAGCTACAATATTCAGTTTAAAGTTTAGTTATCAACATAAGGTTTTCTGTATTAAAAAATCAGATATCAGTGCATAGTTTTCATAAATCAGTTTTTAGATCATATCATCAAAATGTTTATTAATAATTAACACTAGTTTTATAAGACTAATTTAGACATTTGAAATATGATTTTACTAATGTTGTTTTAAAGACATGAGAAATTTTGAGATGCGTGAGTAATAATTTGCAAGCATAAACATTGGTTGTATGTTTTAAAAATGTTGTTCCAAATACAACAAGAATTCATTGAGGGACGATGTGGATTGTTTGCAGTATGATCTCTTTTGTGGATTATCAGAATCAGATTCAGTTGTTAGTTTCAAAAAACTATGGATTAATTGCATTAAATCACAATTGTGCGAAGTCATTGTTATGTACATGACATTCATAAGGCATTATTTCTTTTCAAAGATACGTGACTGTTTGTGATATTCGGATGTTTGCAGCAGGACCTTTCAGAGTTATTATTTTTCAGGGTCATAAGTGTTCTTTGAGTGATGACATAGATGGTTGCAACACGATTTTTAGAAAACACTATTTTTAGAAGCATGAGCATTTACAGTTATATTTTAAGTTTTCCGACAAGAGTTTTGAGCGTGTTGTATCCAGTTCATATGTAAGGGTTTGAGAAATTGCAAACATGTTTATTTGAAAGTGTTTTTAGTAAGCATGAAGAATCATTGTTTGTATAGAAGTTTTTCAGAAAAATGTTTTACCCCATCCCCCACTTAGTGAGTATTTCAACTCACCCCCTTTTAGAATATTTTTCCCCTACGTTCACAGGAAGATCATATCAAGGAGTGATTCCTCTCGACATTGGGCCCACATGTCATCATCGCATCATGTGTGTAAAATGTCACGTTTGTTCCGCAGCAGATTATGTTTTATTTCATATGTTTATCTTGTGTGATTGATTGTAAAAGATATGAAAAAATCTAATACCACTTGTTTTCCCTTAGTTTCTAAGAAAGTTTTATGTATGTTCATGATGAACAAATGAGGAAATGTTTTATTACGTTGATTTATAAACAGGTTTTACATGTTTATAGTTTTTTCACATGGCAGGTCTCGGTCATTTGAGTCTCATGGGTGCACTCAGAGCCTATAGGATAGGGAGGGTCGGGATGGGTCGTGTCATTTTCTTTTTATATCTGTGTATTTAGTTTCTTTAGGGTAAGACTCATTACGTCCCCCTTTCTAAATGTATTTTTATTTGTTTATTTTCAATAAAGTTTCCTTGTGCCATCGAGATTTACCAAAAAAACACTCTTGGATTTGTAGAATATTGACTACAATCTTTCATATTAGGAGGCACCCAGCAGGAGTGCTTCTCCTCACTTCACTTTGTTTTATGCTATCCTTTGATTCTTAATTCTTTTAGGCCACATGAAAGCCTAATTTTTATCCTTTTTTTTTTTTTTTTAATATTCTTAATCTTCCTATGAGCAATTCTATTGACAATTAATCTTCTGTCTCACTCTCTTGACAGGCTATTCGCAAGTGTACGAAACCGTGCAAGTAGTAAAGTTCGAGTAAACGAGTGTTGAATCCCAAGGGAACTACCTACCAATTACCAAACTATTATATCCTATTGCTATTTGATAAAACAGAATTGTAATAGAAGTTTTAATGACAATGTAACAAACTAAAAACTAAATAAATGCAGAATTTGTTAAAGCTTTGATTTCAAGATCAATATGACTAAACCTATGACATAGATTTCACACCAATTTAATCTTATGCATTGACAATTATTACTAACCTAATCAAGCTTATTCTAAAGGCCAAACTCCCTATTATTCCACTAACTCTCTCTCTCTCGAGCAATTAGCAAATTAACCCTTAAGCAACAACCCAATATATCTCTAAGTTGGATTTAGGAGTTAAGAGATCATTAAGCTCTATGGAATTTACCGGAGCCTCACAGATCGCGGTAACCTATCTGTAGCGTTCGCTCAATCTATGGTTCTATTACCTAAGACAAATCAGGTTTCATCTCTCGATTTCAACCTAATCCATGATATCATTCAACTCTCGGGCCCTGAGAATTAAAAGCATTACACACGATAATAAAACTTAGAAATCATACTCAATATAGAATCAAAATAATAATGTCAACACATGTTCATAAATTGGGCTACATCTGTAGCCCTAGAAAAGAGAATTAGTTCATAATGAAAATAAAAAAATCCATCATTCTAATCAATGACATCAATTCAAGAAAAAGATAAACTTCTCTAATTGGTGAACGAGAACTTTTAGGATCCCGATCTCTAACTTGGTAGCCGTCCTCTTCTCCTTCCAAAAGTCCCTTTTTAATTTCTTAAAAACTCTCTTTTATATCCCTGGGGTTCTTGGTCATGCTTAGGAAAAAAATTAGAAACTTAGCCCATTTAGATTCGGATTAGGGTAGTAAATTAACACAAACCCGTGACCCATCGCCGCGGCAGTAAAAATGGTCGCCGCGGTGATCGTTCTTTATGTCCAAGGCATCCGTAATCTTCAGAATTTGAACAAGTCATCAACACAAACATTGTAGCTCTCTGAATGAGATTTCCAACACCACTAGAATCGTCGAATTCCGATTTCCATAGCTCAAGTTATGACAAAAATATCGAGACATACTCATAATGAAAGATTTCCAGATTTTCCGTAACATCTTCGAAGTGCCACAACTTCTTCATTTCGACCCTGATTCTTGTACCGTTTGTTCCTACACGTCGTGAATCATATCGACATCATTCTTTTCCCTTCAACAACCTGTTTGAGCCTGAAAACACTCAATATGCACCCGTGATCCCATAAATGGTATTTATGAAAGAAATAATCCAAATTCCACACTTTAAACACATTTTTCCATAAATAAACTAATTAAATCACTAACAAAATATAAACATTCAAGCTCTTATCATCTCTCCAAGACACTCAGAGACTGACACTTTAGAAGCTAAATATTTTTCAGCTCACTCGCTTGAGAGTGCAAGATTGAGCTCTTATTTATAGTAGAAAATGCCGGCAAGGCTTCAACAAATTTGTGATTTCTCCCTCAATGTCGGCAAGACTTCATTATGTCTACTAACATGAATGATGTTTTAGGAATAAGGTCATCAGATTTGAGTTATGAGTTATGACTCTCTCCTGTTCTGCTGATTCTTGCAAACTGTTTATAGAACATATTGGATGTTCAGGCTGTTCATAGAATATCGAAGTTTTATGCTGCTACTTCATTAAAATTGACTGAGTAATCAATCAAATTATATTTGATTCTTTATCTATGATAATGTAATGACCATTTCAGTTAGTCAACACAAGCAAATATGTCTACGCAGTGAACCATTTGATGCAACATTTGCCAGTCTAAATGTTTTCCTTCTAAGTTTATCCAGTTTTAGTAAAAAGGAAGATATCACTCCACTTGTTTCACCTTATAACTTTGGCCTAGTCTAAGTAAACTTTTTATACTATTAATATATTTGAAGGCCACCTATAAGGCTATAAGTAGAAAATTTTCCACGAGGAAGAGAGAGATGAAACTATATATTGACTCAGATGATTTTATTTTTAGGGAAAGAGACTCACCAAGTGCTACCTTAGGCTAAATCCGAGTGAACTCCCTCATTTTGAATTTAAGGGCTTGTTCTGAATCAAGAAACTTATTGAAGAAGTCGGAGAACCCAGGAGATTGACTTAAAAACCTCTCCAGGCATACAATAATTACTACCAAATCTTCTTCTTCAGTTGAAGAAACAAGCATGGCTTTGAATTCTTCCCTGATTACATCTTCACATAGGTTGTGTTATCCACCATGGTTTCATATATACCTATCTTTTCTTCATTTTACCATCTTCTAATTGATCGTCACTTCATCTGCAGAACCTCAAAGTCTCTTACAGAGATCACTGTGTCCCTATCATCCCTGAAACAGAGGCTGCTTTAGAATACATCAACTTCCCATTTACTCAGCAACATGGTCATTATACTGGTAATAAATTCTTCAATCAAAACTTAATTGAATATCTCATGAGGCCTGTTTTTCAGCACTAGACATTTCTAAAGAACATCTGAAGGCGTTTTCAAGGTTAAGGGTGTTTTGAAACTCCGCACCTTGAGTTTATACAATGCTGTACAGAATTTTACGCGTGACAGAATATACATGTCAAGGAGGTGTCATCCCAATTCACAGAGTTTCCCAATTTTAGGGATTTCGGTCTATATTTTCTTGAAAGATTTGCATGGTAGGATCAAGTTTTAGTCACTGTAAAGAAGGTAATTTACCTAAACTATATGCTGTAAAATATTCAAGTACCATTACTAGTTTGATCAGAGGAACTTTGGAGAGCTTGAGTCCGACTAATAATTTAAATTATTTTGGACCACTTAATCATTTTTCCTCTAATAAATTACGAGTATACTAAGCTTATAGAAGAGTTCGATGATGGATCTTCTGATGAGATTAGTATTCCGATTAATGCATTCTTCAGTTTACAGCCGTGTAATGGCATTTGCTCTGTACTTGAATATTCATTCAAAGCATAAGAATTGAGATATGTCAATGACTGCAATTCTTCAAAGAGTTGTTGTCTATTTGATGAGAGCATTCCATATTTGCCCGAGTGATGTTTTTGATCATAATTTAATATTCAGTGGACAGACAAAGCTTGAGATTTCTGAAAGAATTTCCTGATACTAACTATACCGCCGATTACTAGCCCTTTGATCCCAACACAATATTTGTTATCAAAGGGTCATGCGACGTGAAGACTAATCAGTTTATTGCTATTGCCTGCCTAATCTTGAGCACAACTAGATCTGTAGATAATTCTTATGTTGTTCAAAAAGGTTTAGCTTTGATAGGATTCAGGCTACTTTGATAGGATTGCATTTCAAAGCACCGAGACTCAGGATCTGAGAATTCCAGGTTTGAAGTATATGTGTACTGAAATTGCGAAAGTATGAAATTTGTGCCCAAAGAAGCATCATCAAGTTAGGAAAAGAAAAGGGCATTATCCAAATGGCTCTCTTAAAGAAATGTTGTTCCATGCATCAGTCAAAATTTCATCAGGAAAAATTGTAGAGTGCTGTTCAAGTCCTCTCTTTCTTAGTGATCAGATGATTTCTCCATGGTTTCAACCTTCCATTCCATCATCAAGCTCAAAAGCAGAAAAATCTTTTCTCAAGAATATCAGCTACAAATTGAGCTTCACATTACAGTCTGCTGTAAAATTCAATGGCACGGTGTCGCTATTTAAGTTTTCTTCAGCCTCGCAAATGAGAGTAGATATTGCTGATGAAGGTGTTTATGATACTGAAACAGCTGTAGAGATATCCACGCAAGCAATCAGATTGTAAGAAATGATTATATGGACTGTGAGATCCTTGTGAATCTTCAATTTCCTCCACTCGAAGCAAAGAAAAATGCAGGTTACATAACTGGACCCATTCAAGTACACGGGAAAAATCCGACCCTCTTTACTTTGAATCCCTGCACTTGTCCTCGGCTGCACTTTGTGCAGGAAGCTCAATATGGAAAATGGAGTTGAACATCGTCATGGTCCTGATCTCCAACACTCTTGCAAGAAGCCCCTTTGCGCATCCTTTAATTTCAGTAATCATGCTTGGGGCTTATGGTTCCTCTTGTTCATGAAAATTTTCAATCACCGAAACGTCCTGCTCAATGAAGGTGGATGATTAGAAGTGAATGAGGTGATCGCCCTCACCAAATCCGCCTCAACAAGTTCCAGAACTCAAAAGGATTAATCTTTCACAGCCTGTTCCCTCATGCATATGATCTTTAGAGGGCTAATAATTATCCGAACCACTTTGATGGATCAAACATATATGCAAATTCGGGTGGAGATTTAAAAATTGCTCTGGAATTCCAGTTCCAAAGAGTGGAGAAAAAACAGGACAGCATGATCACATTTATAGAAGCTAGTCCAGGACTCCAATATATGACCCAAATAAGTCCAAGATTCCACTTAAGACCCAAAGTATTAGTATCTATTTCTTAACAGTTTCTTTTTTATTTTTCTCCATAGTATTTTGTATGCTTATTGAAAATAGAAACATTAAGGGCCTGTTTAGATCGGGCTGAAATTTTCAACAAGAGTAATATTTGTTTAATTGAGCATATTAACGTGTTTGGCATTTTTATACAAAAATATTATCAGAAAATAAGATGACAAATAGTATCCAAAAGGGAGTAAATTGTCGGAAATAATATTACCTGATGGGGGGTTGGTATTAAAATATCACCTGGGTAAACATAATTTATGTCCAATTTTGCCCCAAAATAGTAGACAATATGGACAAAAATATCATTGGCTTTGTTAATAATTACAAAACACTTAATTTATAAAATGACAAAAACACCCCACCACCACAGTGCCAGATTTCGGCCACCACCACTGGAATTTGATCGGAATTTGCCCTTACGACTTAGAGGAGTCAAATATGGCCGGTAGTGTGTCGATCTAGCCTTTTTCGGCCAGATCCACCATGGATCTGGCCGAAAAAGTCGATCTGACAGATCGGCCGTCCGATGGTCGCAAAAGGCCAGATCATGCCGTCAAAGACAGCCAAAGAGTTGGTCGTCGTTCATCGTCAATGAAGGCCAAGAGTTAGCCGTTGTTGACCGTCAACGATGACCATTTCTTTGACCTTTGCTAATGGCCAGATTTGGCATTTTTTGGTTAAATCCACCACGGATTTGGCCGAAAAGGCCAGATCAGTGAATAAACGGCCATTTTCGATCATTTTTAGGCCGTTGTGACAGATTCTGGCCATTACCACTAATAATGGTTGCCAAAATCTGGCAACTATAGGTGATTGGGGTTGTTTTTGTTAATTTTTAAACTTTTTTTCTGAGAGTGTTTAATTAAGTCAATAAACTTAAGGAGTCTAAAAGTAATTAAAAAATAGAGTAGTATTTCTCAAATAATTAATCAAATAAGTAATTTGGGAATAAGATAGAGAATATGGTTTGAAATAATAAAACAAACAAGCCCTTAATTATTTATATCTAGTAATCATTTAAAGGACATTCTAGTAAAAAGGTATTTCAGAATATCAGTTATTATTATCAACCAAACACATTAATTATTAATACATCCCAATTAGAGGTGGAAAAGTGACCCTCGCCCGCGGCGGGTTACTTTGTTTGTAGCAGGCCTCCGCCTAACCCAAGCCCAAGACAAAGCGGCGGTTAGGCCCGCCATTTTCTTCAAAATGGTCGCCCGCTCGCCCGCCACTCCCTAACCCGCCGGGTTAGGTGGCGGGCTGGGCCGGGTTAGCCCGATTTTCCTTTTTTTTTGTTTTTTTATTTAACTTTTCAAATAAATAATTATAAATATAATTGTTTTTAATTAACTTTTCAAATATCAATAATTCAATTCAATTTTTTTGTTTGTTAACATTTCAAATATTAATTCAATTTTGATACAATAAAATTATAATATAAGAAAAAATTATTCATTTATCAAAAAATAAAATAAGAAATTATAACAATTATTGCCTCGTTAAAAACCTCACCAAGAAAAACCCAATGGGAGAAAAACTTGGTAAAGAAAAAAGAGTGCAATAATTGACAATTAATTTATAAATTACATTTTACAAAACAACTAATTTGGGGGTGGTTCACTAGGACCTCCCTCATCTGTATCATCTATATTACAAAATTGAAACGATTCTACTAAAGTATTGTCGATAACCTCGTATTGATCTTGATGGCGCGATCGTTCCCAATCTCGAAGACATGTGAGGACTTCAATCATTTTTGGAGCAAGTTTAGTCCTCCTTTCATTTAAAATCCTTCCACTTGCACTAAATGTTTGTTCGGATGAGACGGTTGAGACAGGAACAACGAAAACATCCAAGGCAAGTCTTGATAATACCGGAAAAATACATTTTCTGGTTCTCTAATACTCTAAGATATCAAAGTGACCTGTTGAAAACATTTTGGGGGTTGCCAAATATTGTTGAAGTTCATTACTCTGCGACTCCATGGAGGACAGTATATTAGTAGTTGTTGTTGTTGTTGTTGTTGGTGATGGTGCTTCTGAAGAGGAGGTTGCGGCTGTGCTTCGGATTTGGGTCCTCTTCGGCCTATTCAGGGCATTCCAAGAGTATAAGTCTTCATTTGTCATTTCTTTTCGCTACAACTTCTCTGGATATTTCGCTTCTTTGCGACTGCGGGTTCCCATACCTGTTTTCATATTGGAAATATACTTCGAAAAGACTATTTTTTACCTCTCCTATTTGATTGACAAATGATTCGGTTTGTAAATTTTCACTTAAATTATCAAAACCATTTTCTAAACGTGCTAATTTAATTCTAGGATCAAATATAGCACCTAAACAATAAAGAAAAGGAATGTGTTCCCAATATTTCAAAAAAAAAATTTCCATTGCCTTTATTGGTGCATTTAAAATTTCATTGTCTCTGTTTTTTGTAAATAACTCAGAAATTTTTATAATTGTATGTATTACCAATGGACTAGTAGGATAATACACACCAGAAAGTTGTAAAGTAGATTGGTAAAAACATTTGAGAAAAGAATGAAATACTTTAGCTATCTTCCAATCATTTTCAACCAAATAATGAGGACCTCTATTATTTGCTACAAAATAACTAATTATATTAGCATAAGGTAAACATGAATCAAGCATTAAATAAGTACTATTCCATCTAACAGCATATCTAATGCAAAAGTTCTAGGAGACATATTTGATTTTATACAAGCTTCTTGAAATTCACATTTCTTTTATTACTACCAGTAATCCAAGCTAAAGATTCCCTAATTCTATCAATATTTTTTTTAATTATTTTCATACCACTTTTCACAATTAAATTAATAACATGACATGCACAACGTTGGTGAAAAAAACTTCAAATTGTTATATAAAGGATAATTAGTTTGAAAAAAATCTATAGCTTTACTATTAGAACTTGCATTATCTAAAGTTAAACTTATCACTTTATCAATAATATCATAATCTTCTAAAACTTCAACAATTTTATTATAGATTTCTAAACCACTATGATCCACATCCATTAATCTAAATCCTAATAAAGATTTATTTAATTTAAATTCATTATCAAAATAATGACTAGTAACACAAATATAATCTTGTTTAGCTCCACCACTCCAAATATCGCTAGAGCCACACTAATATGACAAGTATGAAATTTATTTTTTAATTCTAATTTCATTTTTTTAAACAATTTTATTAAATCATTTCTAGTTGCGCTTTAGAATAACTTTTAAATCCTGGAAAAAATGAATTTTGAACAAATCTTTCAAAATATTTATCTTCAGCCATATTAATAGGTTGATTAGCTGAAGCAATATATAAAGCTAACTGTTCCCTATGTACATCAGAATTATAACGCCAAGTAGCACCCATATTAGTTATTTGAGTTTGATTACTTTCTCTATTTCCATGTTGATTAATATGTTTATTAGCATGCCTTTTTAAAGTACTAGTACCATTACCTGAATCAGCTTTATAAACATTTGCACAATATTTGCATCTTGTTTTCTTGACTTGAACGACATTTTCTGTCTCGTAAAACTTGTCGAAATGCGCCCAAACGTTTGATGTGTGTCTGTCTTCGCTTTCGACGGCAGTTGATGATCCCGCCTCAGCTTGAGATGAAGTTGGACGAGGACGATGATTACAAGGACGACTTCTAGAACCACCGGGAGCTGTTGGAATCGACGGCATATTTTGAGGTGTATCGGATTCTGAGACTGGGATTGGGACAGCGGGACTATTTGAATCTCCTGCATTCATAGTAAAATCAGCGGGACTAGGACTAGGATAGTAGTTTTCTTCATCATTGAAATTGAGGGGAGAGAAATATCTATCCATTGTAGTTGAAATAAAAATTGATGTAGAAGAAATAAAAATTAAAGAAAGAGAATTGGAATATGGAAAATTGGATTTGGAAATATGAATTGAAAATTGCAAAAACTAATAAAAATTAAAATAAGAGCAAATTGATAACAAAAAGATTAAGAGAATAAATGAATAATTGAGAGAATAGAGATTAGAGAATATGAAAGAATGAGAGAATTTGAGTTGTGAGAAAAATATGAGAGTTTAAGGCCAATTTATAGAAAAAAATGGGGAAAGAAAATGACGAAAAAAACCCCTCCAACAACTATATTTTAAGGGTAAAAGTGTAATTTAAAAAACTAAATTAATTTTGTATTTTTTTAAAATTTTTTTTTTGCCCAACCCGCGGGTTGGCACACCCAACCCGCCCGCAACCCGCCGGGTTGCGGTCCTCCTGCAGAGAGGACAAAATAGCAACCCGCGGGCCGGCGGGTTGCCATTTTGCAACCTGGCCCGCCCGGGGGTTGCTAGCGGGTTGGGCTCAACCTGGCCCGCTATTAAGGCGGGCCGGGCTCAACCCTCTTTTTACCGGACTGGGTTAGGGTTGACCCGCCTAACCCGACCCATTTTTTCCAGCTCTAATCCCAATTGAACCAAGTATAATAATAATAATAATTTAAACCCAATAATCTATAATGTAATCTTTTTTTCTGGTAATCTTATTATTAAGATAAAAAAATATTATATGATCCAAATATCCCTTAAAAGTGAAAACCGTCGTCAATGGAAGGATTTAACTTGACATTAATTGAAAATGGGATCCATCTATTTCTAAAAGACGAGAGTTAGGCCACTTGATGAATTATTTTAACTATATCATTGAACTCTGCACGGCACATTCTTGCCGAGTCTGTAGAACCATCTACAGACTTCTGATGCAGCCACGTGTCCTCAGAGTTTCCATCTTTCTCTGCGGCTAAAACCCTAAACCCTTCCTATATTAAACCCCAAACCTCCCTGTTCGCCTTCAGAAGAAACACAAAACATACTCTTCTCAAGTAACATCAACTCGGCGTAAATGGCCAACCCCGCCGCCAGGATGCTACTCAAAAACGGTAGGTCGTTTCCGCAACTTCTCCGTAGCCGACTTGTTGGCCAGTCGAGCGTTGACATTTGCATTAAAGAACAGCAACTTTTTCAGTCTTTAATCAATCCAAAACAAAAGATATTCGGGCAAAAACCCGTTTTGGGAGATGGGTTTAATTTCGTTGATTTCGTAATGGGGAAAGATCAGGCCTTGTGCACAGAGAAGATAAAAATGCCGACTGTGGCGGCGCGTGGGATGCCCGTGGTGATTGATGTGGACGACGACGACGATGACGACGACGTCGTCGATGATGATGATGATGATGTGTACGATGATGATGACATTGGAGATTTTGTTGTTGATGATGATGAAGATGATCATGATGACGACGAGGAGGAGGACGACGACGATTATGATGATGGTGTTAGGACTCGATGACGACGAGGGTATGAAATTATTTGATTGCTGTTCTTCGGTGTTTTGTTATCTTAGTGTTATGTGGTGTCCTTCCCCTTTGTATCCTTCATTTTGATTCAAGTGATCATTCCAAGCTCAATTTGTAATTCTGAAATAGAATAATCTCCAATTATTAATATCAAATATTATTTCACTACTTCTGTTCTAAAACTTTTGTTTATGAATTATACTAGACAAACATATTCTTAATTGACCTCAGAAATCAAATCAGTCATGGCATTCAATCATATTTACTCTACTTTCAAAACTAAGGTTTTGACTTGATAGTAATAGGCAAAAAACACTTACCTCCCCAGCTTTCTTTATTAGAACCAGACAGATGGCCCCTCCAAAATTAGGGGTGTGCACGAATTTAGGGTGGTGGGTATGCGGGTTCAGATTCTGGCTCTCTGACTCTAATATCTACCATGGAACCGGAATCGGGTTCGGGTACCCGATAAAAACTAGGATTGAACTGTTTTGAGGGTTTATTTGTCATTTTATTAAAAAATAGGTGTGGTATTATTCGTCTACTATAATATGAATGATGTTTTAGGAGTAAGGTCATCAAATTTGAGTTATGACTCTTTCCTGTTCGGCTGATTCTTTCAAATTGTTGATAGATTGCTGTAATAAATTATATATATTGGATGTTTTTAGCTGTTCATAGAATGTCGAACCGTTACTTCACTACAGTTGACTAAATAATCAACCAAATTTTTTATTTGATTCTTTATTTATGATAATGTGATGACCATTTCACCTAATCGACACAGGCAAATATGTGTATGCATGAACCATTTGACGCAACATCTGATCAAATGATATGGGATATCATACAAATTTTTTTTTTTCCAAAGTATATTATATGTTTTTTGAAAATAGAATCAAGTAATATTACATTTACAATCAAATTTACAAACTTTTTTTCACAACATTAATGTGACAGTTCATAATTAGATAGTTCACAAATAGATTATGTTTGTTTGTTATGGGTTTTATCTGGTAAACTACGAGTAGATTAATTACGAATTATTATATCAAAATTATAAGAGAATTTACCAGATTAGATTGTGAGTTAAATTTTACCTAATACAAAAGTTTAGGTAAACGGAAGTATTTAGCTATGCCATTCAGGGGGCGTTTGGTTCAGAAATGTTAGATTACTAGGAATGTTAGATTACTGGGAAGATAGATTACCTTAGAAGATTACTAGGAATCTTTAAAAAAAATGTGTTTGGTTAGTTGGTGGGTATGTTATATGAATATGTTTGGTTATGGAGAATAAATTGGTGGGTATGTTATTTAAATTACTAAATTGTCCCCCTTTTAAATATCAATATAAGATTATTTTTATTATTAATTTTTGAATAATTTCTTTTAACCCCTAATATTTCAGATTTAGCTAAAACACCCCTGCTTATATAAAACTTTAATTTATGACGAAATCACCCCCACCTCCTGCCGCCACCGCAGACCACCGCCGGAAGTCTCCGAAACTCCCCATCAGCAACTCACCGTGACCAAGAGGCATCGCTATGGTCGGATCTGGCCGAAAATGGCCAGATCTATTCTTACCATTTCCGGCCAGATCGTGGATGCAGTGCGCCGATGCGCAGCTCGTTCTTTTTTAGGGACTCCCGCGAGTTTTCGGCGACGGTCCGTGGTGGTTGGCCGCTGTTGGTGGTGGTGGTGACTGAGTGGCAGTGGTCTGTAAATTGTTTTAAGTACAAGACATTATTGTCAAAAATTTTAGTTAAATAAGGGTAAAATTGAAATAGGATATTAATGTAAATTTATTTTAAAATGAGGGTATTATTGTCCAAAATTTTCATTAATAAGGAATAAAATTGTAACAAAAAATAATAACCCTGATAATCTCAGAATACCTAAAAAAATAGAGGTAATCAGATTACCTCCAATATTACTAATAGTAACTACTATTGGTATTTGAAGATTACCGAAATCTTATATTACTTGACAACTAAACGTGGTAATCAAGTAATATTAGTTGTCAAGTAATATAAGATAACATTATCCCAATAATCTGGCATTACCGCCAACCAAACGCTCTCTCGTTGAAAATGAAATCAATCTATTTCTAAAAAGAGAGAATCAGGCCACTTGATGAATTATTTTAACAATATCATAGAACTCCACATGGCACATTCTTGCCGAGTATGTAGAACCATCTGCATACTTATGATGCAGCCACGTGTCCTCAAACTTTCAATCTCTCTCTGCCGCTAAAACCCTAAACTCTTCCTATATTAAACCCTAGTTAGTTAATTCGCGTATTATACGCGAATTATACGGATAGCCGTATAATTCCCATATAATACGCACGTATCCGAATTTTATAAAATCTGCCGTATAATTTACGTATAATAAGGTATACCGTATAATTCGCGTATAATTCGTGAATTATTCGCGAATTTTTGAAGAAAAAAAAACATAACCTCACACCCCCAAAACGACGTCGTTTTGGTGGGTTTATACAAAAAAATTATAACAGAAAAATATCTGGTTCACTTCGCTATGTACAAACAAACAAACACAAAGCACAACTCTTTATATCTCTCCTCAAAATTCATCATCTCTCTGCAATTGTAATGGCTTTCTTAAGAACGCCTCTCATCTCTTTCCTTCTAATCTCACTCCTCTTTGCCTCCTCAATGGCTCAGTCTCCAACTCCTGCTCCGGCTCCGACATCTTTGCCTCCTTCCGCTTCCAAAACTCGACCAGTGGCTGCGTCGTCTCCTTCGAAGATTACATCGGCGGCTGCTCCTTCTCCTGTCGTCGTCACCTCACCGCCATCCCCTCCTCCATCGATTTCTTCTCCGGCTCCAGCGACTTCTCCTGTCGTAGCTAGGCATATTTTTTTTTTTTTTATCTCATTCTTATTGCTTAGTCCCAACGTGCTACCGAATTTCTTGTCCCTACACATTTATGATGTACTAAAATTTAAAAATTGATATTGGCTTGGGTGAGCACATGGCTTTATGGGGGGAGCAATGAGAGAGATTTTCTGCAAATTTTTAACTTCGTTTTCGGTTCTTTAGATAAGCTATCAGCCTATCACTATAGAACACGACAATTATGAATTAACCTAAGGGAATGTGTAACACTTGGAACTCAAAACCAAACCAAGTGTTCAACTCTTGTTGCATGTTGAGCTTTTTAGCCACCTGCAAATGGCCACGCCGCCATGGCCACGCACGTACCCGCCACCATGCTTTAAAAAGAAAGAGAAAGAGAGAGAGGAGTTATTGGTTATGGAGTTTTGCTTATGAGAGTTGAGAGAGGGAGAGGGTTTGGATCCATTATCAGGAAGACTTTTCTGACACGTAATCACTGGCTTCACTTTGGATGATGTGGGTTCTTGCCACGTGTCACTTGTGTTACGAAAATATCAAAAACAAAAACAAAATATTATAGAACTTGATTTTGTGTTTTACTGTAGATCATATAATATAAAATTTTGAAGGAGAAATTAAACAAAGAAGGAAGCCTTAAATTAATGGAAAATCTACAATTTGGAAAGATTTCTTAGAGTAGTTAAATTCTTGATCTCAGGTTTTGCTTTTCTTTTTGTTCTTCATCCTTGAATTCTAACAAGAGAGTTCAGTGCACATTACACATAAAGACAAACAAGGGCAACAGAAATTCATCAAAACATTTGCAAATTGAAATATAATATTAATTATTTCTACCAGTAGAAACGGCTCTCTTATATTCTCTCTACCCATTTTTAATTTCTTTTATATTATTTAAATTAAAAGAAAATATCGAGTCTGAAGACTTTAGTTTGAATATCAGTTATATATTATGTATTTGTGTTATTGGTTAATTAAATACTTTGCATTTGACCAGATATTTGATAATGTTCTCTACTTCTCTTTTATGTTCTTGTAAATACAATCAAATTGAATACTTTTTTATTTGAAATATTATGTTGATTTTAACCAGGTAGTCCATAAAAGTGTTAAAACTAAGATTGATATTGCCGTATTTTTCAAAACGTATTATTGACAATGCACCGTATTAAACCCGTATATACCCCGTACCGTATTTTTCCCGTATCCGAATTTTATGGCCGAATTTTTATAAACGTATTTTATACTATTTACCGTATTATACCCGTATAATTTCCGTACCGTTTTTTTGCCGTACCCGTATTAACTAACTAGGTATTAAACACAAACCTGCTCCGGAGAAAACCCAGAAGCAAACAGTTCTCAGGTAACTCCAACTCAGCGGAAATGGCCAACTCCACCGGCAGGATGTTATTCGAAAGCGGCAGGTCGTTTCCCCAGCTTCTCCGTAGCCGCCTTGTTGGCAGTCGGGCGTCGACATCGGCATTAAAGAACAGCAACTTTTTTAGTCTTTAATCAATCCAGCACAAAAGATATTCGAGCAAAAACCCATTTTGGGAGATGGGTTTAATTTTGTTCATTTCGTAATGGGGAAAGATCACGCCTTGTGCACAGAGCAGATAAAAATGCCGACTGTGGCGGCGCGTGGAAAGCGCGTTGTAATGATGTGGACGGCGATGAAAAAGATGGTGATGACATTTGGGATTTTCATCCCTATCACAAAGATTTTAAGGATGATAAAGATGGTGATAATCCTTTTTATTTAGAATGGAGAAAAGAACGTAAATCTCGTTATGACAGTATAACAAAAAGAGATTATTTATGACAGGATAAGGAAAAAATTAAACTACTTGATTGCAGTTCTTCAGAGTTTCGTTATCTTAGTGCTATGTGTTGTCCTTACCCTTTCTCGTATCCTTCATTTTTATTCAAATAATCATCAATCCTAGTACATTGTTATTTTTGTGTTTCAACAAATCTAGGGGGTCACAGATTCTTATATTATCAGCAATCTTCGGAACAATTTGAGCAATTTGATTCATGATTTTAAAACACTTATCAAAAGCTAAAATTACAATTTGAACATTTCAGTTGCAAATTAGAGGTATAATAATATCATAGAAGATATGAAATGATAAAATGTTGCTTTTACTATTTATAAATTTAAACCCAGGTTTTAAGTTTATCTACAAATTACAATTTTTGAGAATGATAAATTCTTCGTCAAACTCAAAATTTTCCAAGTAAAATAAGACAATATCCACTATACACAGATGACCATTCATATGTAACAAAAATTCTAAAGTAAAAGAAAAAATTGGTATACAAATTTCTGATAATATGCAGATCATACATCCATCACCGGACTCCGACAGAGCGGGCAATTAAATTGATGTCTCAGCCACTGATCAATGCAACTCAAGTGGAAGATGTGGTTGCATAAAGGGAATGCTCTAATCAATTCTTCATCAACAAAATCATCTAAGCAAACTGCACATTCAATCCAATTTGTTTTCATTTTTCCTGTTCTGTAACTTATTGGTGGCAGCAATAATGGCAAGTCCTCCAGGATTTGGTCTTGCTTTTCCTGGGTGACTCCTCTCAACCTGTTTATAAATCTCCTCAACCAGATTCCCATTTCCGCTAGAGCGATTTTCAACGTCACACGAAGATCAGAATCAGGGACCATGATTTCGAACATTGTTATGTGATTTCGCCGGCTGTCCCTCTGCAGGATGTACCATATTATGATCTCAATGGTGTAGCAGTAAAGGGAAATAAGCACCCAAAGAGCTGACACAAAGAGAAAAATGTAAAGAACAACTATAAGTCCGAGTCTCAGATAATAAATCGAATCTGAAACAATCGATGCAGTCATGGAAAGAAAGGAAATGAGAGCAGGTGGGAGAAGAGGAGCCATGAAATTAAATTCTCAGTGTTTGTTTGTATGGAGAAATCAAAGAATGATGAGAAAATAAAAAAGAAAATTGAAGAATGCATGATTTGTCCCCAAGGATTTTGTTTTTATAAAGTTTATGTAAAAACCAAGTGGAAGTGTTATTTTTGTTAGAACAAATCAAACTATCTAGTGTCATAACAGTTGGTTGTTAATTTGGTTCAGATTCTGAAATTGTAGCAGATCAAATCTAAATTTTTTCCTTTGTTTGGAAACAAAATTAAGTGCCTGAAAAGTTTGTTCGTTTTATTTTTAATTAATAAGTTGTGGATATAAACCAATTTAGGAAGTCTGATTTTGAGAACAAAGTGAAACACCAAGTTGGTTGTGTTTATATCTAATTTCAAGTTGCAAAAACAGATAAAGTTTTTGTTTGAACAAAGTGCCAGAGAGGTTGGTTTTTGGTTAATTCTAGTGCTGTATCCAGCAATCTGTTTCAACTTTCAACGTAAGTTATACTCATGCTTTCCCGATATCATGGCCTTAAAATCATAGTATAAAATATGTTTAAATGTTGATATATGTTGTTTTTCTTAACATATTGTTTAAATGTTGATATATAATTCATAAGATTTAGAGTCTGTTTTGTACGGTTTATTCGAGAAAAGTTTATGTTAGATCAAGTTGAACTTTTAAAATAAAATAGGGATATTTTTAAAATTTTGAGCTTATGGGAGAAGCTCAAAATTAGCTCATTAATTTGAAATCCTATAAATATTTTTGAAATGCAACCAAACAATCTAAAACAAATTCCTTTCCATTGATGCTCTCAGCAATCATGTTGTCCATGGGATTGAGCCAGAGGAGTTCAAACATGAGACCTTTAGTTTTTTATTAAATTCCTTATTTCAGAAATTTTGCGGGTTACACACTGCAAGATTTCAATATGAATAAAGTAATCCCTTTCATTGGCTACAAATTTCCCCAATATGAATCTGTATGTTCTTATTGCTTTTTCAGTTAATGCCATTTTCAGAGTTTTCCTTTTAAACATATTTCCTTCCTTCCATTTGATATATTAATTTACAGTTGGTATATGCAGTCATCGCTTCTGAAGAATATGAAGTAATATTTTTCCACTATTTCTCTTAGTTTCTGACTTACTTCAGGGTGCTTGAATGTCAAGAAAATGACAGAAAATCAGGGAAAATACTATAACTGTTTTAATAAATCATGAAAGATGTCAAATAATTATAAGGTGAAGAAATCTCTTGTGTTTTTCACTTGCGTGGTACTTACATCTTACAAAAGGAGATAGATGATGCTCCTTATAGGTTACAAAAACTTATGTGTTATATAAAGATCAAATTGTTTTTACAAATACTTGTCTAACAATCTATTCTTATATATATTATCCATTTTGAATCTTAGCTAGCCATCAACTTGCGGCTGCCACGAGCAAATTCAAGACTGTTCCTAATATGTCTCGTTCACTCAAACCGCATATCATTATATGTAACGCGTTATATATATATATCCGTTGTACCCAAAACTCTTCCTAATATATATGTTAATTTGCAGCTATGCATCTAATATATAAACATTTACGACAAACCGGGCAAGTTAGATGATTCTTCAGCCACCCATCAATGCATATCGAATGAAACATATGTTTGCACGCCGGAAAAACTCTACAGGTTTCGCCGTCTGCATAATCATCCAAACAGATAGAGCATTCTCCGGAATTGCTCACTAATCTAATTTTTTTACTTCTATAAACTACTGGTGGCAGCAATTTTTCTAAAGCCTGCTGCCTCAGAATTCTTCTCTCTTCAATGCTACTTGGAATTCCTTCTATTACATCGATAGACCGATAATTATGATCGGCAGGAATATCTATGGTTTGATAAGTTCTGATCCTGGCTCGATGATTCCCCAGTCTTCCTGGCTCAATGTCGCGGCGTTCATACCTTTCGATAAACGGCGAACAAATGCATTCACAGACAATGTAAGTGATGAGTGTAATGAAGGTTGCAGCTATAATGCAGATTGCCAGTACACATATTAAGATAATAATCATAATGCAAGGAGCTGTGAAGAAAGCAAAAGGAAGAGAAACATCAGTAGGAAAAGAAACAAAGGGTGCGGAAACCATAATGTTAATTGTACTTGTTCAATTGTAGATTGATGGCTCACCATTATAGGATTATTTAAGTTTTGAATAATGTTTATTGCTGCAACAATCCTAGAAGTTAAATCGATTAAAACGAATTCGGTTCCACACAACAAAAAGGGTAATGCATACAAAGGAAGAAATTAATTAAGGATATATATGAAAACTGTTGAGAATCCGTGTAATTAGTATTACTTCCCAAAAAAGAAAAATAATCAAATTATACGAGAGACTACTGCATGGTTGTTAAGTGTAATAAGACTTTGTCGAACCATAAATGAGAACTTAATTAATATTGAAACATGCTAAAATCAAAGATTGGTACCCACTTTAACCAATGCCATTAACTATTAATTGATCATTCTATTGTTCAAACTTTAATTAGTTAGTCGTTGACAACGAAAAAAAAATCAATTTTCATTATTTTACTAGCATTGGTTAGCTAACGTGACAGAGATTTTGTATTTTTATAAGAGCAAACAATATATTCTCACTTGAGATTAAGCGAAATCTCAAGTTGATACTCTTGGTTGTATATATTTCATATTCTCACCTTTAAATTAACGACATTTTCTTTATTTTAACCGATTTTCAATTTTTTACCGTAATGCGGTATTAATATTCAAAAGAATAAAGGTAATGATATGCTTGATTTAAAATGCCAATCAGCGCCCAAAAAAACATTTTCTAACATAAGCGGTGTAGAGTTGCTAGTGTTAAAAGCTATTGTAAGTGATAATTTTGTTGAACTATCGATACAAAGTTTTGTCTAATTACAAATGGATTATATGAATTTCACTGTGTTTTTATTTAATATTTTCTTTGAAGCGCTTCTCTATAAATAAAGTATCACCACACAATTTTGTTTTTTACAACAATAAAAAGCTACATAATGGAAACAATTTCTTAAAAGTACTTTCAAAAACTTCCTAAAACAACTCAATTCTTTATTTGTTGCCATCAACTAATACCTTCACCTGTAATTCCACCGGAGAATTGGGCCTTGGCAATTGGAATATTGATGTACATTACAACTCATGCATCTAATCTAGCTATCATTAAAACAAAATGGCAACTACTTCAAGCTCATGAGCTAAAAACAATTAAAATGGAATTACAATTTTCCTCAAAAACTGTGAACATTTGGTTATGGAGAAGGTTTTTGCCTTTCCGAGCGAAAAGAAAGCCTAAGATCATGTGGAATTGTGTTGTATAGCTTCTGTCTTTTTAAAAATTTGCTGTGAACATCAGGTCCGCCGCTAGGACTTAATTTATATTCAATACATATATTTTGTTTCCTATGATCATAAAAAGAAAGTAGAAATTTTCCATGACAAATTAATTACAGATCATGCATACATCCACGTACACTACACATTTGCCTTGCAGCTAATTCGACAAACGGGACAAGTTAAATGATCCTTCAACCAGGCGTCAATGCAACTTGAATGAAAAATATGGTTGCACACAGGAAAAACTCGGCAAGGTTCGCCATCGGTGAAACTTTCCAAGCAAATGACACAGTAACTTGAGTTCTCTGATTTATCCAGCTGGTGACCATAATTTGTGAGAGGTAGTAATTGCTCCAAGGCTTCCTGCGCTATTCCCTGCCTTTCTCGGGTTTCTGGATCTGAATCGCTACGCTCACGCTCACGCTCTCGAATTCGAAGGCGATCGCGATGCCTATTACGATTTTTATGAAGTAAGAAGAATAAAAGAGTTACCACGATGCAAATGCATATCATAGCTGATAATTCAAGATAAAGCATGGTATTAGATCGAGGAGAATTTGATGGAGAAGGAGTTGGAGAAACAAAAGATTGGGAATTTTTCATGTTTGGTTAATTTTGTGTATAAAAGGCATGCAGGCTACGTAGACATGGTATTTTTTGTTTTTTTCTTGAGCTAAAAGAAGGGGAAGTTTTGGAAATTAATCAAAACGGAATCGGTTATGAATCTCCATTCCAGGGATTAAGTTTCCGAGAAAAAAACCAAATCAACCATATAAATGAAAAGATTGGAAAACCAGGATGCAGGTTCTGGTGAGCTCTGATGAGTTGCTATTGCATCCATGTCCCTGAAACTAAACATCGGAAAACAAGGTTTATTAATTAATCTCTCATGCTCTTGATTTGCTGGTCACCTCACCTGATCATCAAAGGCTGCCATTATAACCATAATTTAGCGAGCATTGAAAGATCAACTAAAACAATAAGTTTGTTAAAACCTTTTTATGGGGGTCCTATTGATTAGGTTAGTTACCTTGGCTTATTACCTTTTTATGGGAGTTCTATATATATATATCACCATAATATGATCATATATTTAATTACCATTAAATTCTTATATGTACGTAAAATAACATTTTAATGAGTAAATTCAACGGTATTCAAATACGGTCTGATTAAAGAATATACATGTACATGTGTATATATTATTTAAAAAGTTAATAATACAGTAACTATGTCTAAGCCACAGTTTTTGCTTGATTGATTATAAAGATGTCAAATGGGTCAACACTTTCTGCTTGATTGAGATTGAGAAGTCCTTTAGCAATTGCTTTGCTTCCAGACTCCAGTGGCTAAGCGAGAAAATTTATTCAGCGAGATCAAAATATAATATTCAATTACTGAGGGGACTAGAGATAATTAAAAAGTTACATTTGTGGGGTTAAGGTTAAAGTTTAAAAACTGAGGTGTGTCCGTCCCACCGGTCGCCCCGGCTTCAATCTCTAGCCTTGTTTGGATTCGTTATTGCGACATAATTTTTTAAATTAGTTGAAATTATTTATGGACATCAACACAAACGACAACCAAAAACAGAATTCACTGTCGTTTCGTCTACTCTTACGATTCACTGGCTTTAACAGCCCAAACCCTAAAACCCTAAACCTCTCAATCATTACCAATGGAACAACAATCCGAGAACATCCTCTACGAAACCCTAAGCCCTCTCCCTCTCTCTACGCTTTCCGATGTCCCCTCACGCCCTCAATCTCCGCCGTTGGATCAATTGGAACCCTACACTGTGTTTCGCAACGAGATTTCGTTATCTGATCTTGGTGGCGGGTACGTGGAATCTCCCGCGCCTGATTTTTTCTCGCTGGATGTGAATAGTAGTGGAGTTGATGAATTGGAGGAAGCCGAGCCGAAGTGGCAAAAGGAGCCGAAGACGCCGACTAAGGAACTTGAGCCGAGGTTGGAGAGTGGCTGGTTCAGAGGCAATAGTAGCTTTAAGAGTCCGATGCTTCAGTTACATAAAGGTGAATTTAACGTAATTGAACAAGTAAAAGCATCATGTTGTGATTGATTGTTATTGGGCATTGTTTGGATTAGGGATAATTGTTTAAAATTTGAACTTCTCATTGTGGAGGTCGATTTTAGTATGTGGAAGTGTGAACAAGTGACCTTGCTGTTGATTTTTTTTAGAGTGTTGGGATTTTTGTTTTACTTTTAAAATTATATTAATAAATGTGTTTAGCTTTTCTGGATATGGATGTCAGAGCTTATAGGAACAAACTTGTTAAATAATTTTTGTTTTATTTGTACTTCATCCTATATGTATTTGAAACCTATCATCTAATTATTGGTATTACAGAGATTGTGGATTTCTGTGATTTTCTATCTCCAACTCCAGAAGAACAAGCTCTTCGCAACTCTGCAGTAGAATCTGTTTTTGATGTTATTAAATACATATGGCCCAAGTGCAAGGTATCATCTGATACTTCCTCTTTCTATCTATGCATACTCTGGTTTTGTAAAAGCTTAAAATATGGCATCTCACTGTTTTTGTTTGATAGCCTGAGGTTTTTGGTTCATTCAGGACAGGGCTTTATCTTCCAACTAGTGATATCGATGTAAGTATGATAATCTTGTTTTCCCTGTGCTTGTGACTTTTATGATGCGTTTCGTTATTTTTAATTGCCTACTTTTTTTCTTTTCTTTTTTTTTTTTTTAAATAACAACATATGTTGTCATATATTAAAATTGGGGAATTTGATTTGTTGTCAACTAAATTCAGGCCTGTGGCTGGATGCTTTTATGTAGGTTGTGATTCTGGGGTCTGGTATCAGAAACCCACCAACTGGTTTGCAGGCTCTTTCTAGGGCATTATCTCAACGAGGTATTGCCAAAAAGATACAGGTGTGCTTTCATTGACACTATCATCGTCTGTTTTTATTAAAGATTTTGGAATCTAAAATGTCATCTTTTGTGTTTTAAGGTGATTGCAAAGGCTCGTGTGCCCATCATTAAATTTGTAGAGAAAAAAAGCGGTTTTTCATTTGATATAAGGTACATCTGCTAACCTTTTGATCCGTTGAATCAAAGCCTGCTTTGCATCTCTTTATATTTGTTTTTCTCGGAGTATTGACCAATGTTTTTTTTCCTCTGGATGACAGTTTTGATGCTCAAAATGGACCAAAAGCAGCTGAGTTTATCAAGGTTTTTATCTTGCCTGTTTTTCTGGTCACAATAGGGATTATAATTCTGTTAATGAATGTCAGATGAGATCAAGCAGTTTTGTAACTTTAAACAATTTTGTGCATGCGTATGCTTGTTTAATAGTTTCTTTTTTCAGGATGCATTATATAAGTGGCCTCAATTACGTCCATTATGTTTGATCTTGAAAGTTTTTTTACAGCAGAGGGAACTGAATGAGGTTGAGTTTGTTATTCTCTGCCTTTTGTGCAGTCAATCTTATATCACAATCTGCCTAATTTGATTTCTTTTAATTATATAGGTATATTCTGGTGGGATTGGTTCATATGCTCTCCTTACCATGTTAATGGCATTGTTGAAGGTAATATTCCCATTGAAATATCTAGTTTGCACCCGCAAATGGGCCCGTAGTCTCACTTTTGATCTATATGCAGTGAGATGTTCTCGTTGTATTAGCAATTTAGCATGCTTTTATTAAATCTTAGAATTTTAAGTAGGTTGAGTGAGTCATATTCACTTTCAAAATTTAGTTTAAGATCAAGATTAGGTGATGAATTTTGAAGCTGGCTGCACTGTAGGAATCAAGAGACAATGATGCCACTTGTCAGTGAAAAGTTCAGGATGGGGTGGGATGATTGTTCTAATAGTAATTGCATATCTGAAATAGAGAGACCTCCCTAGGATGAGCCCCTGATATTGACTTTTGATATAATTTAGAATTTGTTTTTGCAAAAGTTATGTTGATAGTGACTGTAAAATAAAAAAGTCTAATATTAATTATCCACTTACTGCATACGCTCTGCATCAGAGTAGCACCTTGATTTTATCTCTTTGATACACTTAATTCTTTGAAATTCTTGAGTAACTACTGTACATTATGGACAGCATTATGTATTTTATCTGATTGTTGTTTATATAATTTCGATGGTGCAGAGTCTTTATGAGTGTCAAACTTCTCCAGAGCATAATTTGGGAGTCCTTTTGGTATGTGTTCTCAGCCTTGTTGATCCAGTTAACGCTTGTTTCTGAGTCAACAATGCCAAAATCTCAAGTATTAAGCCTGGGATTTAGTTGCTTGTCCTTATCACCTGAAATGATACGAAAGAATAAGATAACATAATGAACATGGACTAAGGAGTGTGGTTTGTAAGACATAATTGTTATAGTTCTAATCTTAGAGATTGAACCTCAATGTTTCAGAGTAAAATTATTTGACATTCTTTTAATTTTTGTTTTCAAAAATAGGTACACTTTTTTGATATTTATGGACGCAAATTGAACACCACAGATGTTGGTGTATCTTGCAAAGGAAAGGGCACCTTCTTTAAGAAGAGTAGCAAAGGGTATTAAAAAATGAAAAATACCTTTATTAGGAAGATAAATTTACTTTCTCATTTTTGAAATTTATTTTTTCACTATTTGTAAACTTATACTTGGTCTTTTGTCCTGGTTCCTCTATTTTTAGGTTTACAAATAAGGGACGACCATTTCTCATCTCCATTGAGGACCCACAGGTTGCCTTTCAGATATTAACTTCTTGTATAGTGTTCATAAGATTTCTGGCAAACGAAAAAAAATGAGGATTTGATAGAATTGACATTGTTGCTTTTCTTGATTTGACATTTTACTTTTTCTAAGGGGTTAGTCGAACTCTTAGAACCTTATGCCAAATTCTAAGAACAGGAATCGTATAAAGTTTGGTCCACCTCCAACCTCATTTTACAAGTTGCCTCAAAGAGTATTTAACCTATGAAATTGAGTAATGAATAGAGTGCTGGAGATGACTATTGGTTGCTGCTTTCTTGTTTTGATTATTGATAACACCTGTTATTTTTTATGATTAAATAGGCGCCAGAGAATGACATTGGGAAGAACTCTTTCAATTACTTCCAGGTTTGTTCAACTATTTAGTTATTTATTCTATCTACTTCCGTTTCTTGTTCTGCGGTGACCATGAAATCAATCCTTTGTTTAATGTGGGAACTAATGAGATTTGTTACACAACATCGAGTTTACTTTCTCACTTTACTAATAAAATAAAGAAAAAAGAAATGCTTATATTCACTTATCTCTTACATCCTGGTCTTGTAGTGGACCTCCTGCAAGAGGTTTATTAGGTTGAGAAAGAAGAAAATACTTAGTGAGGTTTATTGGCTAGACTGATCTTACCCATTTATTTCAGTAGGGAAAAATGAATATAGAAAACTACATTTTATCTTTGAGTAATGCTAGTTGTACGAACAAATCTTACAAAGATTTGTGTACAAACTGATGTGGCAGGAAATAAATAGAAGAGTGAATGCAAAATGTCAAACTCATCATATTTATGTCACATCAGTTTGTACACAAATCTTTATAAGATCTGTTTATACATCTAACATTATTGTTTATCTTTTGGTGTATCAGAAATTGTACTTGGAATTTCACATTTCTCCTTTTTTGCAGATTAAATCAGCTTTTTTAATGGCATTGACGACCTTAACAAATCCGAAGACCATCTTTAGCCTAGGGCCCAACAGGAGCATTCTTGGTACCATAATTAGACCTGATCCGGTCTTGCTGGAGCGTAAAGGAGGATCTAATGGTGAGATGACTTTTAAAAACTTGCTTCCTGGAGCTGGGGAGCCATTACAGACACACCATGTGGATCAGCAACAAGAGATTTTGTGCAATTGGCAGTCAGATTATGAAGAAGAATCCTTTCCCCGTGGAGATGATAGTGCACAGTCTTCTGGAAAGAAGAGGAAAGCTTCTTCCAAAGAGAAGTCTAGAAAGAAGAAGGTTAAAGAATCAGGGGAGACGGAGAGGCATGAAGAAAGTGGCTCGAGGAAAGAGAGGAGTTCAAAGAAAAAACGGTGGAGACATAACCGTGAGAATGCCAATGGTTTTAGCTGATAATACGTCAGTCATTTCCTATTTGGTTTCGTGTATGTTTCCATACAACACTCATGAATCAGAGTTTGAGAACATAACTGTTGATGCATGGTCATTCCATCAAAATAAGCAGCGAAAATGAATTAGTAGAAGGCTGTGTGGTTTCAATTGGGATGTGAGCACTGCCATCCATGCTGCTACTGGTCATGGCCTCGCTTTTTCGGCAAGTAGAAGACATGATTTTATAGAATGAAGAAATTGATTGGAGAAATTCATATAAATCTTTGATCTTTCTCGTTCTGGGCTATCAAGTAGCTCTTCAACCAGCAGTCACGGGGAGAGGCATCTGAGCAAATTGCTCAATATGTTTTACAGTTTTCAGAATTTAGCTGTTTTGTGTACCTTGACAATCGCATAAAGCATTGGCTTTGTTTGCTCTCTTTTTATTGGCTAGCTTGTTTTGTTATGTAATCATGCCATGGTCTTTAGAAACTTCAAAGCAACCTTTGAGAATCAGATGGTGGCGGAAACTTCAAAGCAACATTATTATTTATTTCATTGCCACAGGAGGCAATAAAAGATATAAAAGCCCTTGTAAGTCTATTAACTTTAATACAGTCTCATATAAAGCAAGAAAACAACTTTTATTATAAATCATTTATATTTTCAGAATTTGTCTTTAAAATGGCCCATCTTGACTGACAAGAATCTGTAGGAAAGGTGTGTTTTCACTTTTTAGTAATAGTATTAATTTCTCAGTTTCCTCATAAACCAAACAGAAACTTCTAGAAAATAATCAAATATAAAAGGTCAACAGAATTTAGTACAAGTAAAAAACAAAAATGTCGCTAAATTCTCTATTTCATAGAGTTGAAGTGTAGACCAGAAGAAAAAAAAGAGTTCAGCAAGAAAAAGGAATAAACACATATTTACTCAATGCAGCATAACAGATCCAAACGTAGGAATTGAAGAGAGTTGGATTTTTCTTGCCTTGGAACAAGCCCCTTTCTTCTTTGGATTCAGTGGGTTTAGGAACTGGAAATTGATGAGAAATTCGGTCAACAGAATCACTTGTTGATATATCAAATATGTGTTTGACTGTCTGAGAAAGATTTATACAACTTATATACCTTTCACAAAGCCTCCTGCTGTGGTCTCAGCTTTGAACTTGAATATATGGTCCATGTTATAATATGATCGTATCTTGTAATTAAGATTGAGCAGTCTAGTGCTACTGATAACCATTAGAGGCTACAAGAGCAACAAAAAGAGAAAAATTAATCTGGAGCTATATTACTTTGCTAACAATTAACAATTATGATTTATGAGAGTGTTTTTGAGTTACCCTTTTTTTTTTTTTTACTTCTTTCTGTTATTTGACATTTTCCTTATCATTGTTCTACGAATGGCGGTAGTACATCACTGAAATCAAAATGGCTCCAGTCAGCCACGCTGTGGAATTCTGCACTTCCGTCTTCTTTGCCTGTTTTGGATGCCTGCACGAATGACAATACTAAACTTAATCTATCATGTTATTATTCTCAATACAAGAAACAAATTAACATGAATTAATAAAGATTCTGGTCCATTTTAATGGCAAAATCAGTGAAATGTTGTTAGTATATCTTAGTAAATTCTTGATTATTGTTTAACTACAACAACATAAGACAATACATAGATTCGAGGGTGTGAAGAATTACAAGTACCTTTGCTTCGGCATGCACGGATTGATTATTTTGTGCATAGGAAAATCTTGTAGTGATCTTGGGACAACTCTGAACTTTCAAACCTTTAAGAGACGGAAATATGAAGTGGTAACCCACAGAGAAGAAATTGGTGAGGTTTGGTAAATAAATGAGTGACAATTCTTGAAGTTGAGGTAACATGATTTCTTTGTTATTTATGAGGTCAGTTCTATCTGTATGTCCAAATACTTCTTCTAGTTGATTCGCCCCACTAACATCTATCTCTTCCAGTTGTTAAAGATGTCGGCCTATGTTAATCGGAAAGACACATTTCAATTTGTGGCATTCAATCACCCTTATTTGAAAGAGATTTGGAAAGAATAGATGATCTTTACTATTCAATAAGGTTTCATCATCAACAACCAAGATTTGCTCCAATTCTTCACATCTGATAATCTTCATATATTTCAATTGCACCAGATTTTGAGCAAGAGTAATCGAGAAGATATGTTTCAAACTATTGCAGTACCATATAGTTAAGTTGGTAAGATTCTGCAGGCCTAAAACATGAATAGGTCCCTTACATAAACTTTCTAGTTTTGCTAGATATGTTAATTCAAGTTTCTTCAAATTTGGGAGTAGAAATTTATGCTGCCCATCAGCAGTGAGACCTTCATGTTGCAATATCACTTTTACTTCACAAGCATAAATTACTAATATTTCCAAATTTGGTAGACCAAATCTCAACAAACTAAGAACTATGTTACACAACTGTAGGTCGCTATAACTCAACTCGAGAATCCTTAATTTCTGGGTAATATAAATAAACGAGTCATTAGTAAAATATATTAGAGTTGATACAGAAGATATAACCAATTAAATGCGATGACAATATTATATATGTAATAATAGCTATCTTTTATGCTTAGAACAATTGTCCAAGTCAAGTGATTGAACTATCGTTAAAATATTTATTATTAATTGAAATTTAGTGAAAAGTTATGAAACTTAATTGACTAATTAAATCAAAACATTGAAACCATGAAACTTGGTTTTTAATCCAGTTGAGGTTGCAAAATATTAATTTAAAAATAAACAGGAAAAAGTAGCCCACAAAGGCCCAGCTTATCATAACATCCAACTTTTTGCTCTAATTTGAATTGCACTGTTATTACACACTGCATTTCTTTAAATCATGTACAAATGTCATATTTCGCATGCGACATTGTAATACATTAAATAAATTGTATAGCATTATATACTACCCTCAAATTGAATAATTTTAGTTAAATTTGTGTCACATTTTATAATACTAAATATTATCAAGTGAAAAATAATACAATTTATGCCACATTTTATAATTACAAATAAAACCAAGATTTTATTTAGTAAAATTCAGATAACATTACGTTTTAAACCTGTTTTTTATGTTGTATAATTTATGTTTTTATTAGGCACGTGATAGTAATTTAAATATTGTTATCATTTTATTTTAAGAAATTGCAGCATGATTTGCAATATTTTCTTAGTAAATATTAAATTTATTTTTTATTTAATATTTAATTTGTTATAGAGAAATGTTACGTATTGGTTTCTTTTTTTTAAATTCCTATTTAAAGAGTCTCATAAATTTATTTATTACTCTTTATAATTAAAAATATATATTAATTTTTTGTCTAATAACAGTTTATACACCAAATATAATATAGTATAAAAATATATACTATACAATATTTTATCAAACATCATATAATATTCTGTATAGTATTATATAATATACTATACAATATTGCATGCACATATGCAATTAGTAAGTTAAATTTTTTACATAAACTTAAAATAAAAAGCATACCTCAAATGTAGTCTTCATAACGGCTTCAAGTTCAACAATGAAAGACGGCGTGAAATTGCGAAATTCCTTCAGTACTAACTCCTCAAAAGTTGTTGGCCAAGTTGATTTATAATTTTTTGGACAAAGGCTGATGAGGTTTGGTAGGTATTCAGGTCTTAATTTTCTTAGCTTAGGGAGAAGGATGTCCTCCCCCTTGTTATCTTCTTCTTCTGATGAGACGAAATGCTCCAATCTCCCACAATACCAGACAATGACTTCTTCTAATTGTACCAGACTTTGAGCAACGGACAATGAGAAGAGATATGTCAATCTATTGCATCTTCCGACTTCAAACTTTTTAAGACATTTGAGCCTCAAATACTGGGTAGGCCCCTTCCATATACACCTTAATTCAGGTAAACAAGCTAGTGTTAACTCTTCTAAACTTGAGAGCAACACAAGATTTTCTTCCCCACCATGGCATAGCCCCTCAAGTTCAAATACTTCTTGTAGCTTATTGCAAAATCTGACATGTGCTTTTTTCAGTTTATGGAATCTTTGAAGCAACATTGGCGGAAATAAAGTATACATATCACCACATAGACTTACAGATATACTTTCCAATTTTTCTAGAAACTCCTTCGGAGGCCTTCCATCATGGCATATTTCTCTCAAACCTGACAAATTATCAAGAAATAATTCCACCAAATTAGAGAAGGCAGTGGCTGGCACTTGCTGCAGTGACGCATCTACTGTGCATTTCAACCCCCCACAATATGAGAGCTGAAGACACTTCAACTCATTCAAGCCCTTTGGATCAATGGTTGGCACAATATTTTCACAGTCTACAATAGAACTCAATGTGAAATGTTCCAAAGTCGGATACAATGCTTTAAATGCAGCAAATGAAGTTGCTTTTGTATGCTTGAACTTCAAGATTCTTGACTTTGAAAATTTCTTTTTTGCAATTGAAAAACCTTAATTCACTTCTATTTCATAACTTTGCAATGTGGAAGAGAAAGCAAAGTCTTTTGGGAGGCATTTATCATGTATGTGCAGTAATAGATGGGTCAATCGGGGTAGTGAATTCAATTCAGACAAGCTGACATTGCTTGTTTCTGCATTCATCCCTTCAACCGCCCATGAGCTATAATACGTTCTACCCATGTATAATTCTTCAAGATGAGATAACCTCCGCAACACATTAGAGGGAATCCTTTTCAACGTACAACAGTAAGACAAATCCAACAATCTTAACTGACTAAGTTCCCCTAGTTCATCCGGTAATTTATCAAATTCAGAACCTTCTAAACTAAGAATCTCAAGCCTTTTCAGCTTTCCAAGGGAAGATATGCCTTCCAGTATGCAATATTTCAGATGCAGAGTTCGAAGGTTAGTCGGGAATTGAAGTGATTTCATTGACAACTGCACATAAGTTAGAGTAAGAACTTTCAGTGCTTTCATCTCTACAAAAAATGCATCTGAAGCATTGGTTGAATCATATTTAAATGCATCCAAAATCAAAATTTGGAGATTTGGATATATCAAACCATCAGGAAGCATTCTTCCCATTGCCACTTCTACCAAACTGATTGCCATGTATTGCCCCTGGCTCTCTGCTTTTGGCCACTCGCTTATGCCAGCTTTAACCAAGAATGCGTGGTTCTGCTTGGATGCCATCCATAAGGCAAAATCACGAACCACATCATGCATTTTAATAAAATCTTCTTCACCAGCATCTAATAGCAAACAAGAAGCTTTGAGGTTATCAAGCATTACACGCAGTTGGTCCCTTGAGTCTTCAACTGAGTCAGCATCTTGATTCAAGCCTAAACCCACTCCATATCTCACCAATTCCTCTAAATCAATTTTATGATCTTCAGGAAACAGCAAACACAGTAAGAAATAAAACTTGATCTCCTCGCTTTTCAAATAATCATAACTCAATTGAAGACAAGCATAAACATCTTTGTCGACATTCTCTATAACATTAAGCTTTGACATTTGAAGCCTTCGAAGCGCTTCTTTCCATTCAACAATAGCTTTTCCTCTTAAAGCACTCCCAATTGATACAATTGCTAAAGGCAAACCCTTGCATTCTCCAGCAACTTTAATTGCCATATCATTCAAGGTGGGAGACTCATCACTTATACCAGCATGAATTTTAAGTAAACTCAACCCTTCTTTTTCATTTAGAGCATCTAGTTGAAATTGATGTTGACACCTCATTGCAAGACAAACTTGTAGTCGACGAGTGGTTAGAAAGATCTTGCAACCCTTTTGATCATCTCCAAAGGGAATTCCTACTGTTGTCAAGTCAAGTTCTGCCCAAACATCATCCAAGATTATGAGTATCCTCTTCTCTTCCTTTAATCTCAAATACAATCGGCCTGCTCTTCCCTGCTCACTTTCCTCCTCAAATTTAAAATTTAACGAGTCTGCTATCTGACTTTTGAGTACTTTTTATGTTAGGAGCCTGGGATACAACAGCCATCACAACATTATCAAAAATTGTTTCGTCTTTGACCCTTTTAGCTACTACTTTTGCCAAGGTTGTTTTACCCACCCCGCCCATCCCATACAATCCAACCGCATTAGTCTTATCATCTTTTAGTGCCTCCACAATCTGATCAAGAGTATCTTTTGTTGAGTCGAAAGGCATAAAACCTTTAGGAGCAAAGACATATGTGCCTGGTAGAGCAACCCGATGCTGGGACACTCTATCAAATCTTTTACTATGCTGTAACTCCAACATAATCTTTGTCTTTTTTGCTGCTTTCTTACTAATTTTATGTCGCCAAAACCAGTTAGGACACCATCCATATAGACATGTCTTATTTACTTGTATTTCTTCTTCCAACTTCTCAACATCCGCCACGACACTGTCCGCATCCGATAGCCATTTTTTCACATCGTTCTTGATCTCTTCAGTATTTCTTATGGCAATGTCAACATCTTGTTGTACCAAATCTTTCAAGGTTCTCAAACTTTCATCTTCTTTCTTCAGATCTTCAATGTTAGTTTTGAAGTGATAAATGTAACCAATTTGACGTATGGTGGCATGCAGCAAATAATCTCCAATCTTTGACAAAGTACAGTTCAAGATTTCTGATTCCATTTCCAACCTATTTGATAATAAAGTTTGATTAGGATGAATGAAATAACCATTGCAAATATAAAGCCAACAAAGATTAAACAAGATTAAAACAATTAAATATGCTTATTAAGGGAAACAACGCTGCCGTGCTTGACCGAATTTACTATTTAGACGAATTCGATACTAAAAACAATTAAATATTTGATATCACTATTTTAGATAACTGAAAGTAAATTTTGATAATGATAATATAGAGGTGCTTTTGTGTAGGTATACTCCATATTCACAAGATAAAGCAAAAAAAAAAAAAAAAGAGAAATAAAATTAAAAAATATTTGAGATTTTAGGGGAAAAAAAAAAAAAGAGAGAAATTAAATATTGGTTACTAGGGGTGTTCGGTTCCGGGTACCTTGCATTTTTTGAAGGAACTAGAACCAACGGTTCCTTAAAATTTGGAACTAGAACAGAACCGACTTGCCTTCCTAGGCACCTGCAACAGTAACTGTAACAACGGTTCGGCCTTCGCCCACTTCTAGGTATCCTATAAAATTATAATGACCCCCCAAAGTTTTTAAAATAGCAAAAAAAACCCTTAAAAACTTACGATACCCCCCCACCTGGCACTTGTTAACAAAAATAAAATTATAAATTATAAATTCAAAATTATAGACTCCGTTACTTTGTGAAGGTAGATTCTCAAAAATCAAACTAACTTACTTTAAATGTTATGAAATATAAATATAAATGTATTCACATTATTTTTTCTACAAAAGATTTTATTAACCCCCCTAATATTTACTTTAATTTTATATTAGTCTCGATTCTTGGTTCTTGGTTCTGATTCCAGTTCCTAACTATAGGAACCGGAATCGAAACCGCACAATAACGATTTCAAAAATTTGGAACCGAAACCTACCCATTGACGATTGGTTCTGGGTAGGAACCGGAATCAAACCCAGGATACTCATCGGTTCTGGTTCCAATCGGTTCTTTTGAACATCACTAATGGTTACAATGCCTGAATATAACAAAAATTTTCCAAGTTTAGTGAGGACATAAGGCCTTGCTTGCCCCCATGGGCTCTGTCACTAACCCTAAAGAAACACCATGTAATGGCTCAAATCAAAGTTCAATTTCGCATTGGAATTGAGGATGTGATTAGATTTCCTTTTAATAATATCAAATTGCTAATCAATATTTTTCATCGTAACAAACATAGTTGATTAAACATCCTAATTGAAGAATAATTAATTCATGAAAATAGTTTTCGTACCTTTAGAGAGGAAATTTCCTCATTCAATGCCAAGAACTTCACTTGATCTAACACTTAAAGATGCCTCACAAGTTTAGAGAGTAATAAATTTCCTGCAAATGAACAGGAAACATAAGGCGTAAACACAAAACAAAAAATAAAGTCGAAAATTTCAATTTTTGCTCAAGAATGAAAAACAAGATCGATCTTTAATTATTATCAAAACAAATATATAAGCTCCATAAAATTCAATAGTAACTTCAACTATATCTTTAAAATTACTTCCACATAATATTCAAAAGTCTTTTATACATAAAATTACTTCCACATAATCTTTTTGATCTTCTAATTTTCTTTTCTTGGAAGGAATTTGAATAATTGAAAGTGAAAAGAAATGAAGTTAAAATTAATAATTATACATTCCTGAATTAATGTTTAGCAAAGTCTTTGATCACCAATTAGTGTAGAGATTTGAGAACACAACTTCCACTATCCAACTTCATGATAAAAGTAAAAACACCAATTAGCTCTTTTTCTTTTTACGAAACCCAAAAAAATAAAAAAAAAATAAAAAGAAAAGAAAAGAAAATCCATATGTAACTTCTTATATCTAAC
This sequence comes from Pistacia integerrima, assembly GCA_026225825.1. NCBI lineage: Eukaryota > Viridiplantae > Streptophyta > Magnoliopsida > Sapindales > Anacardiaceae > Pistacia > Pistacia integerrima. The sequence continues at coordinate 10,192,954 of CM047738.1, forward strand.
AAACCACTACTTCTTCCTCAATTCAAACATCAATTAATTTACAATATATGAAGCCAAATTGCACACAATCTTAGACACATTGATAATGAACAGTAATTAAGATATGACAAATGAATGGAAGAGGAAGGTGTATAATAATTACTGTTCTCTTTAATTCTAATTGTTATTTCACTTTGTCTTTTGAAGAAATATTAATGTTATGTTCTTATGGTTTTGTTTTTGACAAGATTCATTAAATAGAAATCAATAGACAACCATTGGGGATGCTACTTCTCAAGTTCTTTGCACTGAAAAATGTATTAGAATATACATGTTTTCCTTTATTCTAGTGAAGCCTTAATATTAATCCTAAAGAAACGGCATGTTATGGATTAGATCAAATCAAATTTCGATTTCTCATTGGAATCATTTGATTTCCTTTTTAATATTTTTAAAGTGGTAAGTAATATTTTTCATCATAACAGACACGTCTAGTTAAGTATCCTAATTGAAGAATAATTAATTCATAAAAATAGCTTTTATACCTTTAGTGAGGAGCTGCTGCGTTTACAATAATTAATGGGAGAAATTGGGACATTTTTACAAGATGAGGCAGACGTTTCGGGGATATTTTTGGAATAAAATAATATTTGGGTCATTTTCACAATTTCAGAAAATATTTATATATAAATTTGGGTTCGCCCAATGAAGAAGAATCGAGAAGAAGGATAGGAGAAGAAATGAGAGAAGAAGAAAAAGAAGGAGAGAGAGAGTTTACACACACACCCCTTGGCCCATTTTTGCAAAAGTGTAAGAACAAAAAAATAAATTGAAGAGAGAGAGTTGAGAGGAGAGTAAGCCGAGAGTAGGAGATGAAGACTTTGGTGATTTTGGTGGGTAAAGTGGAGGAGGAACAAAGGAAGGTCTTACAATTTGGTGGTAAGTAGAGCTTAGACTGTTTATTGTTGGTGATTGATGATTTAATTGGTTATGAACTCTCTTGGTTTGTTGTGTTTAAAGTTTGGGTACTAAATGCATAAGGTTTAATCTGAATTTGAAGATTTAGTGCAATAAGGTTATATGGACAGAATATGTATATATACGCTGATTCTAAAGACCAAAATTTGCTTAAAAATGTGACTATTGATATAAACCAAATTATCCTGCGAAATTCTGACACGCTGAGTTCCGAAAATTTTATCTATGTTTTGGGTTTTCAATCTAAGCTCAAATCAAGATATTTGGTTTTAGACTTTTTGAGGATTTTCTATGAATTTTTTAAGTCGGCCCTGTGAATTCTGAAATTTATATTTCTGCAGATTAGGTACTTTTAGGAAATGATTTAGTACCTCTATACTTGTCCAAAATGAATGATGTAAAATTCTGGAGATTCCTTTATATATCTAGTTTATTTCTGGAGATTTCATGATGTTTCAGTAAAATGTTAATTTGATATGGATTTTTAAGTTCAGCAACATCAATCCTGGAAACAGTTTGACAGTTTTGAAGGAGTTGAAAGAAAATCTTTTTTTAAATACTTTTTTACTCTGGAATGGCTTGCGTCGTTTACTAGAGCCTTATATGTGTCTTGAATGCCCCATTAAATTTTTAGCTTGATTGAGTGAATGGAGTTTCTATGAAAAATCTGAAAGTGATCGCTGTCATGTTATGAAACAATTTTGTTTAATAGGAAATGAAGTTAATCATTTGGTGTGGAGATGTCCAATGAATTTAATATTGATGTATTATCACAGGGAGACCTTTGTATGAAAAGTTTAGTGAATTCCGGATAAAGGAGGGCAACGGGTGGCACGAATAAAGTGAAAGAAATGTAGTTAAAATTAATAACAGATAGTAAGTATTTGAAGTTGAAAGATTATTGATAGTTAGGTATACCTGAATTGATGTTATCCTGGAAATGCACCCCAGCTCGATGGTATCTTTACAACTTAGCAAAGTCTCTGGTCACCAATTAGCTTAGAGATTTGAGAACACAACTTCCAATATCCAACTTCATGATAAAAGTGAAAACACCAATTAGCTCTTTTTCTTTTTCCAAGAAAACAAAAGAAAAGAGAATCCATTGTATCTAACAAACCACTACCTCTTCCTCAATTCAAACATCAATTTCAAATTGGTATAATGCATAACACAAGAAGGATAAAAAAGAAACAACAGATATAGGCTTTGAATTGAAGATAGATATGGTTGAGCTTTATTAATATTTTTAAGTAGTCTTTTTTTAATTGCAATATAAATATCTACAGAGTGGCTAATACCTTAAATGAAAAATTAATATAAAATTAGTGTATTAAAGAATTCACTTACAGATATATGAAGCCAAATTGCACACAATCTTAGACCCAGTAATATCTTGCTAATGAACAGTAATTAAGATGGAATAATATTAGATATAACAAATGTAGGGAACATGGAAATGTATAATACTTAGATGAATGTACAAAATCGATCATAATAATAAAGATTGAAATAATTTCCTAAACTTGTAAGAATATTTATGATTACCTGAGTTCAGTATAGATACAAGTACTTAAGCATTCAAACAAACTATATATAATTACTATTACTTTAATTCTAATTTTTGTTTCAATTATCAAGATTCAATGTTATTTCACCTTGTCATTTGATGAAATATTAATGCTATGTTCTTATGATTCTGTTTTTCAAAAAATTCATTCAATAGACATCAATTGTCGGCTGTTGGGGATGTTACTTCTCAATCACTTTGCACTGAAAAATGTACTAGAATTTTTATGTTTTCCTTTTTACTATTGAAGATTTGTTTTACTCTCATATTAATCCTGAAGAAACAGCATGTTATGGCTCAAACCAAATTTCGATTTCTCATTGGAATTATTAGAGTTATTAGATTTTGTTTTTAATATTTTTAAACTGTCATGTAATATTTTTCGTCATAATAGACATTTCTAGTTAAGCATCCTAATTGAAGAATAATTCATTCATAAAAATAGTTTTTCTACCTTTAGTAAGTAAATCTTCTCCTTTAGTGCCAAGAACTTCAGTTGAACTAACACTTAAAGAAGCCTCACAAGTTTAGAGAATAATAAATTTCCTGCAAATTTATAGTAACATCAAATGGCTAACCAAATGAAAGAGCCAAATCGAGGAAACATAAAGCTTAAACACAGAACAAAATATAAAATCGCATTTTCAATTTTTGCTCAAGAATGAAAGACAAGATCTTTATAATTAAAAAAAAAAAAAAAAAAAAAAAAAGAGTATGTAAGCTTCATAAAACAATAGTAACTTCAACTATCTTTCCTTAATGAAATTACTTCCACATAATATTCAAAAGTCCCTTGTATTTTCCCTACTTCTAATCTTTATTTTCCTGGAAGCGAATTGAAATAATTTGAAAGTGAAAGGAATGTGGTTCAAGTTATCTACATATTGTAAGAAATGAAGTTGAAAGATTACAAATGGTTATACCTGAATTTTAACGTAGTCTGTGAGATCACCAATGAGCAAGGAGATTCAAGATCACAACTTCCAATGTCCAACTTCAAGACAAGTACAAATACTTATGTCAAGCTAACAATTGCACATTATAACAAGCTCTCTTTATATTCTTTTTAACTATGAGAACAAGAGCATAACCAAGAACAGTAAGGAAAAGTTCTATAACTCAGCCACTAATTACTAAAGAGCCTTTCATTCCAGAAAGCTTGTCTTTAAAACTAAAATCAGAAAAGCATTGTCAATAGAGTGGAAGCTCATTCAATTCAATATTAATGTTCTCATTTTTAAGGAACCACTATAAGCTTTTGTCAAATCAAACTTCAATTTGTATTGGAAACAATCCGTAACACAAGAAGGAAAAAAAAAAGTAACAGATTTAAGCTTTAGATTATTGGAGCTATGGTTGAGCTTTATTGATATTTCAGGTAATTTTTTCATCACAATAGAAATATTTAACTGTATGGCGAGTACCATTAATGAAGAATTAAGACAAAATTAGTGCATTAAAGTTGTTTTTCCATACCTACTGTAACGGGGGGATCACTTCTGAGAACTTCAATTGAACATGAATAAACGTGTACTTGACAATAAAGTATTGGATTGTAGGGAATTAAGGGAGAAAAACATTAAAAAGGAAAAATCAAGGTAAAAAAATGTATCTTGCGTATTCGTTTGTATCTTTAATTTCATATTCCTTCATAATATTGTTCTAATGACTTCAACAATCTCACATTGTAAAGTTCAAACAACTTTAAACAGGATTCGAATTTTATCTTCAATAAGAGCCAAATGGAGGAAACATAAGGCTTGAAAACAAAATAGTACAGTAAATTCCCTTTTTCATTTTTTTATTCAAGAATGAAAGACCAGGAAAAAAATAATAAAGGATTCATGATATTTATAAAATTAATATATAAATAAATAAAAAGAAATGCATATTTCATAAGTAACTTATTTGTATCTTATTTTTCATTCTACTGCTTCATAAAATTAATAGTGACTTCTAAACTATCTTTAACGAGTCAAGAAAAACAGACAGCGAGTGAAGTTAATTACTTCCATATAATATTCAAAAGTACTCTTAATATTTTCCCAACTCTTGACTTGTAAATTCTGATCTTTCTCTTTCTTGGAAGCAAATCGAAATAATTGGAAGTGAAAGAAATACAGCTAAAATATCGATACATTCAATAAAAAAACTAAAAAAAAAAAAAAAAAAAATGAAGTTGAAAGATCATAAATAGTCATACATGAATTGATGTTATCTTAGAAATGCACCCAAGCTTGTATATTTACAGCTTAGCAAATTCTCTTATCACCAATGAGAATGAAGATTTCAGAACACAACTTGCAATGTCCAACTTCATCACAAAGTAAACACAATTTATTCGAAACAGACAAGTGTATTTATAACAAGCTCCGTTTCTTTTTAAAGCAATGTCAAGAAAGAAAAGAAAATTATCAATATCTTCTTCCTCAATTTAAACATCAATTTCAAATTGGAATTATCCGTACAAGAAGGATAAAAAATAAAACACAGATTCAAGCTTTGAATTGAACATATAAATTGTTGAGCTTTATTAAAATTTTAAAATATTCTTTTTCATCAAGATAGAAATATCTAATAGAATTGGCAAGAACTTTAAACGAACAATTAAGATAAAATTAGTGCATTAAAGTGAGTTTTCCCATACCTTCTCAATGGGATCACTTCAAAGTTCAATCACTACCAAGAATATCCTGCTGATGTAAGACAAAATGATATAAGAGATAACAAATGAAGGGAACCTAAAGCTTATGTGACTAAAGGGATTCTTGACAATAAAGAATTGGACTGTAAAGAATTAAGAGGCGGAAATCAAGATCAAGAAAATGTATCTTGCATAAGCAAATAAGTAACTTGTTTGTATCTTTAATTTCATATTGTTTTATAAGAGAGTTCTAGTGATTTCAACAATCTCATGTTATACAATTCAATTGACTTCTACCAGGATTTTAGTATACATAATTGCATAAAAGAGTTCATACGGCATAGAATTTTAACTTCAATAAGTAACTTCTTTTGTTAGAACTTAGCAAATCCATGATAAACAATAAGCATGAAGATTTGAGATCAGAATGCCCAAATTCATGATGAGTAAAGTAAAAACATTTTAGATTAACACTACAAATGCACAAATATTTGTTTTCGGTACCCTTTGTAAGGAGATGTCCTCAAATACTACCCAGAACTTCACTTGACAGTATTATCCTGTAAATATGAAACATAACAAACAGAGGAATCATAAAGTTTACTTGAATATGACAAGAGAGATGTTTGACCACCAATGAATTTATCCATAATGCAAGAAGGATATTTAATTTAAAAAAAAAAAAACAAATTTAATTAAGCTTTGAACTGAAGATATGGTGGGATTTTTTGAAGTAATTTTTTTCATCACGATAGAAATATCTAGCAGGATGGCAAATAGTTTAAAAGAAGAATTAAACTGGTGTTTATTTCATAAAATTGCATGAAATAGCAATGGAAATAGGATTAGGAATGAGAATAGAGGAAGCAATATTCCATTGTTTACTTTTAGTTTTAACAAGGAAACCTGAGGGAATGGAATCACTACTAAGAACCTAGTTTGATCAACACTTTCAGATTGATGAAGCCAAACAGCGCACACTACAGATGCTCGAAAATAAAGTATTGAATTGTAGAGGATTCATGATAATGAGTAAATTTTTTAACACCAATGAGCTTGAAAATTTGAGAATAGAACTTGCAACGTCCAACCTCATGATGCATGAACCTAAAAAGAAATTTATTCCAAAATGACTGATGGACGTTACAAGATCTTTTTCTTTGCTTCACCATCAAAGTTTAGAAGGTAGATGAGAGAAGGAAGCAAAGCATGAAAACACAATGAAAAAATGTAATTGAATCATTTGTATAAAACCAGTTGCTGCATACTAAATCAATAGGTCAAAGCTTATTATTTCCCATTTCCTTTATCCATTGTTGTAACATTTCCTGCAATAAGGTACATATTCACAGTACATTTTAACTGGAACTGGAGAAAAGAAATGTATAAGACTTTGAGTCAGACACAGAATCAATTAACTCAAAAAATAGACCTCTCATGATTACTGGTATGGGTAGACCCATTAAAACATAAAACCAAACTCGTAACTACAATACAAGGGAAAACATGGCATGGAAAATCAATGAATTTATTTCCCTTGAACAGACTGTTGCATAGAAAAAGAACACACCACTAAAATCAATCTAAAATACAACATGGAGAAGCTCTCTGCTAGAAAGTACAAACTGGATTCCTTTCCTCATGATCTGTTTCTGCTGTGAAAAACTAAGACAAGTTTCTCTCACGCATAAATGATTCTATTTTCTCAACATCTTCAGGAGTATCAACACCATGGGCTTCATGGTCAACCTTTATCACCTGAAAAATGATTTTGAAGGCAAAGGAATCAAAGAAGTACTTAACCATGAGAATGTCTTTATGGCCAGAAAAAGAAGACAAACTCCAGTCTTCCAAATTTCTAATGAACTTTATTAACTGCAGCAAAGAGAACGGTTTCTAATACAATGACATGGCATAAATGCATATTTCACTCTTAACATTGAGCCTATATTTTTGGGCATTTAAATAACCTTATTAAGACTGCATAATAACCGATTGCTTATTAAAGATCCGAACCTCTATAAGTGGACCAGAATAAATATTTACATTGAACACTTATAATATGAACATATAGTATTCTTGCAATGCAGTATTTCAAGCCACATGGAATGAAAAATCTTTCATATAAGTTAGGCATATTAATATTACTCCACCTTACACGATGCAGTTGCCAAACAGGTTATAACGTGAAATAAGGATTACAACCTATGTGGTCATAGGTATGATAAAAAGGAAAATAGTTTACTGGCAATGCTATTAAGGAGACAACCAAATGATCAGATTTCCATGACACATCCAAACACTTCTAACAGTAGGTTCTAAAAAAGTGATGCTTTACTGAAATTATTGTTTGATGACTTAATACAAAAGAAGTCGCTCAAGGCACAATCACAGAAAAGAAGTCTACTATACCTTCATCTTATATCCATTCTCAATAACTTTCAGTTGTTCAAGATCTTTTCCTAGTTGAAGTGGGGTAGGTTGAAGCCAAGGATATATCTTCAGAAACATTGAATCATAGCTCTGGCCCAACAATAAAACACTATAAACTCATCGGGAGATAACATAATAATGACAATAATGTTACCATTGACAAGAGGAAAGTCCCTTTTTTTTTTCTTTCAAGAAAAGGAAAAGGGTGGAGCCATTTTGACACCTGAATTCCAAGATGAAGCATACATGGAAACTGTGGATTAACCTTCCCTGACCTGTATCAAGTAGTAGGCAAGTTCATCAACCAGCCCAATAAGTAATCAAAAAATAAAATAAAAATAATAGTAACATAGTACATATACAGATATATATTCTCACTTGGTATATGGAATCAGTCCCCATGAAAAATAAATAGCATAACCACAATTATCCACCTCACATTTCACTCAATTTGGATCAAATGCACCTTCAGGTTTTAAAGATGTGACAGCAGTGCTAAAACCTGCATCTGGAGCTGCCTGCAGCAGAACAAGTAAACTTCAACATGAACTCAAGGCATAAAGGATTATGTGAATATGATAACACAATCAAGAGATTGAACTACAATTTGTAACACATATGGTCAAGCTCACTCAAATCAGGATGTCAAAGTAAGGTTAAAAAAACTCTCTGAATTATTTGGATTACGACAGGCCATATTAACTTTTTTTTTTCTTAATTAAATGCACCTTCAAAATAATCGTACAACGGAAAGAGAATGTCAAACTAATAGAAGCAAACAATTGAATTCAGATCCAGAATCAAATTCAAAAACACCTTCTTCACGAGTATTCACTCTGAATAGCTCAAACAAAACCAACATATCTCAAAGACGAAGTTAATATTACATGAACCACAAATGTTTACATAGTGCATTATTGAATTGACAAAAAAAATCATGTAAGGAAATATATAAAATACCCAAGTGATCCAATGTGGTTGCCAATTTGGATCTTTCCCACGTTCTCTGCAGAACACCATTCTAAACAGTGAGTTAAATAGTTTCTGTTCACTAGATCCTAAGATACTATTATAAATTATAATTTCACACAAATAACCTAAATCACCCTAAGCTTTCTCATTAAAAAACTAATGAATCAAAAAAAAAAAATAAAAAATTGAAAACTTTATTATGGAATTGTCTCTTAATATTGGAATTATAACTCCCCTAAAACGCAAGAATGCAATTCAATTCAATTCAATTTACATGCACTTGTTCATATTAAATTAAAAGGGATTGAAATAATAAAATAATTAAAAAAAAATTTCAAGAGGGATCTAATAGAGAAAGCCAAGAGGGAACCTGGATCATGGGCTTGCCGAGGATATTAATGAGGGGTTTGCCCTAGAACCGTGACGAAGCAAAACGGGTGGCTATGATGCCCACGACCCGACTTCGCAACTTCATGGATTGACCCAGATAAGCGCGTGCTCTGTTGGCTACAGCAATGGCTGCTCCGGCCACAATGCCGTGCACGATCCATGATTTAGTTGAGGAACATTGGGCTCAGATTTAGCTATCACACTCTGTTTGGGCTACTTTCACTATAGTACTGTGTTTGTTTGTACTTTTTCTTGTTACCTCTCTTTCTATTTTCTTCCCGTGACGTGCAGCTTGTAATTAGACCACGGCAAAAGCGGGTGGGTGGGCGATGCTGGGTGAGGGTCAAGCAGTGCAGGGTCTTATACGGGTCGATATATACGGGTCCAATATTTTGGACCCGTGCCCTACCCTATACGGGTACGGGTGGACCCGCGGGTGGACCGTTTTTTCTCTCTCCAGATTTCAGTTTTGACAGTTTCACCCCTAATAGTTTTCAATTATGACAATTACACCCCTGAAATTCCTGCAGTTTTAATTTTTTACATTTACACCCCCTAAATCAACTACTCTAAATTCAATTCAATTAAGAATATAAACAAATATGAACCAAAATAAACAAATAACACATAAACAAATAATAACATATAATACAAAACTACAAATACGGAAATACCAACCAAAACAAACAAATACAAAATCACTAATACACAATTACACATAAACAAACCAAATAAGTCAATAAACTATAAATACCAATTAAAATAAACAAAGACATAATCCAATATTTAACAAAAAACATTCTTAGGACAGCAAATGTTCATCCCACAGTGGGCGTGATAGAGTCTCTTGATTCCACGGTCTCGAGATCAATTAATGGCACATCAAGATCATCATCCGAATCATCTTTCACCTCATCATCTACAAAACAATGATCAACTACAAATATTAATAAATGTAAATAATAAAATATACGAAATATTATGTTAACATGTTACCTTCAAACTCATATCCATATAGCCAAGTTTGAGTGCATATCAAAGATTCTGCATTTTTTGGTCGAAGTGAGCTTCGATATTTGTTGAGCACTTTACTACCAATACTAAAAGCAGACTCTGAGGCAACGGATGTTATTTGTATTGCCATGATATCACGAGCCATCATGGTAAGTACCGGATAACGATCACGATTATTCTTCCAATGATCAAGGATATCCAAATTCTGATATTTGACGCGATCAAACCTCATCTCTTCCAAATAATGATCTAACTCGGATTTCTTAGTGGAAATGAAAACACTCTCATAGCTGTCAAAATCCTACATCATTTAAACAGTTAAGTGTCAAAAGTTAAAATTAAACAATAAACAATACTTTATTTATCATAAGAATATAAAAACTAAAAAGTATAGTGACTTACAGAAGAATGATCTACACGCCTACTAGAAGTAGAACTACTCGCAGGAGAAACAACTGAAGGTGAGGCAGGAACTTCTTTACAACATTTAGCCTCGTAAGCTTGAAAAAGCTTTTGCAAGTTATTCTTAACGTCTCCAACTTAAGTACGGCAGTATTTGAATCATAAACTTTGTTGAAAGCATACTCCACAAACTGAAACTTGAGACGTGGGTCAAGAATAGTTGCAATCGTCAACACAAAACTATAAGAATCCCAATATTTTGTAAATTTTGGGATCATTTGTTTTGTCATGCTCTTAACAACTTCATCCTCACTCGTACTCTCTTCAATTAAACGCAATTGAATTTTCCACACACATTTCAAGTACAAGTTTGTTTGTAAGATATTTAGAACACCCGAGAATAAAGTCGTAATATCATTAAATGGTTCCAAGAACTTGCATATCCTCTCCCCCCTATCCCATTCTTCATTTGATGGACAAAATTTATAACTAGGATTTATTGTTGACAAAGCCACAAACACAGGACGAAATATTAACGCTGTATCAAGCATTAAAAATGTCGAATTCCATCTAGTGGAAACATCCAATCTCAACCCCATTGAGCTTTTCACTCCCATTTGTACAAAGAAGTTCTCCAAACTTGATTCTCCTAGCCTCAGTTGCTTTAATATATTTCACACTATCTCGAATCTTATTCAAAGCAACACTAGTAGCTCTTAACCCTTCTTGAACAATAAGATTCAAGATATGTGCAAAACATCGCACATGGAAAAATTCACCTTTACATAACAAAGCATTCTGCACACAAAGCTGGTTCCTCAAGATATCCTCCATCCTATCATTACTACTTGCATTATCCAAAGTAATTGAGAAAATTTTCTTTTCAATACCCCACTCTTGCAAGAAATTCATGATATTTTCTCAAAACAAAACCCAACCCCCGAGTGTGGAGGAGGAATATGACAAAAGTTCAATATTTTATTATCCCTCCTCTCTATATAATGTATATACCAAGTCCAAACATCAGAAGTTAAGCATATTCTACTTGTCAGCCTCCATAATTCAAGCTTAGTTTTTTTCTTTATCCTTTCAAATATTTTTAAGCAATCCGCCTTAGCGGTGTTCCTAGAATAATGCACAAGCTCCTTACACACATATGAAAAGACTCTCCTAGTTCCTTGATTCTCCACATATGAATATGGATAGTTATGTTGAATAATTGATAAGGCCATATATTCACGAAAAGTCTCTTGACTAATCTTTCTACTTTGCAATCTATGATCATGATCAATCAATAATTGCCCTACATCATGGTTGGCACGTTTTGGACAATTCTGTATATGACGCTTCATATTTTTTAGTCCCATGTGTGGCACTACCATATGCATAAGATTTACTGCATGCCTTACACCTAGTCCTTTCACTGTTATTCTCAACATATATCTTAAAATAATTCCAAACTTCTGATGTTTTACGTTTATTTCTAGAACTAGTTGTAGGAATACTAGAACTAAAAGGAGGTGGCATTACCCTAGAAGCATCGTCACTTGCTCTCACGTTAACCATATCCGTATCTATAGTTTTTGAATCCGCTATGTCAATGCTTGAGACTACAAAAAAAAAAAAATATATATATATATATATATATATATATATATATATATATATATATATATATATATATATATATATATATATATATTAGGTCTCTCACACACACTCAAAGGATAATATAATAAAATAAAGAAACAAACATCAAGAATTTAGTATTGATAAGTGATATCATACATTAATACCCATTCAAAGGGAGAAAAACTTTGGGTGTAAAGTTCATTATTAATTTGACCGAGTTAAGCAAATCTATCTTATTGTCTTCTAAATCATCTCTCTTCATTTAATCACTATACTTATAAACCAATTTTTGTTTAATTATGGCTTGATTTCCAGATTTTGCAGGAGAGGGAATGGTAGTTGAAAGTTAGTGTTGTTTAATTAATAAACATGTTTCATAATTTAAATTTTAAGAGGTTCCCAAGTATATTCCACTTCTTCAAGGTAGAGAATGTGGGCATTTTTGGTTTTTGTGGTTGAGTAGATGTATTACAGTATTAGGTAGGAATCAAATCTTGGATCTGAATTTAAACTCTAATTAATGACCACAATTTGGTTTTTATTTTTTGCATCTAACTCTGGGATCTAATCAACCATGTTTCAAATTCTAAATTGATTAAAATGTTATCATACCATGATACCAATAAACATTTAAAACAAATTTGATTTCACAAAATGACAACCAATTTTAACATCAAAAGGGTTTTGGGTCAATAGATTTTACTTTAATACCATATTAAATAAATAAAGTAAACAAATAAACTTAGGGTACAAATTCTAAGTAAATTAATGAACTGGGGGCATAAATTCCTACCAAACTAGAACACGTTTTTGTGTACTTGCATCTTGACCTTTTACATAATTTTATATTATCAATTTGTAATCTTAAAAACTCAGTTAATTGCATTTATTTAATACTGATTGGTGAGAACTGCTGGTCTAGATAGCAAACATAATAATTATCTCTAAACTCTTTCTTATATTCATTGGATTGTAAAATATCAAACGCTGAAGAATTGTGTCTCAATTTAAGTCAATTAATACTCAATCAATGTAACAGTAATAGGGGTAGATTCATTTCAGCGGTACATATTTATTAGTCTTGGATCAATGCTTACAAGTTACAAGACAGAGGATAGCAGATTAGCAGTAGAACAATGTGATACTCCCAATCCTCATTTATATTTTATACCCATCTATTACATTATACTGATACATACACAATTACACATACTGTAACATGATACATCCCTCGCAGGATTTAGATTACAACTCATTATACATATTGTAACTCTGTAAGTCTGTAACATTAACATACATGATACTCATTATACATACTGTAAAATACTCATTATACATACTTAAGTCTGTAACATACATGATACTCCCAAATCGGCAAATCCCAATCCTCATTTATATTTTATACCCATCTATTACATTATACATACACATAATGATACATCCCTCGCAGGATTTAGATTACAAATCAAAGAAGATTAAAGCAAGTAAAATTCTCATTTTCTCACGTTTCTTTCCATCCAAACAAGTCAAACTATAAACAAGTCAAAGTGATCAATATAAAACAAACACACAAAATATGGGTTAGGGATTCATTACCAGCTGACAAGGATGAGTAACGGTGACCGGAGCCTGTGGTATTGCCGAACTAGGAATGGGAATGACTGACGATTGGCGAAACAACGTAGCGATGGTGAATCGAAGCTGGTTCCTCAGACGATTGCGAACAAGCGGTGTGAGCGTGAATCGAAGCTAGTTCCTCACTGACGATTAATCGAAGAAGACTGAGAGATCAGAGATGAGATGTTGAGATGAGAGTGAGACTGTGAGAGGGAGGCGTGACCGCGTGAGCGTGATTCGTGATGAGTCTGATGACTGATGAGATGCGTGCGAGGGAGACGTGAGAGGGAGGCGTGAGGCGTGACTGTGAACTGTGACTCTGTGAGAGGGATTCGTGATGACTGTGACTCTGTGAGAGGGAGGCGTCAGGCGTGAGAGGGAGGCGTGAGTGTGAACTGTGAAGTCTGGCTCTGCGTGATAAAAAAATTAAAAACTTTTAGGGATTCATTCAGATTTCAGACATTGAAATGAATAGTGCCTTGGCTTATACGGGTGCCCGCGGGTGCCCACAGGTTCACCCGTATGACCCGTATTTTATTGGACCGGGTACGGGTACGGGTCACAAAAAAATGGGTTTAATTTATTGAACACGTACCCTATATTTTTTACCCGGGTACGGACCGACCCGCGGGTCCCAACCCGTTTTGCCAGGTCTAGTTGTAATGCAGAGAAGGACGGGAGCTTTTCTGGGTCACCAGGGCCAACGGGCTTAGTGGACTTCCAGCCCGGTCTACCGGAAACGGATGCCCAATTGGTAATTGGACTCCTAGCCCAAGCAGCCAATAAGAAGAACAAAACAAGTTTGTCAAAAAGATTTAGTGACATTAATCTCCCTGAAATTTAATTAACTAACAAAAATTTATTTCAACATTTGGAAATAATATAAATCTTTTTATTGATTAAGTTTTTATTGTTAAAATAAATAGTAATTCGATAAATGTTTATTAACTTATAAGAGTATAACTTAATAAATATTTTCAATATTTCATAAATTGCATGAGATTTTTTATTATTTCATAATTCAAGAGACGTTATTAACTATAAAAAATATCAAAAGTATTAGGAATCAACCATACTTCACTGATAAAATAACACTAAGTTTAGATTCTTATGTTATCAAACGCGCATTATATCATTGCTTATGTGACGTTGATATATCAAATGCAATTTATTTAAGATACAAACTATAGATATTCTATAAAAAATTAATGGAGGTAAACAAGAAAAAGGAATATACATGTTTTTACTTGTGTATGTCTATCCATACAAAATGCACGAGGAGAACAAGAATTAGCACATAAATAAATAACAATGGAGAGACCACATCATGGTTATCATGATTTTGTATGAACCACGTTGCTTTAATGTGGACTTTAAAAAAAATTAGTAAGTATCAAAACAAGTGAAAATATAGGACAACACTTCAGTCTATAAAACACATGAAATTGTGAAAAGATATCAGAAATTCAGAATCATAGCCTTCTTCATATCAAAACGTTGGATTTCTCTTAAGCTCCTTTCGTCTTTGGATTTAGCGGAATTAGGAACTGGAAATTGATATCAACAGAATCACTTGCTGATATATAAAATAAATGTTTGATTGTTTGAAAAAGATTTATACAGCTTTTATATACTTTCCACGAAAGCCTCTTGTTGTGACATCGTATTTCTCTACTTTAAACTTGAAGATATGGTCCTGTTATAGTTCTAATCTTAGAGATTGAACCTCAATGTTTCAGAGTAAAATTATTTGACTTTCATATAATTTTTTGACTTCAAAAATAGGTACACTTCTTTCTTGTAATTGAAGATCTCTTTCAATTACTTCCACATTTGTTCAACAATTTAGTTATTTACTTCCGTTTCTTGTTCTGCAGTGACCATGAAATCAATCCTTTGTTTAACATGGGAACTAATGAAAGATTTGCTACACAACAAAGAGTTTACATTCTCACTTTACAAAATAAAATAAAATAAAGAAAAAAGAAATGCTTATATTCGCTTATCTCCTACATCCTGTTCTTGTAGAGGACCTCCTGCAAGAGGTTTTTATTAGGTTGAGAAAGAAGAAAATACTTGGTGAGGTTTATTGGCTAGGCTGATCTTACCTCTTTATTTCAATAGGGAAAAATGAAAACAGAAAACTAAATTTTATCTTTTTGTGTATCAGAAATTTTACTTGGAATTTCACATTTCTCCTCTTTTGCAGATTAAATCAGCTTTTTTAATGGCATTCACGACCTTGGCCCAGCAGGAGCATTCTTGGTACCATAATTAGACTTGATCCGGTCTTGCCGTAGCGTAAAGGAGGATCTAATGGTGAGATGACTTTTAACAACTTGCTTCCTGGAGATGGGGAGCCATTACAGATACAATATGTGGATCAGCAACAAGAGATTTTGTGCAATTGGCAGTCAGATCATGAAGAAGAATCCTTTCTGCGTGGAGAAGATAGTGCAGAGTCTTCTGGAAAGAAGCGGAAAGCTTCTTCTAAAGAGAAGTCTAGAAAGAAGAAGGTTAAAGAATCAGGGGAGATGGAGAGGCATGAAGAAAGTGGCTCAAGGAAAGAGAGGAGTTCAAAGAAAAAAAAGCTAGAGACATAACCGTGAGAATGCCAATGGTTTTAGCTGATAATACAGCAGTCATTTCTCATTTGGTTTCGTGTACGTTTCCATACAACACTCATGAATCAGAGTTTGAGAACATGATTGTTGATGCATGGTCATTCTATCAAAATAAGCAGCGAAAATGAATTAGTAGAAGGTTGTGTGGTTTCAAGTCGGATGTGACCACTACTATCCATGCTGCTACTGGTCATGGCCTCGCTTTTTCGGCAAGTTGAAGACATGATTTTACGGAATGAAGAAATTGATTGGAGAAATTCATATAAATCTTTGATCTTTCTCGTTCTACGCTGTTAAGTAGCTCTTCAGCCACTAGTCACGGGGAGAGGCATCTGAGCAAATTTCTCAATATGTTTTACAGTTTTGAGAATTTAGCTGTCTGGTGTATTTAATGTATGTTGTTCCATTAATTTTTGTTTTTCTCTTATTGAAGGATTGGTTTCTCCCGTCTCTGAGTATACAGTTTGAAGATTCATAACTAATTATCAGTTTTGACATGTACTCTCTGCTAGCTAGCTCTTTTGATCATAAGTCATTTATATTTCCAAAATTTGTCTTTGAAAATGGTCCATCTTGACTGACAAGAATTTGTAGGAAATGTGTGTTTTCAGTAGCAGTATTAATTTCTCAGTTTCCTCATAAAAAACAGAAATTTCTAGAAAATATAAAAGGTCAACATAATCACTAGCCGATATATCAAACTCTGCATGTAAAAATTTAGTAAAATAAAAAAACAAAAATTAATTAGTATCAGAAACATAATCAAGTGAAATAGAAGACATCACTGTAGTCTATAAAGACACGTGAAATTGTGAAGAGATATCAGAACCATAGCATTCTTCATATCAAAACGTTGGATTTCTCTTCAGCTCCTTTCGTCTTTGGATTCACTGGAATTAGGAACTGGAAATTGATAAGAAATTCGATCAATAAAATCACTTGTTGATATATAAATATATGTTTGATTGTTTGAAAAAGATATGGTATGTGTTATGCTATGATGGTATCTTGTAGCTAAGATTGAGCGGTCTAGTGTACTGAAGAACTACTTGAAGCTACAAGAAAAACGATTTAAAGAAAGCAGCTAAAATGCAGCTATATTTACTTCGTTAACAAATAAACATTATGAGAATGTTTTTGAGTTACCCTTTGTTTTTTCTTCTTTCTGCTATTTGACACTTCCCTTATCATTGTTCTTTGTATGGCGGTAATATATCACTCAATTCAAGATGGCTCCATATAGTCACGTTGACTGCACTTCCATCTTCTTCGCCTGTTTTGGATGCCTGCAAAAATGACGATATTAAAGTTAATTTATCATGTTATTATTCTCAATACAAGAAACAAACATGAATATAATAATGATTCTAGTCCATTTAAAGGCAAAATGAGTGAAATATTGTTAGTATATCTTAGTAAATTCTTGATTATTGTTTAACTACAACAACATAAGACAATACATAGATTCGAGGGTGTGAAGAATTACAAGTACCTTTGCCTCGGCATGCACGGATTGATCATTTTGTGCATAGGAAAATCGTGTAGTGATCTTGGGACAATCCTTAACACGCAAATATTTAAGAGACGGAAATATGAAATGGTAACCCACGGAGCAGAAATTGGTGAGGTTTGGTAAATAAAGAGTGACAATTTTTTAAGTGGAGGTAACAAGATTTGTTTGTCATTTATGAGGTCACCTCTATTTGTATGTCCAAATACTTCTTCTAGTTGATTCGTCCCATCTACATTAATCACTTGCAGTTGTTGAAGATGTCGGCCTATGTTGACTGGAAAGACACATTTCAATTTGTGGCATTTAATCACCTTCATTTGAAAGAGATTTGGAAAGAATAGATGATCTTTATTATTCAATAAAGTTTCATCATCAACAACCAAGATTTGCTCCAATTCTTCACATTTCCCAATCTCCATATATGTGTAATAATAGCTATCTTTTATGCTTAGAACAGTTGTCCAAGTCAAGTGATTGAACTATTGTTAAAATATTTATTATTAATTAAAACTTAGTGAAAAATTAAGAAACTTATTTGACTAATTAAATCAAAACATTGAAACCATGAAACTTGGTTTTAATCCAGTTAAGGTTGCAAAATATTAATTTAAAAATAAACAGGAAAAAGTAGCCCCACAAAGGCCCAGCTTCTCATAACATCCAACTTCTTGTTCGAATTTGAATTGCACTATTATTACACACTGCATTTCTTTAAATCATGTACAAATGTCATATTTAGCATGCAACATTGTAATACATTAAATAAATTGTATAATATTACATAATACAATAATCCAGTTTAGTTAAATTTATGTCACATTTTATAATACTAAATAGTATCAAGTCAAAAATAAACTTAAAATAAAAGCATACCTCAAATGCATTCTTCATAACGGCTTCAAGTTCAACAATGAAAGACGGCGCGAAATTGCGAAATCCCCTCAGTACTAGCTCTTCTAAAGTTGTTGGCCAAGTTGATTTATAATTTTTTGGACAAAGGCTGATGAGGTTTGGTAGGTATTCAAGTCCTAATCTTCTTAGCTTAGGGAGAAGGATGTCATTTCCATTCGCTGCAACTACATTTTCCTCCCCCTTGTTATCTTCTTCTTCTGATGAGACGAAATGCTCCAATCTCCCACAACCCCAGACAATGACTTCTTCTAATTGTACCAGACTTTGAGCAAGGGACGATGAGAAGAGATATGTCAAGCTATTTCATCCTCCCACTTCAAACTTTTTAAGACTTTTGAGCCTCAAATACTGGGTAGGCCCCTTCCATATACACCTTAATTGAGGTAAGTAAAGTAGTGTTAACTCTGCTAAACTTGAGAGCAACACAAGATTTTCTTCCCCACTATGGCTTGGCCCCTCAAGTTCAATTACTTTTTGTAGCTTATTGCAAAATCTGATACGTGCTTTTTTCAGTTTATGTAATCTTGCAAACAACATTGGCGGAAATAAAGTATACAAATCATCACATTTATATAAAGATATACTTTCCAATTTTTCTAGAAACTCCTTCGGAGGCCTTCCATCATGGCATATTTCTCTCAAACCTCGCAAACCTTCAAGAGATAATTCCATCAAATTAGAGAAGGCAGTGGCTGGCACTTTGCTGCAGTGACGCATCTACTATGCATTTCAACTCCCCACAATATGCAAGCTGAAGACACTTCAACTCATTCAAGCCCTTTGGATCAATGGTTGGCACAATATTTTCACAGTCTACAATAGAACTCAATGTGAAATGTTCCAAAGTCGGATACAATGCTTTAAATGCAGCAAATGAAGTCGCTTTTGTACACTTGAAATTCAAGATTCTTGACTTTGAAAATTTCTTTTTTGCAATTGAAAAATCTTCATTCACTTCTATTTCATAACTTTGCAATGTGGAAGAGAAAGCAAAGTCTTTTGGGAGGCATTTATCATGTATGTGCAGTAATAGATGGGTCAATCGGCGTAGTGAATTCAATTCAGACAAGCTGACATTGCTTGTTTCTGCATTCATCCCTTCAACCGCCCATGAGCTATAATACGTTCTACCTGTGTATAATTCTTCAAGATGAGATAACCTCCGCAACACATTAGGGGGAATCCTTTTCAACATAAAACAGTTAAACAAATCCAACAATCTTAACTGACTAGGTTCCCCTAGTTCTTCTGGTAATTCATCAAATTCAGAACCTTCTAAACTAAGAATCTCCAGCCTTTTCAGCTTTCCGAGGGAAGATATGCCTTCCAGTTTGCAATATTTCAGATGCAGAGTTCGAAGGTTAGCCCGGAATTGAAGTGATTTCATTGACAGCTGCACTTGAGTTAGAGTAAGAACTTTCAGTGCTTTCATCCCTTCAAAAAATGCATCTGAAGCTTCGCTCAAAATCGAACCATATCTATATGCATCCAAAATCAAAATTTGGAGATTTTGATATATCAAACCATCAGGAAGCATTATTCCCCTTTCCCATTCTACCAAATTGATTGCCATGTATTGTTCCTGGCTCTCTACTTTTTGCAACTTGCTTATGCCAGCATTAACCAAGAATGCGTGGTTCTGCTTGGATGCCTTCCATAAGGCAAAATCACGAACCACATCATGCATTTTTATAAAATTTTCTTCACCAGCATCTAATAACAAACAAGAAGCTTTGAGGTTAGCAACCATTACACGCAGTTGGCCCCTTGAGTCTTCAATTGAGTCAGCATCTTGATTCAAACCTAACCCCATCCCATATCTTACCAATTCCTCTAAATCAATTTTATGGTCTTTAGGAAACAGCGAACACAATAAGAAATAAGACATGATCTCCTTGCTCTTCAAATAATCATAACTTAATTGAAGACAAGCATAAACATCTGTATCAACATTCTCTATAACATTAAATTTTGACATTTTTAGCTTCTGAAGTGCTTCTTTCCATTCACCGATAGTTTTTTCTCTTAGAGCACTCCCAATTGATACAATTGCTAAAGGCAAACCTTTGCATTCTCCAGCAACTTTAATTGCCATATCATTCAAGGTGGGAGACTCATCACTTATACCTGCATGACTTTTAAGTAAACTCAACCCTTCTTTTTCATTTAGAACATTTAGCGGAATTTGATGTTGACACCTCATTGCAAGACATACATGTTGTCGACGAGTGGTTAGAAAGATCTTGCAACCCTTGTGATCATCTCCAAAGGGAATTCTTATTGTTGTCAAGTCAAGTTCTGCCCAAACATCATCCAAGATTATGAGTATCCTCTTCTCTTTCTTTAATCTCAAATACAATCGGTCTGCTCTTCCTTGCTCAGTTTCTCCTCAAATTTAAAATTTAACGAGTCTGCTATCTGATCTCGAATATTTGTTGTGTTAGGAGTCTGGGATACAAACACCATCACAACCTTATCAAAAATTGTTTCTTCTATGACCCTTTTAGCTACTACTTTTGCCAAGGTTGTTTTACCCACCCCACCCATCCCATACAATCCAACCACATTAGTCTTATCATCTTTTAATGCCTCCACAATCCGATCAAGAGTGGCTTTTGTTGAGTCAAAAGGCATAAAATCTTTAGGAGCAAAGACATCCATGCCTGGTAGATTAACCCGATGTTGGGACACTCTATCAAATCTTTTACTATGCACTAACTCCAACATAATCTTTGTCTTTTTTGCTGCTTTCTTACTAATTTTATATCGCCAAAACCAGTTAGGACACCATCCATATAGACATGTCTTATTTACTTGTATTTCTTCTTCGAACTTCTCAACATCTGCCATGACACTATCTGCATCCGATAGCCATTTTTTCACATCGTTCATGATCTCTTCAGTATTTTTTATGGCAATTTTAACATCTTGTTGCACCAAATCTTTTAAGGATCTCAAACTTTCATCTTCTTTCTTCAGATCTTCAATGTTAGTTTTGAAGTGATATATGTAACCAATTTGACGTACGGTGGCATCCAGCAAAGAATCTCCAATCTTTGACAAAATACAGTTCAAGATTTCTGATTCCATTTCCAGCAATCCAGCCTATTTGATACTAAAAGTTGATTAGGAAAATGGAATAACCATAGCAATTATAAAGCCAACAAGGATTAAACAAGATTAACGTAAGGAATAATTTGAAGTACCTTGCACAACTACAGATGCACAGTTTGTGTAGTGCAGCCTTTGGATAACAAAGTAATTAAAAAGAACAACCACCTAGCTTTAATCACCTGTATTTAGAAGTAAAAAGTATTTAAGAAAACAATGTAAAAATGGTTATGATACAATTAAATCATATAATGCTAAGATGATCATATAATTAACATGGAAAATAAAAATAATTTTCTTATCTTTTAAGAATATCCATGATTTTAAAATTGAATAAATATTTCTTTCTAATTTTTCATTTCAATTATCAAGATTCATCAATAAAGAATCGATAAATTAATATTTAAAAAATGACGTTTTAGATTGTATGATTTATAAAATTAATACTAACATAATAAAGTTTGGTAGTTGCATTGAATTGTGTATAATATGGTGAGAGTAGAAAAACAATGTAGGATATTTATGCATGTATATAAACACTGAAACGTTAAAAAAGTTCTAAAATAATTTTCTGATCAATTCCCAACAAAATTTTAGCTTTCTTTTATTTTCTTCTAATTAACTAATTATGTGTTGAAAACAAAAATATGTAAATAAATAAAAAGAAATGCATATTTCATAAGTAACTTATTTGTATCTTAGTTTTCATTCTATTGCTTCATAAAATCAATAGTGACTTCCAATTATCTTTAATAGACAGCTAGTCAAGTTAATTACTTCCACATAATATTCAAAAATGCTCTTGATATTTTCCCAGTTCTTCATCTTCTAAATTCTAATCTTTCTTTGTCTTGGAAGCAAATTGAAATAATTGAAAGTGAAAGAAATATAGCTAAAATTTCAATACATTCAATAAAAAAACTAAACAAATGATGTAGAAAATCATAAATAAGCATACATAAATTGATGTTATCCTGGAAGTGTACCGAAGCTTGTATCGTTACAACTTGCAATGTCCAACTTCATCATAAAGTGAAAACAATTTATTCCAAGCAGTCAAGTGCACATTATAACAAGCTCCTTTTCTTTTTAAAGCAATGTGAAAAAAAAAGAAAAGAAAATAATCCATATCTTATATCTAAAAAACCACTATACCTCTTCCTCAATTCAAACATCAATTTCAAATTGGAATTATCCATAAAACAAGAAGGACAAAAAAGAAACCACAGATTTAAGCTTTGAATTGAACATATATATGGTTGAGCTATATTAATATTTTAAAGTATCTTTTTTCATCACAATAGAAATATCTAACAGAATTGGCAAAGACCTTAAATGAACAATTAAGATAAAATTAGTGCATTAAAGTTTGTTTTCCCATACCTTCTGCAATGGGATCACTTCAATCACCACCAAGAACTTCACGTACAGATTTACAAAGCCAATCTGTATACACAATCTTAGAGACAACAATATCCTGCTAATGTTAGACAAAATGATAAGAGAGATTACAAATGAAGGGAACCTAAAGCTTATGTGACTAAAGAGACTCTTGACAATAAAGAATTGGATTGTAAAGAATTGGATTGTAAAGAATTAAGGGGCAAAAATCAAGATCAAGAAAATGTATCTTGCATGAGCAAATAAGTAAGTTGCTTGTATCTTTAATTTCATACTGTTTTATAAGACCGTTCTAGTAATTTCAACAATCTCATGTTATACAATTCAACTAACTTCTACCAGGACTTTAGTATACATAATTGCATAAAAGAGTTCATATGGCATAGAATTCTATCTTCAATAAGTAGCTCAAATTCTAAGTCCTAATATCCTTCCCTGACCCTGATCTTCTAATCTTTCATTTCTTTAAAAATCAAATCGAATATTGAAAGTGAAAGGATTACGATTATGCGGTCAAGCAAAAGTCAAAATACAAACAATAGTAAAAGTAAATAATTGTTGAGATTGTGGAGCCAAATTCAACCAAATTAGTATTGCATTAGGACATGGGTTTTCCTAAATTGTTTCTATGTAGAATTGTTTTTCTTTAGGAAAACAATTTGAAACAATTTGGAATAGGAATATAATTGTATTAAAATAAAACTCCTATTAGGATATAAGATTTGAGTCATATTAGGAATAGTATCTTATATGTTACCTATAAAAGAGGTTAAATCCCAAAGTCAGGTAATTGAATAGATTAGAAGGTGATACACTCTCGATCACCCACAAATACTTGAGGAAGAATGGAAAAGGCAGTACATGCCATTTAGGCGTGGGAAAATAGTTGGGTGGTTAGGCCACGTGGCAGGATCTAAGGAATCTGTAGAGTGGGGATTACAATTGTATTTAGCTGGGTAGAATTCACATTTTGTGAGTAGGTTGTTATTTTGGGAATCCTTGGGAGGCCTCTAGCTCCTCGAACTACTAGAACCTATCATTTTTCCAGTTTTCCTTCTTTTTATTTCATTATTGTTATCCAATATAAATTCTGATTTCTTTCTTAATTAAATTGTGTTGGTGAGTGAGGATATTGGATAGTTGAAATCTAGGCAAGTGTTCTTCATTTTGGTATCAGAGCTAAGTTTAGAGTATGGTAAAAGTAAAGATGGATAATAGAATGAATAATGTTGAAACTGAGGTGAACACGATGAAGGGGAATATGAACTCGATGAAGGAAGATATAAGTTCAATTAAAGCGGATATGGGTAGTGTGAAAGAATACTTGACAGAATTGCGTGAATTAATGAGAATGAGGGAAGAAAGGGATGAGAGATGAAGTCGTGAAAAGGACAAATCCAAGTCATCGAATAATATCATCCACCATGACGGCGAGGATTCCAATCGGTCTAAGAGCAGTGATATGGGAAAGGAGAATAGGAGGTTCCAAAAATTGGAGTTACCCATCTTTAGTGGAGACGATCCTTATGGGTGGACATTCAGAGCGGACCGAAATTTCAGTATCAATAGGTATGAAGAGGTGGAGATGGTGGAGGGAACCATCGTATGTATGGAGGGGAGGGCACTAAACTGGTACCAATGGGTGGAATCCTGATCTCCATTTCAATCCTGGAGAGCCTTTAAGGCGGCCTTGATAGCGAGATTCTAGCCATCATTTCAAGGATCAATATATGAGGCACTGGTGGCACTGAATCAAACCTCCACCGTGATAGAGTACAAAGAGCAATTTGAAGCTAACGCTACTCCCTTGCATGAGGTAGGAGAAGGATTACTAATGGGCATATTCACTAATGGACTCAAGGAAGATATAATGGGTGAATTGCACTTGGCCCAATCTAGTACATTATTGGAAATTATGGAGTAGGCGCATCGAATTGAAGAGAAAAATTAGGTCATAGACAAAACGCGGCCCAGAAGCAATAATACCCAGTTTGGGCGAGTGGATCAATATACTCGAGTCTCTTTTAGCCCATACCCGATACGCCTAACTTGGTGCGCTGACACCGATAAAAACTCAAATTCAACTTTCTCTTCTCCAAATCGTAATCTCGACAGAAGAGAGAAATCGACTAAAACAGTGGCTTCAAGCTATAGAGGCGACACCTTTTGACGCCTATTAGAGCCAGATCTATAGTATAAAAGAGAACGAGGGCTTTGCTATCGATGTGCTGATAAGTTTGGACCAAATCACAAGTGATCGGAGCAAATCGCTCCAAATCCTATTGGCAATGGATGATGATGATGAACCAAAGAAAGAAGGGACTAATCCAGAGACCGAGGAGGAGCCAATCATGGAAGGTAACTCCCTAAACCTATTGATGAATTCCATTTTAGGGATTTTGTCTGATAAAAACTTGAAGGTAAAGGGAAAAATTGGGAAGGAAACGTTGATTGTGTTGGTTGATAGTGGGGTGACCCACAATTTTATTTCTTAAGAACTGGTAAAAAAATTGGGACTAGAGATTTTTCAGAGGAAATCATTCCGCGTGATGGTGGGCAATGGGACGACTGTGAGAAGGAAAGGGGTATGTAAAGGAGTTCGATTGGAGGTTCAGGGAGTCCAAATCAGTCAGGATTTCTTTCCATTCAATTTGGGGGGAGTTGATGTGGTCCTCGGGATTGCGTGGTTGAGTTCATTGGGTGATGTCAGTGTGAAATGGATAAACCTGACAATAAAATTTGAAGTGGAAGGAAAGAGGATGGTAATTCAAGAGGACCTTTCCCTGGTTAAAACAATAGTGTCACTTAGGGCTATGCTACGAACTCTTCATACTAATGAGACTGGATATTTAGTGGAAGATGTAGATTGAAAATCATCTGTATGGCAAAAATTTACATCTACCTCTCTTAGGAAATAAACTCGAAGAAATGTCAAATGAAGAATCAGTACTCCTTGATAGACAAGTATTGGGAATCATTCGACTTACATTGACAAAGAACGTGGCAAGTAATGTGGCAAATGAGATAACCACAACATGGTTGATGGAGATCTTATCTGATATGCATGAGAAACCTTATGCGAATAACAAGGTACATCTTATGAAAAGATTATTTAATCTGATGATAAGAGAATGGGCTTCCATGATAGAGCATATGAATGATTTTAATATAATCATTAATCAATTTTCATTTGTAAAAATTAATTTTGATGAAGAACTTCATGCCCTAATACTTATGGCCTCCCTATCAAATAGTTGGGAGCCCATGAGAGCAATAGTCAATCATTCAACAAGTAGTACAAAATTAAAACTCACCGATGTCAGGGATAAAATTCTCGCTGAGGAGGTTTACAGGAAAGATTCAAGTGCAACGACATCAAATGCTTTGAATGTTGAAACAAGAGGAAAGGACACGATAGAAATTCAAACTGAAGTAAAGGAATATCAAAATCAAGAAACAGAAGAAGCAAGTTCAAGTTTGGGAAAAAGATAGAATACTGGAATTGTGGCAATAAAGGTCACATGCATAGGAATTGCAAAGCACCAAAGAAATAGGAGAACAACAATGACACCGCTAATGTGGTAACTGGGGAGGTGCAAGACGCTTTACTTTTATTTGTTGATAGTCCTATTGACTCTTGAGTTTTAGATTCAGGAGCTTCATTCCATACCACTCCACACCGTAAAATTCTAGAAAATTATGTGGTTGAAAATCATGGAAAGATATACCTAGCTGATAAAGAACCTTTGCATATTGTAGGTATGAGTGATGTTAGGTTGAAGATGACGAACGGATTTTTGTGGAAAATCCAGAAAGTAAAACATGTACCAAGATTTATGGAAAATCTAATATCAGTAGGGTAGCTTGTCAATGAAAGGCATAATGTGTCCTTTGTGGGTGGTGCATGGAAAATTACTAAAAGAGCCATGGTTGATTTCTCAAGGAAATAAAACTGGAACTCTCTACATGACTTCTAGTTGTAGAGATTCAGTTGCAGTCACATATGCTAGTGTTACCTCAAGTTTGTGGCATTGTAGACTTGGGCACATGAGCGAAAGGAATGAAAGAGCTTCAATTGAAAGGAAAACAACCAGAGTTCAAGTCAATTGATCAGAGTTTATGTGAAAGTTGCATCTTCAGCAAACAGAGAAGAGTGAGTTTTCCCAAAGTACCAAGGGAACCAAAGGCAAAGAAGTTGGAGTTTATTCATACAGACGTGTGGGGCCCACTCCTATGTCATCCCTTGGAATGCCAAGGTACTATGTGACGTTCACTGATGATGCGAGCAAAAAGGTATGGGTTTATCTTTTGAAAAAGAAGTTTGATGTTTTTGATACTTTTAAAAGGTGAAAAGGCATGATTGAGAATGAGACAAACCTAAGGGTAAAGTGCTTGCGATCCGATAGTGGAAGAGAGTACATTAATGAAAGGTTCAAAGAATATTGTGCAAATAATGGGATCAAGATAGAGAAAACCATTCCTACAACTCCTCAACAGAATGGTGTCGTCAAAATGATGAACATAACCCTAAATGAGCTTGCAAAAAGCATGAGATTGTATGCTAGACTACTACAAACGTTCTAGGCTGACACAATTAATACCGTAGCCTACTTGCTCAATAGAGGACCCTTTGTACTACTGAATTGAAAGATCTTAGAAGAAGTTTGGAACTACGAAAAGGTAAATTATTCTTTCTTAAGAGTATTTGGTTATTTAACATATATTCACATGACTCTACTCTTAGAACTAAGCTTGATGCTAAATCTAAGAAATATTTTTCATTGGTTATGGTGATGTCGAGTTTGGTTATCATTTCTAGGATGAAAAAAACTACAAGATTATTAAGGAGCAAAGACGTCATCTTCAATGAAGATATAATGTACAAGGATAGGCTTAACATGAAGTTAGAAAATCCAAGCATTGAAGTGAAAAAGCAAGAGGTGGTTCTTTTGAAAGACTTCCCAATGAATGACATGCAAGACAATAACCAGGAAGATCAAGAAAATATAGCTTCAGAAGTTGAACCACAAACACTCATCTTTGAACCCAGAAGATCTTCCAAGACTATAAGACCATCATAGAGGTACTTCCCTTCATTGCATTATATTTAACTAATTGATGATGATGAATAGAAGGTAAAGTGCTACAAGGAAAAGTGCTACAAGGAAGCGATGCAAGTTGATGACTCAATCAAGTGGCTAGCTATGAAGGATGAGATGAACTTATTATTAACAAATCAAACCTAACAGATGACAAAGCTACTAGAAGGGAAGAAGGCATTGCAAAACAAATGGGTTTATCGAGTGAAAGAGAAACCCGATGGTAGGAAGCGATATAAAGCAAGACTAGTCGTGAAAGGACTCTAGTAGAAAGAAGGCATTGACTACACTGAAATTTTCTCTCCAGTTGTCAAGTTGACTAATAAAAACAATACTTGGGTTAGTGGCAAAAGAATACCTTCATCTTCAGCAGTTAGATGTAAAGACAACGCTTCTTCATGGAGAATTGGATGAAGAAATTTATATGCAGTAGCCATAGGATTTTAAAGTACAAGAAAATGAGAGAATGGTGTGCAAACTTCAAAAGAACTTATATGGGCTAAAACAGGCGCCTAGACAGTGGTACAAGAAATTTGATGGGTTTATATGTAGTAACGGTTTCCTAAGATGTTAAGCAGACCAGTGTTGTTATTTCAAGAAATTTGATAACTCCTATATCATCTTATTATTATATGTAGATGACATGTTAATTGCAGGGGCTTGTAAACAAGAAATAGACAAGCTAAAAAGGCAATCGTCAAAGGAGTTTGCTATGAAAGATTTGGGAGCTGCAAAACAAATCTTTGGTATGAGGATTACTATAGACAGTGTCAAAGGTTTCTTGAAGTTGTCATAAGAAGAGTATGTGAAAAAAGTATTCAACAAGTTCAGCGGATGGAGCAAAACCAGTAAGTACACCTTTGGCTAGTCAATTTAAACTATCCAAAGATCAATCACCTTTAACAGAGCATAAGCGAAGCTACATGGCTAAAGTACCATATGCATCAGCGATTAGCAATCTTATATATGTCATGGTGTGTACAAGGCCAGACATAGCACATGCAGTGGGAGTTGTAAATAGGTACATGAACAATAAAAAAAAATAACATTGGGAAGCAGTGAAGTGGATTCTCAGATGTTTGAGAGGTATTACACATACAACATTATGACTTAGGAAGTCAAACTTAAAGCTACAAGGTTATATAGATGCTGATATGGCTGGTGACATTGATAACCACAAGAGTACCATAGGTTATGTCTTTATATTAGGTGGTATAGCAGTCAGTTGAGTTTCAAAGTTACAGAAGATTGTTACTCTCTCTACTATAGAGGCAAAGTATATTACTGTGACAGAAACTAGTAAGGAGTTGATATGGTTACAACAATTCTAAGAAGAATTTGGTTAGAATTATGAGAAGAGCGTTTTGTACTGTGATAGTCAAAGTGTTATTTGTCTAGCAAAAAACCTAGTCTACCATGCTAGGACAAAACACATACAGGTTCTATATCATTTATTTTATTTTGCGAGTCTCTACTCATCATAAATTCTTTACGTCTTTAATTTAAATCTCTGTAGTTGATGTGTATTCATTTCACCTTGTCATTTGAAGACATGTTATGTTCTTTGGATTAATAATTGTTGTCACACATTCTATATAAGAACTTACAAACTCCGTTGGGTTAAATTCAGTAGCATTTTAGCTGAGGTTAGATTCAGTAGCATTTTAGCTGAGATTAATTAGGTTTTGATAAGATTTTAGTCCTACTTAGTATTTGTTAGGTTTCACAGAAATTTTGCTAAATCAATTGACAAAAAATTGGTTGTGTTTTTAACAAAATTCATCAAATACAAATCAATAAACAACCAGAGAAAGCTATTTCTCAGGTTCTTTGCTAAATAAACGGCATGATAAGGCTCAAATCAAACTTCAGTTTCTCATTGGAATTATTCGTAACACTAGAAATTTGAAAATTACATGCGAATTGAGGATGTGATTAGATTTCGTTTTTAATATTTTTCATCACAGCAGGCAAATCAACTGAACATCCTAATTAAAGTCTAAAGAATAATAAAAAAGATAATTAATTCATAAAAATATCTGTCATACCTTTAGTGAGGGAATCTTCTCATTCAATGCCCTTCACTTGAACTAACTCTAAAAGATGCCACGCAAATTTAGATAGTAATTAATATCCTGCACACGAGGCTTTAACACAAAACAAAAAATATAATAGCCTTTTCAATTTTTGTTCAAGCAAGAAAAACAAGGAAAATAATAGTAATAGAGGATTCAGCATCTTTATTATAAAAAAAAATGCAGAAGCTTTCAAAAAATCATCTATGACTTCAACTATTTTTAACTAGTTAGACAGACAAATATAAAATTATTTCCTCATAATATTCAAAAGTCTTTGATATTTTCCCAATTCTTGATCTTCTAGTCTTTCTTTTCTTCGAAGCAAATTGAAATTATTGAAAGTGAAAGGAATGTGGTAAAAATTAATAACAGATCGAAAAAAATGAAGTTGAAAGATCATAAATCGTTATACCTAAATTGATGTTATCCTGGAAATGCAACCCAGCTCGATCGTATCTTTACAACTTAGCAAAGTCTCTGATCACCAATGGGCATAAAGGTTTGAGAACACAACTTGCAATGTCCAACTTCATGATAAAAGTAAAAAAAAAACTTTATTCCAAGTAGACAAGTGCACATAATAACAAGCTCTTTGTTTTTAGCACTACGATAATTTACAAACTATGTGATCAAAGAAAATAAGAGAATTAATTCATATGTTCTCATAACTGAGAAACCATTATACTTGTGCCTCAAATCAAACTTCAATTTCTAATTGGAATAATCCATAACACAAGAAAGAGATAAAAGAATCATAGATTTAAGCTTTGAATTGAAGATATGGTTGAGCTTTATTGATAGTTTTAAGTAATTTTTTTCATCACAATACAAATAGCTAACAAAAAGGGTAAATACACCAAATAAAGAATCAGGACAAACCTATAGCCTTGAAGTTAGCTTTACATACCTTCTTTAAGGAGATATCCTTGATCACTACCGAGAGCTTCACTTGACTATCACTTATAGATATATGAAGCCAAATTTGCCCACACTCTTAGAGAACAATATCCTGCTAATCTACAGTAAAATGGAATGATATTAGAGATAACGAATCAAGGGAGCATAAAGGTTATGTGACAACAGATGCTTGACTTTTATGTGCAAGAACCTGATGTATTGATTGTGCCTCCTAGGATAAGGTCTTGTGTGCCATTGTGGTAGTATGGAGCGGGATTCAACTAATACAAGCAGAAGCTTCTGTGTGAGTAAACAGATTTCAAGGTGTTGCGAGTGGTTGACACGTCTAGAGGAGAGTCGCGCCTAATAGAGCTAGTGTTCCTTTAAGTCCAAGGGTTGTGCCTGAACTAGGAGCCCTGAAGACTATGCATGAGGGTGTGCATGCAAATGGGTGGAAAAGAATGTCACAGACTGATTTGTGGGCAACCATGGCAATAGTAGTTGTTGTGATAAACTCGAAATGTTGTTGGTTACACAAAGAGTGTGCATAGCAAATGTTCCAAAGATGGAGAGTGCAAGAGCCGATGGAAGTTGTTCTTCAAAGTTCAAACATCTTGACCTAGTTGAGTTAGGGAGTTTGTCGCTAATCAAGGACTTGACAATGAAAAAAGGGACTTGGCCTTCCGTGCACAAATTGGTCGGGAATTGGAGTCACTCCCTTGATGAGTCCATGGCAAGACAAAATCAATTAACCTCAAGCCATTTATGGCATGACATGTAGGTTAAAACCCAACTAATATCCGATGTTCTAGTGTCACATGAGGCAACACACCCCCCCCCTTAATCTTTTTCAGTGGACATTTACATCCAGAAGATTTTATTAAATGCACTGAATTATTGATTGAATTTTTTATGGGTGTTCCAGAAGGAAGCCATGTCACATTTATTGATTATTTATTAATCGATGATACTTTCCGTTGGGGGTCTTCTTGGAGACAAAGAAAAAGCCAATATGGAAGAATGTACAAAACCTGATAGTATGAAATAAGACATGCCTTGAAAACTCAATTTCTTCTTGTGGAGCATGTTGAGATTAGAGATGGCAATGGGCCCGATATTTTCGGGTACCCGGCCCGGCCCGGCCCGAAAGGGGTGGGCTTTACCCGAGGTTGGCGGGCTTGGGCTTGGGCCTGGGCTTGATTTTAAGGCCCGACCTCGGTGCGGGCCGGGCATGGGTATATCTTTAGGCCCGGCCCGGCCCGGCCCGCCCGTCTCGAAAATTTTAGTATTAATTTTACTAATTTACCCTTATACTATATATTTAATTACAATATTATATATATATATATATATATATATATATATATATATATATATATATATATATATATATATATATATATATATATCCATTTTTCCCAAACTCTAACCTCAATTTTCATCCCATATTAAAGGTTTAACATGTTAAAATTGCCTTTAAATGAGTTAGATGGGTTTAGTTCAACTTATTAAAGTGGATTTCACCATAACATATTATGCACAGCTGAAAAGTTAGTATAATCAACTATTATAGAGTTTTAATTGCTCACTTATTGCTTAAATTATTTGTGGAAATAACTTCAATTAATATTTAAAAACCATTTCTAAAATTAAAAATATAAAAAAATTTGAAATTTATTAATATTTAAAAATAAACATTATTAAAAAAGGCGGGCTTGGGCCGGGCCTGCGGTTATAAAAAACCCGTCGGGCCGGGCTTGGGCTTTGCCTATCATACCCGTAGCGGGCTCGGGCCGGGCTTGGGCCTGTGTCATGAGGTCGGGCTTGGGCCTGGGCCAGGGCCAGGGTACCCAGCCCTTCCCAAGCCCGGCCCATTGCCATCACTAGTTGAGATGTTTTTAGTTCAATATGAGAATTTTCATCAAGGTAATAGATATGTGATGGACCCAAAATACACAACTGATACTCACGTAGGATAGGCAAGGGAAGGCAAGGGCAAAAGGGGTAAATCACCAAAGACAAGTGTCCTATTAGTTGTTAGGATTCAGTATCAGAATAAAGGGGTAGTGGTACCACAGAGAAAGGACATCATTTTTGTTGTTGCATGAATCGAGTGTGGGAGGTGCTGGCCCTGAAGACCAACTGATGTTTTTGTTTTACTATTTCATTCAAACAACCCATTGTTCTCTTAACTCTTATTATTATCAATATATCATTTTCCATTGTTTTGAGTTGTGTGTTGGATTTGGTGTTGGAATATTGCTAAATTTGTGTTGATTAGTTCTTATTTTTGCATTTGAGTTGTGTGTATTGCGTGTAAGTTGAGAAGAGGTCTGTGAAGGTACTGGGTTTCATCAAAGCGGTATCGAGCACGGTCTTTGAGGGTATGGTTGGCACTCGAATGGAGGCCAGAATCAAAGGGGTTGAAAAGGAGGTAACGGTGGTTCAAAGGGATGTAGCCAAGGTGATAGAAACAGTGAACTCAATGAGAGAGATTCTGATGGATATGCAAAATTGGATGAGAAGGAAAGATGAGGAAGAGGAAGAACGACGGAGAAACGTGTCTGGTGAAACCAATCCGGATAGAGGAGGACGTACTGAACAGAGACATTTCAGGGAACAAGGAGGCTCAAGGGAGGACCACGGTGGCGAAGGGTCGAACCAGGGCAGAGAAAGGTGGTACCTCCGAGACTGGGGAGGCCAGAAACTGGAGCTTCCTCTCTTCTCCGGCGAGGATCCATATGGGTGGATCTTCTGAGTAGAAAGATATTTTGCAATCAATCAGATCTTCGACGAGCATAGAGTATCGTCGATAGCCCTTTGCATGGAAGGGGAAGCACTCCACTGGTACCAGTGGACAGATTCACGAACGACGGCGATGTCCTGGCCAGCCTTCAAGGTGGCATTGCTGCAGCATTTCAGCAGAGCGCAGGAGGTCAGTCCACTGGAGATTCTGATGTCGTTGGGTTAGGAGGGAACCGTGTTGGAGTTTCGTCAAAAATTTAAAGAGGTCGCGATGTTGACTCACGGTGAGAGAGAAGAGGTACTGACAGCAGCTTACCTCAACAGACTTAAACCAGAGATCCGGGCTGAAATCAAATTACAACAGTCGGATCTCATGATTCGACTCGATTCCTTGACCCAGGTTGCATTGATGGCCCAACGAGTTGAGGAGAGAAACTGAGCCTTAGAAGAAGCCCAAGTAGGCCTGGACCGAACAGTAAAACAAGGCCACATCAATTACTTATCCAAGCCCAATTCCCATTTACCCAAACCCAATTCTAACTCACTTAAATTTGACGAAAACGCAAAACTCTAGAATTCAAACTCATTTCTTTCACCCTCCAGATCTGCAAACCAAACTCACCAAAACCACGTGCCTTCCCAAACCTCAGCCTTCAACCAAAGACTTCTATCTGAGAGCTACGGCAACTTTGGGTCAGCATCGTCAAACAGCAGTAGAACCCACACTTTCCGGCGAGATTTTTCATTCAAAAAGTTAATTGAATTTGAGATACAAAGGAAGAGAGAGCGGGGCCTGTGCTATAGGTGTGATGCAAGATATTCTCCAGGGCATAGATGTGGGGAGAAGCAGTTCCAAGTACTCCTAGTTGATGAAGAGAAAATAAAGAAGAGGAAACAATTAATGACAAGGAAATGTTGGAAGAAGAAGTTCCCAAGGAAGCTGAGTTATCAATTAAGTGCTGGTTGGAATTAACGAGGCCTAAAAGCGATGAAGTTGAGTGGAGAAATTAAAGGTAGGGAGGTTATAATTTTTAATTGACAATGGGCATAGCATAACTTCATAAACAGGGGGCTTGGTGGAGGAACTTTAGATTCCGTGAGAACGAAAAACATTCGGAGTGAGGGTTGGTGGCGGCTATAACGTCAGGTGTCAAGGCGAGTGTAAGGGGGTATGTCTAAGCTTGCAGGGTATTGACATAATACAGAATTTTTTCCCATTTGAGATAAGCAGTGCTAATGTTATTTTGGGTATAGCTTGGCTGGAAACATTGGGTGAAACAACCACATATTGGAAGAAGTTGGTAATGAAGTTTCAGTGTTCGGGTACCATGGTCACATTTAAAGGAGATCCAGCTCTGTGCAGAACTATGGTGTCACTTAAGGGGATGCTGAAAACGTTACAAACTGAAGGATCGGGATACTACATTGAGTTCAGGCACATGCAGATATAGTCAACACAAGAACCAGGCCATTCGGAGTTGATTAAGAGTTTATTATAGCAGCATCAAGAATTGTTTGAACCTCCACCGGGACTGCCACCGATCGGGATACATGACCATGCCATTAGGATCGAGAGGGAGCCAACCTCCCAATATCAGGCCCTACAGGTACCTTTACTATTTAAAAAATGAGATTGAGAGTATTGTCCGAGACATGTTGGTATCCGAAATTATAAAACCAAGCAAAAGCCTATTCTCGAGTCCTGTGTTACTGGTGAAGAAAAAGGATGGTGGCTGGCAATTTTGTGTGGATTACAGAGCCTTGAACAAGATTACAGTGCCTGAGAAATTTCCAATACCGACGGTTGACGAATTATTCGATGAGTTAGGAGGAGCTTTGGTGTTCACCAAATTGGATCCTAAGTCTGGTTATCATCAGATTCAGGTCAAAGAAGAAGACACCTATAAGACCGCTTTCTGCACCCATGAGGACCACTACGAGTTCTTGGCAATGCCCTTCGGATTATCCAATGCTCCTTCTACCTTTCAAGCTCTCATGAATGATATTTTCAAGCCGTATCTGCAGTGATTCTTTCTGGTTTTCTTCGACGACATCTTGGTTTATAGTCCTAATATCACAGCCCCTGAAGGTCACTTGAGTCACACTTTTCAAATCTTAAAGCAGCATCAATTAGTAATGAACCAAAAGAAGTGTACATTCACCCAATCACGGTTGGAATATTTGGGCCACATAATTTCCTCAGAGGGAGTGGCTGTTGACCCAGCGAAAATTGAATGTATTTTGGCATGGCCGACACCTAAAGACATTAAAGCCTTAAGGGGATTTCTCGGATCGACTGGGTATTACCGAAAGTTTGTTCAAGGATACGGCACACTAGCAAAACCTCTCACCGCACTACTTTGCAAAAATTCCTTCAGTTGGACCGAATCCTCACAAACTGCATTCAACGAATTAAAAAGGGTATCGTTCTTGCTATGCCTGATTTTACTAAAACTTTTGTTGTTGAAACAGATGCTTCGGGGTTAGGTTTAGGAGCATTTCTTATGCAAGAAGGGCGACCACTAGCCTTCATCAACCAAGGCTTATCACTAAGGTCCTAAGCCAAGTCCGTTTATGAGCAGGAGCTGATGGCAATTGTTTTCACAGTCCAGAAGTGGAAACACTATCTTTTGGGTAGGCATTTCATCGTCCGAACGGATTAGCGCAGCCTCTATTACTTAAATGACCAAAGACTACACGGCGAAGAGCAACAAAAATGGATAATCAAACTGTTGGGACTGGACTATGAGATACAATATAAACCAGGGTCGAAAAATAGGGCTGCAGATGCCTTATCTAGACGTACTGATGGGGTGGAATGCAATTCTCTCTCTACTTGTTACTTTGGCAATCGTAAGGAGTGGGAAGAAGCTATTCAGCAAGATCCTAAGCTGAACAAAATCTGCCAAGACCTAATTACGGATCCCAACAGCCATCCATACTTTCACTTGGTGGGCCACCAGCTTTTCTATGATGACCGATTAGTGTTACCTCACACCAGCCCGCAAGTTCAACGCCTCCTTTAGGAATTTCGCTCGTCTCCCATGGGTGGGCATTCGGGAATTTTCAGGACCTATAAACGGTTATCTCAGATTGTCTATTGGGAAGGTATGAAGACTGGCATCCAGACCTTCGTTCGCAACTGTGCTACATGCCAACAGAATAAGTATGACAACCTTCAACCAGCTGGACTGCTGCAGCCATTACCGATACCAACCCAAGTTTAGGAGGATCTTTCTATGGATTTCATCGTCGACCTACTAAAAACTCAACAGGTCGATACAATACTAGTGGTGGTTGACCGGTTAACCAAGTTCAGCCACTTCATACCCCTCCAACACCCTTACACAAAGACCACCACGGTGGGCGATCTTTTCATCCAGAACATTGTTAAACTGTATGGGTTTCCACAAACAATTGTGTCAGATCGGGACCGACTCTTCATGAGCCTTTTTTGGGGTGAGATGTTTAAACAATCAGGTACGAAACTACACATGAGCACAACATATCACCCTCAATCGGACGGCGAGTCAGAAGTGGTTAACCATTGTGTCGAGACCTACCTTCGTTGCTTTGCGGGACAACAACCAAAACAGTGGCCTAAGTGGCTCAATTGGGCATTATACTGGTTTAACACAACCTTCAATCGGTCCTCAAGCATGTCTCCTTTTCAAGCCTTACACAGCAGGGACCCCCAGTCCTTCTTAGATATTCCAAACATGCCTCAGTGGTGGCGGCAGATGATCAGTAAATGATTTAAAGGAATCACATTTTCGATGAATTAAAGCTCAATTTATCTCAAGCTCAAGGTACCATGAAGGCCTATGCAGATGGTAAGAGAAGCGACGTTCAATTTCAATCAAGTGACTTAGTTTACTTAAGGCTCCAACCTTATCATCTCAAATCACTGGCTCGAAGACCCAACGAAAAACTCAGCCCCCGATTTTATGAACCCTATGAAGTGATCGAAAAGGTTGGTCCAGTGGCTTACTGTTTGCAACTTCCCACTACAGCCTGCATCCACAACGTGTTCCACGTCTCCCAACTAAAAAAGGTTACCTCTTAACCAATCACATCACTTCCACTTCCTTCCTTTCTTGATGAAGATAGGTACTCTAAGTAGAGACTGAGCAAGTCTTACGCAAGCAAAGGTTGATAAATGGAGACTATAAGGTCCTAATCAAGTGGAAAGGCCTACCAACTTGTGATAATACCTAGGAGTCTTATACAACCATCTGCCACCAATTTCCTTCTTTCCACCTTGATGACAAGGTGGCACTCCTTGGGGAGGGTAATGATAGACCAGCTGGTACTCACACATGAGAGGCAAGGGCAAAAGGGGTAAATCACCAAAGACAAGTGTCCTATTAGTTGTTAGGATTCAGTGTCAGAATAAAGGGGTAGTGGTACCACAGAGGAAGGACATCATTTTTGTTGTTGCATGAATTGAATGTGGGAGGTGCTGGCCCTCGAAGACCAGCTGATGTTTTTGTTTTACTGTTTCATTCAAACAACCCATTGTTCTCTTAACTCTTATTATTATCAATATATCATTTTCCATTGTTTTGAGCTGTGTGTTGGATTTGGTCTTTGGAATATTCTGAATGTGTGTTGATTAGTTCTTATTGTTGCATTTGAGCTGTGTGTGTTGCGTGTAAGTTGAGAAGAGGTCTGTGAAGGTGCTGGGTTTCATCAATATGTTACAAGAGTACAGAAAGGAGTTTCAATGTCTATTAGGCTGCAATGATTTGTGGTAACCCGACCAACAAGCGATTGCAACGTAGAAAGATGCAAGATCAAATTGTTGCACAACCTACTCATACATCGTATGATGTTGCCCAACTAGCTGAACAAGTTGAATTGCAATTAGAAAAAAATTCTAATCTAGTAAAGGAACTCAAGAATCTTATAAGTGATTATCGAAGCAGCCTCATAAAAGTCATTGAGTACTCCTAACCTTAGTATCTCTGATCCTAGAAGCCTGTCAATTCCAAAGAATAAGAAACTAGTGAATGATGAGCCTAAGAGAAAGAAACTTCTTTGAACCTACCAATTATCTCCAAATGAACCTAAAGGCGTTGTTAATGAAAAAAGAAGTTAAAGTGGAAGATAATGCAGGGAGTTCATGTTGAAGTTGAAACCAAGCAAAATGAGAAGAAAGAATATCTTGAGATTGAGTTGAAGCAAGAATAAAGCGTTTCAAGCCTCGTGTGAATACTTTAATGGTGTTAAAATTCTCTTTCCTAATCTATATGATTCTCATGTTGTTATGTGTATTGATTTTTATTCTATGCCTACGCAAGATCAGGTATGTTGTTATCTTATTTGTTGAAACATTGACCTAATTGAGCCTCTTCTCCAACAAACTCACTAGGAATCGAGTTCTTTTCAGCGAGGGAGAACTGATGTAGGAAGATTTAATAAACTAATCCTACTCTTCCTACATAAGATGGTATCCGCACTCGAGCTTCTTTTGTTAGAACTTAACAAAGTCTATTATAAACAATGAGCATGAAGATTTGAGTATAGAATGACCAAATTCATGATGAGTAAAGTGAAAATATTTTATCCCAAAATTAATAATGCATAAATTTGTTTTCGGTACCTTCTGAAAGGAGACACCCTCAAATACTACCCGAACTTCACTTGAATATAGTTGTATGAACCCAAATGCCACAATTTTAGATATGGTAATATATCCCTGCCAAAACGAAAAAGAAGAGAGGATAAACTGAAGGAAAATAAAGTTTACTTGAATATGACAACAGAGATGTTGCTTGATCATAACATTTTAAATGGTAGAGAATTTAGGAATAAAAGGGGGACAGTTTTGCATCTTCTGTTTCTCTTTTTCTAGAAGAAAGCAAGATGTGAGAAAAGATAAGAAAACATTAAACATACCAACTTTATACACATATTTATGGAGCAAAGAATGAACATAAAAATAAATAAATTCAATAAATAATATTGAATAACGCAGCAATAAAAAAAATTGTATGCATAATTTGTATGTGTATATTACTCAAATACTAAGGGATTCAAAGTCAAAGAAGAAGAATATCTGAGTTCAATTCTTCTTTGATGAGTAAGACAGATGGCTACTGAAATCAATTCCATTCCATTCATATTCTAATTTCTCTAATTTTTGGCTGTGCTTAATCTACTAATTCTATTCTTGGAAAATGAGATTGAAACAACTGAAAGTGCAAGGATTTTGATAGACCTCCCATTAAGCATGTTTACAAATACAAAGGGCATAAGGGACAATAGGGTCAGAAAGGGGTAAAGAGTGTGAGGTGCTTGCTGTTAGTTGTTAGAGAAATTGGTTACAGCCACGTGTGAAGGGGAACCAAAGTTGTTAGTAGAATAGGTAGTCATGAAGGTAGTATAAATAAAGGGTCAGTTTTGGTGAAGGGGAGGGAGATCAAAATAGTGTCATTGTGGGAGGTCCCTAGCTCCTCGAATTGTTGGGATCTATCTGTTGAGTTTATCAATTGTTTTGGTTGTTCTTTGTTTTTCTCCATTAATATACTTGGTTGAGGCTTGTTTAAGGTGAACATATTCTGTTATCTTGTACTGTTTGGCTATTGTTTGTTAGCAGTGCAGGGAGTCTCATCAATGGTATCAGAGCCAAGGTTGGGGAATGGTAAAAGCGGAAATGGAGACTAGGATGGGAAATATGGAAAAAGATATGAGATCGATGAAAGAAGATTTGAGAACGATCAAAGAGTGCTTGAAGGAGATGCTAGCATGGATGAGGCGAAAGGAGGAGGAGGAAACCAAAGGAGTTAAGAGGGATGTGTCAACGGAAATAGCGGTGAAACAAAACCGAAACCAAGGGGAAGAGAACAGTGAACCCAATGCAAACTAGAACGGCAAACCCATAGTTACTGAACGAAATCGACCAGAGTCCGATGGCCGGAGAATCGAAATACCGATATTCATGGGGAAGAATCTGTACGTTTGGTTATTCAGGATAGAAAGGTATTTTAAGGTGTATCAGGTGGCTGAGAACGAGAGGTTGGCCATGGTGGTCGTTTGCATGGAGGGCGACTCGATCAATTGGTTCCAGTGGATGGATGTGCGAGCTCCGATGACGACATAGGCCACCTTTAAACTTGCCTTGCTTCATTGGTTCAGTGGCTCACACGAAGAAGGGTCATACAAGATCCTGATGGGAATCCAACAACAGACCGATACAATGGAAGAATATCGCCGGAAGTCTGAAGCTCTATCTGCTCCATTGTGTGAAGAAAAAGAAGACATATTGTGGGCCAACTTCTTAAACGAGCTTAGACCAGAGATAAAAGCTAAAGTCAAATTGGGCCAGCCCAATTTATTAATGCAATTAATTAAGTTAGCCCAGAAAATAGAGCAGAATAATTGGGCTGCGAGAAGAAATGAAGTTTGGGCTTAAGACATTGAAAAACCGGTTGAATGTATGGGTTTAATGGAGGAATTATTTCAGTTGGGCTGGGTAAACAGGGAATAACACATACAATTGAGTGTGGGCTTGAGCAATTGGAGAATGGACCTGTAAGTGGACTCGGGTCAACTAGGTATGGGTCAAGGCGGGTAATTAGATCAAAAGAAATTGGATCTAGGGTTCATATACAACACAATCGCTCATTCAACAGCCCTAGAACATATCCCCTTCTCAATCAACAGCGACACTCGTCAACCCCTCGTCTGGAGCGCCAGGACCTTAAGGGAGGAGGGCGGTGAGCCCGACGCCGACTTCCGGTCACCTGAGTACAATTTGGCTGACATCTTCGGTAAAAATCGATTCCAACCTCTCTCAAGCTATGCGACCCGCCCTTCTCGGCGAATGAGAAGATGAGAAAGAATTGAGTAAGGAAGCAGAGAGCAATAAAGGAGTGGAGGAGCGGTGTGGTGTCGGGTGAAAATTTTCCATCTCCCCACCTTGAGGACAAGGTGGTTCTTCAAGGGGAGGGTATTGATAGACCTCCCATTAAGCATGTTTACAAATACAAAGGGCATAAGGGACAATAGGGTCAGAAAGGGGTAAAGAGTGTGAGGTGCTTGTCGTTAGTTGTTAGAGAAATTGGTTACAGCCACGTGTGAAGGGGAACCAAAGTTGTTAGTAGAATAGGTAGTCATGAAGGTAGTATAAATAAAGGGTCAGTTTTGGTGAAAGGGAGGGAGATCAAAATAGTGTCATTGTGGGAGGTCCCTAGCTCCTCGAATTGCTGGGATCTATCTGTTGAGTTTATCAATTGTTTTGGTTGTTCTTTGTTTTTCTCCATTAATATACTTGGTTGAGGCTTGTTTGAGGTGAACATATTCTGTTATCTTGTACTGTTTGGCTATTGTTTGTTAGCAGTGCAAGGATTCTCATCAGATTGATACTAGAAAAAAAAAAATCAGAATAGAAACAATATCCGAAAGTAACTAATGAAGTAAAAAATGGTAAGTAGTCATACCCAAATGAATGCTACCCTTGGAATGCGCCTGAGCTAGCAAATTCTGGTCACCAATGAGCTTGAAAATTTGAAAACAGAGCTTACAACGTCCAACTCAATGGTGCATAAAGCAAAAAGAATGATATTCCAAGATGACTAAAGCACGTAACAAGATCCTTTTCTTCACTTTCATTATCAAAGTTCAGAAGCCAAATAAGAGAAGGAAGAAAAGCATTCCAATTAAAATATGATAATGAAAATGAAGGAATACTCTGTTTTCGAAGGAACTTCACTTTATCTTTGCCTTCCTCTTTAGGTGATGCATAGGAAAATATAAACAATTAAAAAGCAAATTAGGGCACAAATTTCAACAGAAGAATGACTTAAACCGTACTGAACTTCAACAAAGGAATCAACACGAATAGCTTCAGCAAAGATATTGAACCCTGGGAAAAATCTAAATATTGATAAATTTGAATTAAATTTTTATTAACTCCTTTTAATGGATAATCCAAACACTCCATAGATAAGGATACTACAAAAATACATTTCATAAGATTATTGTAATATGGAATTAGAACGAGAAACTGATAACATAATACCAATAACACAAAGCTGGTATTTTTGAGCTCTTGTAATTTTAATTTTTAAAACACTAGTCATTAGCGCAACTATTAAGCTCTCAATCTCACTCTGCAAACTCATTCAAGGCACTTTGTTAATGGCCTCAGTCTCATTTGAAAGCAATTTCTCAAGGTAAAACAAAACTCTCAAGACAATTTACTGGTCTGGGTCAATGTATGATTTTGGTCCAACTGAAGTATACGGAAGCAACCATCCTCATCTCTCCTAAGTCTCAAAACAACAGATTGAATTACAAAACATGAGAAATTGGACCATTTATTAATTTTAGAAAAAGAATGCATGGCAAATGACACATTTGTTACTCATGAAAATGCTGCTACAAGCCCTTTCCAAACCATTATACATAAGCGTGTTCAACTATCTTTTCCATCTCAATGGGTGGACGCTATTCGAGGATGAGCGATCAAGAGAACACGTCATTTAAAAAAACAATCACAGCATGAAAACACAATGAAAAAATGTAATTGAATCATTTGTATAAAACCAGTTGCTGCATACTAAATCAATAAGTCAAAACTTATAATTTCCCGTTTTGTTTTGTTCACTGTTGCAACATTTCGTCCGATATGTAACAGTAATATGGTACATATTCACAGTACATCTTAACTCGAACTGGAGAAAAGAAATGTATAAGACTTCTACACAGCCACACAATCAATTAACTCAAAAAATTGACCTCTCATGGTTACTGGTATGGGTAGACCCGTTAAACCAAACTCGTAACTACAATACAAGGGAAAACGTGGCATGAAAAATCAATGAATTTATTTCCCTTGAACAGACAGTTATATAGAAAAAGAACACGCCACTAAATCAAACTAAAATACAACATGGAGAGGCTCTCTGCTATAAAATACAAACTGGATTCCTTTCCTCATGATCTGATTCTGCTGTGGAAAACTAAGACAAGTTTATCTCACGCATAAATGATTCTATTTTCTCAACATCTTCAGCAGTATCAACACCATGGGCTTCATGGTCAACCTTTATCACCTGCAAAAATACATATGGTTCAACTTTTGGGGTTTTGTATTCTGACAAGAAATGCCCCAATTTTGTAGGCTGACAAGAAATGCCCCAAAACATTCTGTGTAATACTTTAGAAAACTCATTCATGAAAAGTGATATGATTTTGAAGGCAGTGGAGTCAAAGAAGTACTTAACCATGAGAACTTCTTGATGGCCTGAAAAAGAAGATACACCCCCATCTTCCAAATTTCCAATGAACTAGCTTATAT
This sequence comes from Pistacia integerrima, assembly GCA_026225825.1. Taxonomy (NCBI): domain Eukaryota; kingdom Viridiplantae; phylum Streptophyta; class Magnoliopsida; order Sapindales; family Anacardiaceae; genus Pistacia; species Pistacia integerrima. Next base: position 10,237,271 of record CM047738.1, read on the forward strand.
ATTATTAAGTGCAGCAAAGAGAACGATTTCCAATACAACAACATGGCATCAATGCATATTGCAATGTTAACAATGAGCCTATATTTTTGGGCATTTGAATAACCTTGTTCAGACTGCATAATAACCGATTGCTTTTTAAAGATCCAAACCTCTATGAGTGGACCAGAATAAATATTTTGTAAAAGAAACGTAATGAATATTCACACTTCTCATTATTAGCTTAAAAGGATACATATTTATATACACTTGTAGTGTTCTAAACTAGGTAGGTGATCAATCTAAATTGGGATAGAAGTAATCCCTATAATCAAGGATTTTAATGTGATCCCCATCATCTAGGAAGTCATGTACATCTGTAACACTTCCGCTCAAGCTGGAGTATAGATATCAATCATACCCAGCTTGTTACAAAGATAATCAACTCGAATCCCAGTTAGAGCCTTTGTGAAGATATCTCCCAATTGTTCTCTAGTCTTCACATACCCAGAGGAAATCAGACCTTGTTGTAGTTTCTCACAGACAAAATGGCAATCGATCTCAATGTGTTTTGTTCGTTCATGGAACACTGGATTAGATGCAATATGAAGAGCCGCTTGGTTATCACACCATAATTTCGCTGGTATGAAGTTTCAAGGCCTATTTCATCGAAGGCGATATATCCACATTATTTCACAAACAGCTTGTGCCATAGCCCTATATTCCGACTCTGCACTTGATCGTGACACAACATTCTGCTTTTTGCTCTTCCATGATATTAAATTTCCTTCGACAAAGACACAATAGCCTGATGTGGATCTTCTATCTACCTTGGAACCTGCCCAATCTGCATCTAAGAAACATTCAATATGAGAGTGACTATGATTGGCATATAATATACCGCGTCTAGGGGCTCTTTTCAAATAACACAAGATCTGCTCCAAAGCCGCCCAATGATGAACTGTTGGGGAGGCCATAAACTGACTGACAACACTTACTGAATATGCAATATCTAGACGAGTCACTGTAAGATAGTTCAACTTCCCGACCAATCTTCTATATTTCTCAGGATCTCCAAATAGTTCACCATCTTTCGTAAGCTGCACATTAGGAACTATTGGAACACTACATGGCTTTGCCCCCGATTTCCCTGTCTCAGTTAATAAGTCGAGCACATATTTCCTCTGAGAGAGGTATATTCCTCGTTTGCTCCTTGTAACTTCAACCCCCAAGAAATACTTCAATATCCCTAAGTCTTTTGTGTGGAACTGAGTATGGAGAAAAGACTTAAGAGATGTGACGCCCACACTATCACTCCCAATAATAACAATATCATCCACATACACAACTAAAAGAATGATGTCAGTTTCAGACCGTTTGTAGAAAACAAAATGGTCAGTTTTACATTTCAGCATATCAAATCTCTCAACAGCCTGACTAAACTTTCCAAACCAAGCACAAGGACTCTGTTTTAAACCATATAGAGATTTGCGAACATAACATACTTTTCCATACTGCCCCTGAGCAACAAACCCAGGAGGTTGCTCCATATATACCTCTTCCTGAAGATCGCCATGAGAAAAGCATTCTTGATGTCTAGCTAATGCAAAGGCCAATCATAAGTAGCTGCCATAGAGATAAACAGCCGAATAGAGGTCAACTTAGCCACAGGGGAAAAAGTATCAGAATAATCAACTCCGTAAGTCTGAGCACATCCTTTAGCAACCAGACGAGCTTTTAGTCGAGCAACTGACCCATCTGGATTAACTTTAACTGTAAACACCCATTTGTATCCAATTGCCTGTTTCCCTAAAGGTAAATCTACCAATTTCCAATTATCATTGTCATCTAAGGCATTCATTTCCTCTATCATTGCATTACGCCAACCAGAATGAGAAAGGGCTTCATGAAAGTTTTAGGGATACTAATAGAATCAAGGGAAGCAATAAAGGAACATGATGAATATGACAAATGATCATAAGAAACACAAGAAGAAACAGGATAAGTACACTGTCGTTTACCTTTTCGTAATGCAATAGGAAGATCATTACTTGAAACTGGATCGGATGACGAAGAAGTTGGTGCCGGACATGAAACAGGAGGAGGTGGAAGACGAAAGTAAACTTTGCAGGAGCAGGAGCAGGAGAGATAGGAGCCGATGTAGGAAGCGTAGGAATAGTGACAGGGTCAGAGACAGATGCCGGTTCAGATATTGGTGCAGGCGAAGTGAAGGTATAAACTAACAAATCATCATTATCATCATCCTTCGGGCGATCTGCAAGAGAAGAGGGAAAGTATGGTGTTTCTTCTAGAAAGGTAACATCAATGGAAACAAGAAACTTATTAAGATTTGGACAATAACATCGATATCCTTTTTTAAGTCGAGAATAACCAAGAAAGACACATTTTAATGACTTGGGATCTAATTTAGTGATTGATGGTCAAACATCCCGAACAAAGCAAGTGCTACCAAATACCCTAGGTTCAAGAGGAATAATGCTTTGTTAGGAAAAAGAATACTGTACGGGGTCTCACCATGAAGGACAGAAGACGGCATGCGATTAATCAAAAAATAGGAGGTGGAAACGGCATCAGCCCAGAATGGTTTAGGAACATTCATTTGGAATAATAAGGCTCTGACAGTTTCAAGAAGATGTCTGTTTTTCCGTTCTACTATTCCGTTTTGAGATGGAGTATCAACACATGAAGTTTGATGAAGAATGCCATTCTGGGTCATGTAATTTTGAAAAGAAACTGACAGATATTCTTTTGCATTATCACTGCGCAATGTATGAATAGAAATATTGAATTGAGTTTTAATCTCAGTACAAAAAGCACAAAAATAAGAAAACAAATCAGAACCATTTTTCATTAAGAATAACCAAGTCATACGAGTAATTGTCCACAAATGTAACAAAATATCTAAAACCAGTTTTAGACAGAACTGGACAGGGACCCCAAACATTAGAGTGAACTAACTCAAAGGGAGAATTAGCTCTTTTATTAACTCTAGGACTAAAACTGACACGATGATGTTTAGCAAACTAACATGACTCACACTCTAATGTAGACACTTTATTAAACTGAGGACACAATCTCTTCAGTGAAGGAAGAGATGGATGGCCCAAACGACAATGTGCTTGAAATGGGGATGCAACACTAGAACAAGCGACAGGTGTAGATTTTGGTCTGTCGAGAATGTATAAATCTCCAGATTCATGTCCTTTACCAATAATCTTCTTCGTCGTAAGATCCTGAAACAAGCAATAATCGGGAAAAAATAAAACACAACAGTTAAGAGCACGAGTAAGTTGGCTAATAGAAATTAAATTGAAAGAAAAATCTGGTAAATGTAAGATATTTGACAAGGGAAGCTGTGGAGTAGGGGTAACTGTGCAAGACCCAAGAACGTAGGATGGTGACCCATCTGCTAAAGTCACATTCGAAAGGGTTTTTGATTGATAAATAGCAAAGAGACTGGGATTACCTAACGAGTCAATGACGAATTTGGAGGATAAGGAAAGGAGACATTTATTTGGCTTACCTGAGTCAGCCATAGCCGTGACAGGAGTAGGTGAAGCCTTTAATGATTCCTGGTACAATGAAAACTTGGCAAATTCATCTGCAGAGATAAGAACGCGATCCAAGTATCATTGGTGGATGCAACATGGGCAGAGGGATTTATTCTATTTCTGTTCTGAAGCTTTCTACAATCACGCTTCATGTGTCCTGGCTTATGGCAATAGTGACACACAATTCCTCCCATATTACTATTTGACCCTCCTCCTTTGTTGCCACTTCCAAATTGTGATCGCCCGGATTTATAGTCATTCTTTTGACTGACGAGAGCACTACTAAATCGAATCGGTGGGGTACCTTCTGCAGTAAGTACCCTACTAAAGACATCCTGCAATGAAGAGATCTTTGGACTGGCTAGAACCTGAGATTTAGCAGTCTCAAATTCAGAAGAAAGACCTGCAAGAAAACTCATGACTGCCATTTGCTCTCGTTGTTTTTGTTGAACTTTGACATCAGCACTGAAGGGTAACAACATGTTAAACACTTCATAAGTCTTCTTAAACTCTATAAAATAAGCTGTAAGAGACTTATCTTGTTTCTCTGCACGGTAGAATGCCTTACACACTTCATAAATATGAGAAACATTCCCTTTTCCGTAATACGAAACTCCCAAATAATCCATCGTTCTTTCATAAACTCACAATGATTAATTAGGCCAAGTACCTCACCGTCAATAGAGTTTCATATTTGTAGAATCAACCGAGCATCATCCCGGAGCCATGTCTTTTTCGAATCATCCTCAGGTGGATCATCAGTCATATGATCATCTTTATTAATACTCTGCAAATACAGTATAATGGTTTTACGCCAATCATGATAATTAGTTATACCAATGAGCTTATGTTCTGTAATTTTCAACATCGTCGGTATCATTTCTATCACTGGCTTTGTATCAGACATGTCTTAAACAGATGTTAATCCCAATACACACCACCAAACGGTTAAAACAAAGCAAACTAACTAAATTTCAGTGAGACACCAAATCAATCAACAGTCACCACCAACCAGAGGCCACAGCAAGCAAAAAACCAATAACCAAACGAAAACAAAGTGCCGAAAGATCACAACTAAGTCCTCAGAAATATCCAAACAAAGAACAGCAATGAACCAGTAAGAGATTACCCAATCCAAGCATTTAAAATGTGTCTGAAAAGTACCGACAAAGCAGACGAAGAGAATCGGAGGAGAAGTCAGCTGTGGAAGCGCCGGAGGCGTGTTACTGTTCACCGGAGTTTCAGGTGGCGCGTGGAGCTCACGCGCGGTGATTCTCAAGGCCGGAACTCAGGGTTTTGTCAATCGGAGGCTTCTGAATCTCCCTTGGGTGGCGGTGTTGAACATATCTCAACCTAAACAGGTTTTCCCAATTTGAAACCCAAACCCTAATTTCCCAATTTTGAAACCTAAACCCTAATTTCCCAAATTTGAGACCCAAACCCTAATTATCTTTTAAGGCTCTGATACCATGTAAAATAAACGTAATGAATATTCACACTTCTCATTATTAGCTTAAAAGGATACATATTTATATACACTTGTAGTGTTCTAAACTAGGTAGGTGATCAATCTAAATTAGGATAGAAGTGATCCCTATAATCAAGGATTTTAATGTGATCCCCATCATCTAGGAAGTCATGTACATCTGTAACAACATTGAACAATTATAATATGAACATATAGCCATTCTTGCAATGCAGTATTTCAAGCCACATGGAATGAAAAATCTTTCATATAAGTTAGGCATATTAATATTACTCCACCTTACACAATGCAGTTGCCAAACAGGTTATAACGTGAAATAAGGATTAAAACCTATGTGGTCATAGAAATGATCAAAAAGAAAATAGTTTACTAGCAATGATATTAGGAGACAGCCAAATGATCAGATTTCCATGACACATCCAAACACTTCTAACAGTAGGTTTTAAAAAATTGATGCATTAGTGAAATTATCGTTTGATGACTAAATATAAAAGAAGCATATGCATGCTAAAAAAAATACCTGCAGAGCTTTAACAATGCCATCTATTATCTCTGGTTCAATAAGAGGCTCATCCCCTTGAATATTGACTACAATATCATACTTCTTATCAAGTTTTTCTAGTGCTTCATTGCACCGTTCAGTACCCACAAGGTAAACAAGATTATTAGCAAATCCAATCATGACATAAAATTTGCAGTGAAATTATTGACATAAAATTTGCAGTGAAATTATTACCATTTCGGCAAGATTCTGAAGTCATTATCACATCAGCGCCAAATCCCTTGAACAGACTGTTGCATAGAAAAAGAACACACCACTAAAATCAATCTAAAATACAACATGGAGAAGCTCTCTGCTAGAAAATACAAACTGGATTCCTTTCCTCATGATCTGCTTCTGCTGTGAAAAACTAAGACAAGTTTCTCTCACGCATAAATGATTCTATTTTCTCAACATCTTCAGAAGTATCAACACCATGGGCTTCATGGTCAACCTTTATCACCTGAAAAATTATTTTGAAGGCAACGGAATCAAAAAAGTACTTAACCATGAGAACGCCTTCATGGCCAGAAAAAGAAGACAAACTCCAGGCTTCCAAATTTCTAATGAACTAGGTTATATATTATTAAGTGCAGCAAAGAGAACGGTTTCTAATACAATGACATGGCATAAATGCATATTTCACTCTTAACAGTGAGCCTAAATTTTTGGGCATTTGAATAACCTTATTCAGACTGCATAATAACCGATTGCTTATTAAAGATCCGAACCTCTATGAGTGGACCAGAATAAATATTTACATTGAACACTTATAATATGAACATATAGTATTCTTGCAATGCAGTATTTCAAGCCACATGGAATGAAAAATCTTTCATATAAGTTAGGCATATTATATTACTCCACCTTACACGATGCAGTTGCCAAACAGGTTATAACGTGAAATAAGGATTAAAACCTATGTGGTCATAGGTATGATAAAAAAAGAAAATAGTTTAATAGCAATGCTATTAAGGAGACAGCCAAATGATCAGATTTCCAAGACACATCCAAACACTTCTAACAGTAGGTTCTAAAAAAAAGATGCTTTACCGAAATTATCGTTTGGTGACTTAATATAAAAGAAGTCGCTCAAGGCACAATTACAGAAAAGAAGTCTACTATACCTTCATCTTATATCCATTCTCAATAACTTTCAGCTGTTCAAGATCTTTTCCTAGTTGAAGTGGGGTAAGTTGAAGCCGAGGATATATCTTCAGAAACTTTGAATCATAGCTCTGGCCCAACAATAAAACACTAAAAACTCATCAGGAGATAACATAATAATGACAATAATGTTACCATTGACAAGAGGAAAGTTCCTTTTTTTTTCTTTCAAGAAAAGGAAAAGTGTGGAGCCATTTTGACACCTGAATTCCAAGATAAAGCATACATGAAAACTGTGGATTAACCTTCCCTGACCTGTATCAAGTAGTAGGCAAGTTCATCAACCAGCCCAATAAGTTATCAAAAAAAAAAAAAATAATAGTAACATAGTACATATACAGATATATATTCTCACTTGGTATATGGAATCAGTCCCCTTGAAAAATAAATAGCACAACCACAATTATGCACCTCACATCTCACTCGATTTGGATCAAATGCACCTTCAGGTTTTGAAGATGTGACAGCAGTGCCAAAAACTGCATCTGGAGCTGCCTGCAGCAGAACAAGTAAACTTCAACATGAACTCAAGGCATAAAGTATTATGTGAATATGATAACACAATCAAGAGATTGAACTACATTTGTAACACATATAGTCAAGCTCACTCAAACCATATCAGGATGTCAAAGTAAGGTCAAAAGACACCTCATATTGTTCAAAGAAACTTTCTCTGAATTATTTGGATTATGATAGGCCATATTAACTTTTTTTTCTTAATTAAATGCATTTGCATGCTAAAAAAAAAAAAAAACTATACCTGCAGAGCTTTAACAATGCCATCTACTATCTCTGGTTCAATAAGAAGCTCAACCCCTTAAATATTGACAACAATATCACACTTCTTATCAAGTTTTTCTAGTGCTTCATTGCATCGTTCGGTACCTACAAGTTAAACAAGACTATTAGCAAATCCAATCTTGACATAAAATTTGCAATGAAATTATTACAATTCCGGCAGGATTCTAAAGTCATTATCACATCAGCGCCAAATTCTCGGCAACATTCTGCAATCTTTCTGTCATCCTTTGCCACAATTAGAGCATTAGAGCACAAAATGAGACATTATACACACAAAGTGCAGGCATAGCAACAAGCACAGACATAAAATAAAAAATAAAATATAAAACACCTAAAGCTCATAATGATTTGCTAGAACTCATATTAAAAGTAGCAAACATCAAAATACGCTCTATCTTTTATAATATCAGCTATGTTCACTACCATATCCAAATGAAACTTTGAACAACATTGTTAATCTAAGCATATCTCACCTTCAAAATAATTGTACAACGAAAAGAGGGGAAATTGACTACCAAAGGCACTATTCAACATGCATCGTATCTAGATGTGATGCAAACAGAAAGTCAAACTAACAGAAGCAAACAATTGAATTTAGATCCAGAATCAAATTCAAAAACACCTTCTTCACAAGCATTCACTCTGAATAGCTCAAACAAAACCAACATATCTCAAAGACGACGTTAATATTACATGAACCACAAATGTTAACATAGTGCATTATTGAATTGACACAAAAATCATGTAAGGAAATATATACAATACCCAAGTGATCCAATGTGGTTGCCAATTTTGATCTTTCCCATGTTCTCTGCAGAACACCATTCAAAACAGTGAGTCAAAACAGTTTCTGTTCACTAGATCCTAAGATACTATTGTAAATTATAATTTCACACAAATAACCAAAATCACCCAAGCTTTCTCATTAAAAAACTAATTAATCAAAAAAAAAAAAAAAATGAAAACTTTATCATGGAATTGTCTCGTAATATTGGAATTATAACTCCCCTAAAACGTAAGAGTGCAATTCAATTTACATGCACTTGTTCATATTATTGAAATAATAAAATAAAATAAAAAAACAATTTTTCAAGAGGGATCTAATAGAGAAAGCCAAGAGGGAACCTGGATCATGGGCTTGCCGAGGATATTAACGAGGGGTTTGCCGTAGAACCGTAAGGAAGGCAAACGGGCGGCTATGATGCCCACGACCCCACTCCGCAACTTCATGGATTGACCCAGATAAGCGCGTGCTCCGATGGCTACAGCAATGGCTGCTCCGGCCGCAATGCCGTGCACGATCCATGATTTAGTTGAGGAACATGAAGATCCAGATGATGAACAAATAGACATTGGGCTCAGATTTAGCTCTCACTCTCTGTTGGGGCAGTATCTGTTTGTTTTTACTTTTTCTTGTTACCTCTCTTTGTATTTTCTTCCCGGCGGGCAGCAGCAGCAGCAGTTGTAACGCAGAGAAGGACGGGAGCTTTTCTGGGTCACCAGGGCCAACGGGCTCAGTGGACTTCCAGCCCAGTCTACCGGAAACGGATGCCCAATTGGTAATTGGACTCTCAGCCCAAGCAGCTAATAAGAAGAACAAAACAAGTTTGTCAAAAAAAATTAGTGATATTAATCTCCCTGAAATTTAATTAAAAAACAAAAATTCATTTCAACATTTGGAAATAATATAAATCTTTTTATTGATTAAGCTTTTATTGTTAAAATAAATAGTAATTCGGTAAATGTTTATTAACTTATAATTAACTTATAAGAGTATAAGTTAATAAATATTTTCATTATTTTAGAAATTTCAAGAGATGTTATTAACTACAAGAAATACCAAATGTATTAAGAATCAGCCATGCTTCACTAATAAAATAACACTAAATTTAGATTTTTATGTTATCAAACGCATTATATCATTGTTTATGTGACGTTGATATATTAAATGTAATTTATTTAAGATACAAACTTTAGATATTTTAGAAAGAAGCGAACATCTTCTCCCAAAGAGAAGTCGAGAAAGAAGAAGGTTAAAGAATTAGAGGAAATGGAGAGGTATGAAGAAAACAGCCCAAAGAAAGAGAAGAGTTCAAAGAGTATACGTCGGAAACATAACCGTGAGTAGCGTCTTCAACCATTGGTCAGGGCAGAGGCATCTGAGCATGTTGCTCAATATAGTTGCAAAATAATATAAAATTGAAGCACTGTAAGAAAAGCAAAAAAAAAAAAAAAAAATCTGAATTTTATCATGTTGCAATTAAAGTGTCCTAAAAAAAATGAAGTTGCAAGCGAGGGAAAAAGCAGGGTACTCAAAATTTGTCTGAGACCACTTCTTATTAACAGATAATAGTAAAGGCCAGGTTATAAATTCCATTTCTCATCTTATGCTGACATGTATATGAAATTTACACATCAATTTTCAATTCAAAGGTATGAGTTTACCCAAGACAAGAGTTGAACTTCAATTATCTATTATGGGAGTTCGTCTTTTTTTCTAAAATTCAAACATATAACTCTCTATGTAAGAAGTATGCTGACATGATTTCGTATGAACCACGTTGCTTTAATGTGGCCTTGAAAAAAAAAATAGTAAGTATCAGAACAAGTGAAAATGTAGGACAACACTCCAATCTACAGAACACATGAAATTGTGAAGAGATATCAGAATCATAGTCTTCTTCATATCAAAACGTTTGATTTCTCTTAAGGTCCTTTCGTCTTTGGATTTGGCACAATTAGGAACTGGAAATTGATATGAAAGTCGATCAACAGAATCACTTGCTGATATATAAAATAAATGTTTGATTGTTTGCAAAAGATATATACAGCTTATATACTTTCCACGAAAGCCTTCTGTTGTGGCATCATTTTTCTCTGCTTTAAACTTGAAGATATGGTCCATGTTATAGTTCTAATCTTAGAGATTGAACCTCAATGTTTCAGAGTAAAATTATTTGACTTTCTTATAATTTTTTGACTTCAAAAATAGGTACCCTTCTTTCTCATAATTGAAGATCTCTTTCAATAACTTCCAGATTTGTTCAACAATTTAGTTATTTACTCTATTTACTTTCGTTCCTTGTTCTGCTGCGGCCATGAAATCAATCCTTTGTTTAATGTGCGAACTAATGAAAGATTTGTTACACAACATAGACTTTACTTTCTCACTTTTAAAAAAAAAATAAAATAAAGAAAAAAGAAATGCTTATATTCGCTTATCTCCTACATCGTGGTCTTGTAGTGGACCTCCTGCAAGAGGTTTTTACTAGGTTGAGAAAGAAGAAAATACTTACCCCTTTATTTCAGTAGGGAAAAATGAAAACAGAAAACTACATTTTATCTTTTGGTGTATTAGAAATTTTACTGGGAATTTCACATTTATCCTCTTTTGCAGATTAAATCAGCTTTTTTAATGGCATTCACGACCTTGACAAATCCCAAGACCATCTTTAGCCTAGGACCCAACAGGAGCATTCTTGGTACCATAATTAGACCTGATCTAGTCTTGCTGGAGCGTAAAGGAGGATCTAATGGTGAGATGACTTTTAACAACTTGCTTCCTGGAGATGGGGAGTGTTGAAAAATGGCTTTTAGCAAAATCACATGGGGTAGAAGTGATAATGGAGAAAGGTTTAGGGACTTATATGTAATAGGCCAAAATGAGTTAGTTTGTTCTACATTGAAAAAGAATGAAAAGTGGGAAACTTTTGGGGCCTATATATAAGGACCTAAATCAATGTTAATTGTATCCCAAGTTGTAATTCCATTATACTTCTTTTGTTTAGGGTTCTTTCTTTAAGGACCCTTTAGTTTGTAAGTTTTGTTGTATCTCCCTTTTGTTTTAGGTATTTGTTGTATTGCCCAAAAGTTTGTAATGTTTTGGAGATAGTGGAGTTTTCTTTTGCAGCGCCCGAGGATGTAGGTTTCAATACCGAACCTCGTTAATTCCCGGTATTCTTTATTTTTGCATTTAATTTTGGCTATTTATTTATACTTTACTACTTGTTATTATTATATTTAATAGCTAGCGTTAGAGTTTATGTTTCCGTTGCATAACAAGTGGTATCAGAGCCCAGGTTTAGGACAGTGAGTAGCTATTTGTATGGTTATATGCATGTCTAAGAAAATTCTGTCAAAAAGACAATAAAAGTCTAAGGAGACTGGATTTTAAGTGGGACCATTTGTGACCCCTCCATTGTTTCCTGGGAATTTTTCTAGTGCTTATTTAATCATTTCAGCACTTACTACTACCTAGGGTTATTGTTGATTTGTTGGTTAGCTATTGAATATAATAATTTGTGGTGCTTGGTTATTGGGAACTTTGTTTACCAAGCCAATTAAGCAAGGCATAAATGGCATCATTGTCCGAGGATTCATCGTCCGAGGCATCACCGTCCGCGGCACCACCATCCGCACCAGTAAAGATGATAACGGTTTCAAATGCAAAGATTGATGTTGAAAAATTTGATGGCCAAAATAATTTTGGCTTGTGGCAGAGTGAGGTAATGGATAGCTTGTATCAGTAGGATCTAGATATCGTTCTAGAGGAGGAAAAACCAGAAGATGTCTATGAGAAAGACTGGGTGAGGTTGAATGTAAAAGCGTGTGGGATGATTCGCTCATGTCTTTGTAGAAAGCAGAAATATCCATTCATGAAAGAGACTTCTGCCAATAAGTTATGGAAGGCGCTGGAAAACAAATACATGAATGAGAGAAGAGGAAGATCTCGTTCGAAGGGAAAACTCAATAGGGATCAATGTGCCGTTTTTTGTGAGAATGGGCATTGGAAGAAAGATTGTCCGAAGTTGGAAAAGAAAGAGGGCAAAGCTGCTTCTGATGCATGTGTTGTTGAGCGTGAAGAGGATGAGTCGATTTCTGTCTAGTTAGCCTAACATCCACCTCTGGATCAAATGAGTGGATTATGGATTCAGGTAGTACCTATCATATGTGTCCTCACCAGGACTGGTTCTTTAATTTTGAAGAACATGATGGAGTTGTTTATATGGGCAATGATGATGCTTGTAAAACAACTGGGATAGGTTCAATTTGGTTGAAGAATCATGATGGCTCAACTAGAACTCGATAGATGTTCGGTATGTACCGAAGTTGAAAAAAGAATCTCATCTCTTTGGGAGCCTTGGAATCTAAAGGCTTCACAATGAATATGCGAGATGGAATTCTAAAAGTTTCTTCAAGCGCTCTTGTGGTAATGAAAGGCACGAGGAGAAACAACTTGTATTACTATAATGGTAGTACCGTTATTGAAACGATAGCTGCAATCGTGCAGAAGGATGCAGATTCAAAAATGCTTAAGTTGTGGCATATGTGTGTGAAGCATACTCGGCAGCAGGTGGAGTTTGAAACAACAGTTGAACCAGATAGTGTCCACGAGACAGAAAGTGATTCTGAGGTGACTAACGTGGATACTATAGATGAAAAGGAGATTTTACCCCAAGAATCTCCTCAGCAACAGGAATTGATTGCATACAATAGGCCAAGACGAGAAATTCACGCTTGCTCGTTTCGCTAATATGGTGGCTTATGCACTTCCAATCGTAGGTGATGATATTCCTACTACTTATAAAGAAATAGTTAGGAGTTCAAATTGTGAATCATGGAAACAGGAATTGATTGCAGACAATAGGCCAAGACGAGAAATTCGCAAGCCTTCTCATTTCGCTAATATGGTGGCTTATGCACTTCCAATCGTAGGTGATGATATTCCTACTACTTATAAAGAAGTAGTTAGGAGTTCAAATTGTGAATCATGGAAACCAGCCATGAATGATGAAATGCGATCCCTACATAAGAAGGCGATTGGGTGCAAATGAGTGTATGCAAAGAAGAAGGGATTTCCTAATAGAGAAGATGTTCGACACAAGGTTAGGTTGGTAGTAAAGGGATATGCTCAAATGGAAGGATTTGATTACAGTGAAGAGTTTTCTCCTGTGGTAAAGTATTCTTCCATTCTAATTTTGCTAACCTTGGTGGCACAGTTTGATTTTGAACTAGTTCAATTGGATGTGAAAATTGTGTTTTCACATGGTAGTTTGGAAGAGGAAATCTACAAGACTCAGCCAGATGATTATAGGGTTGCTGGAAAGAAAACTTGGGTTTGCAGATTGAAGAAATCGCTATATAGTTTGAAGCAGTCACCAAGACAGTGGTATAAGCGATTTGATCAATGTATGATAGGCCATGGGTACACAAGGCCTGATATTTCTCAAGCAGTTAGTATGGTGAGCAGGCATATGCATGACCCTGGTAAAGAACATTTGCAAGTTGTGAAATGGTTTCTACAGTATATTTTATGTACTATAGATATTGGTTTAGTTTTTGTGTGGGATTATATTGAAAATGGGAAAATGATTCTCCAGAAGATTAGCACAGAAGATAATCCTGCAGACATGTTGACTTCAGTAGTGACAAGGGTCAAGTTCATTTATTATTTGAACTTGATCAACATCCTGCGAGCTTGACTGTGTCTTTTGGTGCATTTGAAGGTGTTGCAAAATTTGGCAAAAGAATACAAAACTTTGAAGATTTGCTAATTCGCCAAGATGGAGATTTGTTGAAAAATGGCTTTTAGCAAAATCACATGGGGTAGAAGTGATAATAGAGAAAGGTTTAGGGACTTATATGTTATAGGCCAAAATGAGTTAGTTTGTTCTACATTGAAAAAGAATGAAAAGTGGGAAACTTTTGGGGCCTATATATAAGGACCTAAATCAATGTTAATTGTATCCCAAGTTGTAATTCCATTATACTTCTTTTGTTTAGGGTTCTTTCTTTAAGGACCCTTTAGTTTGTAAGTTTTGTTGTATCTTCCTTTTGTTTTGGGTATTTGTTGTATTGCCCAAAAGTTTGTAATGTTTTAGAGATAGTGGAGTTTTCTTTTGCAGCGCCCGAGGACGTAGGTTTCAATACCGAACCTCGTTAATTTCTGGTATTCTTTATTTTTGCATTTAATTTTGGCTATTTATTTATGCTTTACTACTTGTTATTATTATATTCAATAGTTAGCGTTAGAGTTTATGTCTCCGTTGCATAACAGGGAACCATTATAGACACAATATGTGGATCAACAACAAGAGATTTTGTGCAATTGGCAGTTAGATCACGAAGAAGAATCCTTTCCGCGTAGAGAAGATAGTGCACTGTCTTCTAGAAAGAAGCGGAAAGCTTCTTCTAAAGAGAAGTCTAGAAAGAAGAAGGTTAACGAATCAGGGGAGATGGAGAGGCATGAAGAAAGTGGCTCAAGGAAAGAGAGGAGTTCAAAGAAAAAAAGCTAGAGACATAACCGTGAGAATGCCAATGGTTTTAGCTGATAATACAGCAGTCATTTCTCATTTGGTTTCGTGTATGTTTCCATACAACACTCATGAATCAGAGTTTGAGAACATAACTGTTGATGAATGGTCATTCCATCAAAATATGCAGCGGAAATGAATTAGTAGAAGGCTGTGTGTTTTCAAGTGGGATGTGAGCACTGCCATCCATGCTGCTACTAGTCATGGCCTCGCTTTTTCGGCAAGTTGAAGACATGATTTTACGGAATGAACAAATTGATTGGAGAAATTCATATAAATCTTTGATCTTTCTCATTCTGGTCTATTAAACCACCAGTTACGGGGAGAGACATCTGAGCAAATTGCTCAATATGTTTTACAGTTTTGAGAATTTAGCTGTCTTGTGTATTTAACGTATGTTTTTCTATTAATTTTCGTTTTTCTCTTATTGATGGATTGGTTTCTCCAGTCTTTGAGTATACAGTTTGAACATTCATAACTAATTATCAGTTTTGACAAGTACTCTGTGATAGCTAGCTCTTTGTTTGATCTAGTTTCTAAAATGATTAAAAGGTTTTTTTTTAATTATTATTGTTAATTTCGTTACCACAATGGACAATAAAAGGACATAAAAATGATATAAAAGCCCTGATAAGTCTATTAACTTTAATACAATCTCATATAAAGCAAGAAAAGTACTTTTGATCACAAGTCATTTATATTTCCAAAATTTGTCTTTGAAAATGGTCCATCTTGACTGACAAGAATTTGTAGCAAAGGTGTGTTTTCAGTAGTAGTATTAATTTCTCAATTTCCTCGTAAAAAACAGAAACTTCTAGAAAATATAAAAGGTCAACAGAATCACTAGCCAATATATTAAGTTTTCCATGTAAAAATTTAGTAAAATAAAAAAACAAAAATTTTGCTAAATCCTCATAGAGTTGAAGTCTAAATTAGAAGCAAAAAATAAAAAAAGATGTCAGCAAGAAAAAAGTAATATACTCTTATTTACTCTTGAATGTCGGTGCCTACGAAATGCGCAAAGAGAATCATAATTAGCACATAAATAAAAAACTCTTGAGAGAATACAATGCGGTTGTCATGATTTTAAGTCAATCAAGACTTCAAATTTTATCATAAGATATGATTTAACATGACCTTGAAAAAAAAAAATTAATGAGTATCAAAAACATAATCAAGTGAAATAGAAGACATCACTTCAGTCTATAAAGACACGTAAAATTGCGAAGAGATATCAGAACCATAACATTCTTCATATCAAAATAGGATTTCTCTTCAGCTCCTTTCGTCTTTGAATTCACTGGAATTAGGAACTGGAAATTGACAAAAAATTTGATCAACATTATCACTTGCTGATATATAAATATATGTTTGATTGTTTGAAAAGGATATGATCCATGTTATGATATGATGATATCTTGTAGCTAAGACTGAGCGGTCTAGTGTTACTAAAGAACCACTTGAAGCTACAAGAAGAACGATAAAAAGAAAGAAGCTAAAATGCAGCTATATTTACTTTGTTAACAAATAAACACTATGAGAATGTTTTTAAGTTACCCTTTGTTTTTTGTTCTTTCTGCTATTTGACACGTCCCTTATCATTGTTCTATATATGGCGGTAATACATCACTGAATTTAGAATTGCGCCATGAAGCCACGTCGATCTTTGCAGGGAAATCTGCATTTCCATCTTCTTTGCCTGTTTTGGATGCCTGCACAAATGACAATATTAAAGTTGATTTATCATGTTATTATTCTCAGTACAAGAAACAAACATGAATATAATAATGATTCTGGTCCATTTTAATGGCCAAATGAGTGAAATATTGTTAGTATATCTTAGTAAATTCTTGATTATTGTTTAACTGCAACAACATAAGACAATACATAGATTCGAGGGTGTGAAGAATTACAAGTACCTTTGCGTCGGCATGCACGGATTTATTATTTTGTGCGTAGGAAAATCTTGTAGTGATCTTGGGACAACTCTCAACTCTCAAACCTTTAAGAGACGAAAATATGAAGTGGTAACCCACAGAGCCGAAATTGGTGAGGTTTGGTAAATAAAAGAGTGACAATTTGTTGAAGCATTGATAATTTGCTGGAAAATTCAGTTAAGTTAGTTTGTTTTTGAATTAGTTTCTTGGTGCCAAGTAGCAGGTGCATTCCCTTGTTTTCTGCTGAAACGGAAGCTGCTGGAGTTGTGCTGTAGTTGTTATTTTTTTGTGACATGATTAGGTATAATCAGCTTAGACTAAGGATGTATTAAGTTACCAACTTTGTTTTTGAAATTTAAAAGTCTGAATGGTTGTTGTAGTTGGTAAAACAAGAAGCTTTTATTGTATATATATTGCAAGTTCAGTATAATAAAATATAGCAGTTCACCTTCTGCATTTTTCTCCTTTTCTTTCTTAGAGTTCTCCGGCCAAATACCATCAAATGGTATCAGAGCTTTACACCAAAACAACCTGAAATCTCTTACACTCGGTCATCAATCTCTACTCAAGAACACCTCCCATTTTCAGCCCAAAACAACCCTGCATCTGCACCTTTGTTTACCCCACTGCGACACAAAACTTGAAACAATGGTGCTCAATCAGCCCCGATGTCACCTCCGGGTATTCAATGGGGAGCACTACCACATATGGGCTGTTAAGATGAAGGCTTTCCTCCGGGGTCGGGGTGTGGCGGTATGTGGAAGAAAATAGGCACCACCTCCTTTAGGGACAGAATCCTACCCGAACCAAATGAGATTGCATGAGGAAGAAACAACCAAAGCACCAAGAGCTCTCTCCCACATTCATGCTGCTGTGACAGACCTTGTATTCACAAATATCATGGCATATGAGACTCCAAAAGAGGCATGGGATAAGCTAAGAGAGGAGTACATGGGCAGCACCACAACAAGGAACATGCAGGTGCTAAATTTAAGAAGAGAATTTGAGATGCAGAGGATGCAAGAATCAGAGAAGGTCAAGGACTATGTTGTGAGTTAATGAGTGTTGTAAACAAGATAAGGTTCTTTGGGAGTGGAGTTGGACCTGATAGGAGAGTGGTGGAGAAAGTCCCTGGTCACCTACCCGAAAGATTTGAGTCCAAAATCTCATCTTTAGAGGACTCAAGAGACATGGGACAGGTTACACTCACAGAGCTGGTTCATGCATTGCAAGCATAAGAGCAAAGAAGGCTCTTGAGGCAAGAAGATGTTGGTGAGGGTGCAATGATGGCAACTCACAAAACCAAACCAGTTCAAGGGAATAACAGGAGGTATGTCGGTGAAAAGAAAGGGAAAGAAAGGAGTAATGGCCAATAGGGAAAACCAGGTGGGATGAAAGAATATCCACCTTGTTCCCACTATAAAAGGAAAGGGCACTCAAAAAGAAAAAAGGTCTTGGTTTAGGCCAGGGAATACAATGCGAGCATGTAAGCGGTTGGCCATATAGAGTGTGTGCAAGAGCAAGGGAGAAGCAATCCCAGCAAGCACAAGTGACAGAGGACCAAAGAACTGCTGGGGAGGCGAGCAATATGCTTATGGCCTCCTGCAGTGCACCACCAACCTGCTGTGATGGCTGGCTAGTTGACAGTGGGTGTACAAACCATATGACACCACACTTGCAAGATTTTGTGAGATTAAACTCAGCACATCAGTCCAGGATTAAAGTGGCAAATGGTGATTATGTTGAAGCAAAGGGGAAAGGAGATGTTGCAATCCAAACCTCCACAGGTACAAAACTCATCTCAAATGTTCTATATGTACCCAAAATTACTCAAAGCCTCCTAAGTGTAGGACAAATGTTAGAAAACCATTATGTTTTACATTTTGAAAATCAAATTTGTCAAATTTTAGATAGTAAGGGGTGTGAGTTAATGAGAGTGAAAATGGTGGGAAAAAGCTTTCCCATCAAACGAAAAAAAACTGAACATAGGGCCTACAGTGTAAAGGTAAATGAATTTGTGAAATGGCATAAGAGACTTGGTCATGTCCATTACCAAGGTCTCAAAGAAATTCAGACCAAGAAGCTGCTCCATAACTTGCCAGAATTAGAAGAGAGTGATATCATATGCAAAGCTTGTCAACTTGGCAAGTTGAGTAGGCAATCCTTCCCTGCAAACCAAACCTGGAGAGCAGCTGAAAAACTACAACTCATCCATACGGATGTATGTGGTCCTATGGAAACTTTGTCCTTGAATGGGAGTAGATACTTTGTGCTATTCATTGATGACTATTCTAGGATGTGTTGGGTGTATTTTCTGAAGCAAAAAGGACAGGTTGCTGGTGTATTCAAAGAGTTCAAGCTTCTGGTGGAAAATCAAGCAGAAAAAACCATAAAGATCTTGAGAAGTGATAATGGTACAGAGTACACTTCTCAAGAGTTTGAGCAAGTGTGCAAAGATGCTGGAATTAAGCACCAATACAAAGAAATTCCCTACACTCCACAAACAAAATGGAGTCGGTGAGAGGAAAAAGCAGGTCGCTTGTAGAGATGGCTAGATGCATGGTGGTGAGAAGAGATTGCCAAAGAAATTTTGGGCGTGTGGTTAACACAAAGAGTTTTTCTGCTCAATAGGCTTCCCACAAAAGCCTTGGACAGCAAAAGACCCTATGAAGCATGGAATGGAGTTAAACCAACAGTAGAAAGGCTAAAAATCTTCGGGAGTATATGCTACATTTTGGTTCCAGCAGCAAAAAGGTCCAAGCTAGATGAGAAGGCATTAATTGGTATCTTTATAGGCTATAGCAGTCAATCAAAAGCCTATAGGGTATATGTTCCAGAAACCAGAAAAATTCAGATTTCCAGGGGATGTCAAGATTGATGAGGATGGAGTATGGAATTGGGAAGAAAACAAACCCGATGTAGAGACAAAACCAGCCGAGATGGACCGTACATGAGCAGATTTTTGATTATGTTGAGAGTGATGTGGAAGATGAAATTTCAGTTAGAGGTACCAGACCTTTCGCTGAGGTTTATGAGAGATGCAACATGACTTCACTTGAGCCAACATGTTACTTTGAGGCTGCAAAATCAGAAGTGTGGAGTGGCCATGAAGGAGGAGCTTGCAATGATTGAAAAGAACCAAACTTGGAACTTGGTAGACAGACCTCAAAAGCAGAAAAGTGATCCAAGTTAAATGGATTTTCAAGAAGAAGCTCAATCCGGATGGTTCAGTCCTCAAGCACAAAGCAAGGCTGGTTGTCAAAGGCTTTGCTCAGCAGTATGAAGTTGATTTTCTGGATACCTTTGCACCAGTTGCAAGGCATGACACAATCCGACTACTACTTGCAGTGGCAGCCCAATTCTCATGGAAAATATTTCAGTTGGACATCAAATCTGCCTTCCTTAATGGATGGCTGAATGAGGAGATATATGTTGAGCAACCGGAAGGGTATAAAGTCGGGGAAAGGAAGACAAAGTGTATCTCCTAAGGAAGGCCTTGTATGGCCTTAAACAGGCACCTAGGGCCTGGTACAGCAGAATAAACAATCACTTGCTGAATTTGGATTTTTTGAGAAGTCAAAATGAACATACATTGTATGTTAGGGAGATTGATGAAAATATTATGATCATTTCCGTATGTTGATGATTTACTTGTGACAGGGGAGGGGTAAGCAAACTCAACTTGAAGAATTCAAGAGGTCTATGTTTGATGAGTTTGAGATGATGATTTAGGAGAAATGGCTTACTTTCTTGGAATGCAGTTCATCAAAGTTCAATTTGGGATTTTTGTTAATCAAGAAAAGTATGCGATTGAAGTTTTGAAGAAGTTCAATATGGAAAATTGCAAATCAGGTGGATGTGCCTCGGTTCCAAATCAAGTCACAAGAGATGAAAATGCATAAAGTGTTGATGAGGGCGACAGAAGCTTGGTTGGTTGTTTGCTGTATCTTACGGCAACTAGGCCGACATCATGTTTGCAACTAGCCCTCTGTCAGGTTTATGAATCAGCCCAAAGAAACACATTTTAGAGCAAAAAGAGTGCTCGGGTATGTGAAAGGGAGCACCACTTTGGAGTATGGTACAGGGAGGTCAAAAGACTTTGGTTTAATTGGTTTTTCGATAGTGGTCGGGGTGGTTCGGTGGAGGACATGAAAAGCACTTCAGGGGTATACTTTCTTCCCTGAACCATGGTGCAATCTGGATGTCGAAGAAGCAAGAAACGGTTGCACAATCCACAGCAGAGGCGAGTACATTTCACTGCATGTTGTGAATCAGATCGTCTGTCGAGAAAAAATCTTGGAAGATTTGAAGTGAAACGAAGCATCCTACCGTAATAATGTGTGATAATCAATCCATTGTGGCTATGGCTAAGAATCCACCATCATGGGAGAACTAAACACATAAAGATCAAGTTCCATGCGGTGAGAGAAGCCGAAAGGCGGGGAAGGAGAAGTGGCGGTCCACCGCAATGGTGATGATCAAGTGGGCGACATCCTAACTAAGGGATTATCTAAAACCAAGTTTGAAAGCTTCAGGATCAGACTTGGTGTTTCCAGCAAAATTATCAAGGAGGAGTGTTGAAGCATTGATAATTTCTGGAAAATTCGATTAAGTTAGTTTGTTTTTGAATTAGTTTCTTGGTAAGTAGTGTGTGCATTCCCTTGTTTTTCACTAAACGGAAGTCACTGGAGTTGTAGCCGTAGTTGTTATTTTTTTGTGACATGATTAGGTATAATCAGCTTAGACTAAGGATGTATTAAGTTACCAACTTTGTTTTTGAAATTTAAAAGTCTGAATGGTTGTTGTGGTTGGTAAAACAGTAAGCTTTATTGTATATATATTGCAAGTTCAGTATAATAAAATATAGCAGTTCACCTTCTGCATTTTTCTCCTTTTCTTTCTTAGAGTTGTCCGGCCAAATACCATCACAATTCTTGAAGTTGAGGCAACATGATTTCTTTGTTATTTATGAGGTCAACTCTTCTGTATGTCCAAATACTTCTTCTAGTTGATTCGCCCTTCCAACATATATCTCTTGCAGTTGTTGAAGATGTCGGCCTATGTTGATAGGAAAGACACATTTCAATTTGGGACATCTGATCACCGTTATTTGACAGAGATTTGGAAAGAATAGATGATCCTTATTATTCAATAAGGTTTCATCATCAACAACCAAGATTTGCTCCAATTCTTCACATTCCTTAATCTCCATATATTTCAATTGCACCAGATTTTAAGCAAGAGTAAGCGAGAAGATATGTTTCAGACTATTGTACATCAATATCTCTAAGTTGGTAAGATTCTGTAGGCCTAAAACATGAATAGGACCCTTAAATAAACTTTCTAGTTCTACTAGACCATGTAATTTCACTTCCTTCAAATTTGGGAGTAGAAATTTATGCTGCCCATCATAGTGAGACCTTCAAGTTGCAATATCACTTTTACTTCACAATCATTAATTTCTAATATTTCCAAATTTGGTAAACCAAATCTCAACAAACCAAGAACTGTGTTATACAACTGTAAGTCGCTATTACTCAACTTGACAATCCGTAATTTCTGGGAAATATAAATAAACGAGTCATTAGTAAAATAGATTAGAGTTGATACAGAAGATATAACCAATAAAATGTGATGGCAACATTATATGTGTAATAATAGCTATCTTTTATGCTTAGAGCAATTGTCCAAGTCAAGTGATTGAACTATCGTTAAAATATTTATTATTAATTGAAACTTAGTGAAAAATTATGAAACTTATTTAACTAATTAAATCAAAACATTGAAACCATGAAACTTGGTTTTTAATCCACTTGAGGTTGCAAAATATTAATTTAAAAATAAACAGGAAAAAGTAGCCCACAAAGGCACAGCTTGTCATAACATCCAACTTTTTGCTCTAATTTGAATTGCACTATTATTACACAATGTATTTCTTTAAATCATGTACAAATGTCATATTTCGCATGCGACATTGTAACACATTAAATAAACTGTATAGTATTACATAATACAATAATCCAGTTTAGTTAATTTTTGTCACATTTTATAATAACAAATAAAACCAAGATTTTATTTAGTAAAATTCAGAAAACACTATGTTTTAAACCTGTTTTTTATGTTGTATAATTTATGTTTTTATTAGGCACGTGATAGTAATTTAAATATTGTTATCATTTTATTTTAAGAAATTGCAGCATGATTTGCAATATTTTCTTAGTAAATATTAAATTTATTTTTTATTTAATATTTAATTTGTTATAGAGAAATGTTATGTATTGGTTTCTTTTTTTAAATTCCTATTTAAAGAGTCTCATAAATTTATTTATTACTCTTTATAATTAAAAATATATATTAATTTTTTATTTAAAAAATTAATTTTTTTGTCTAATACAGTTTATACACCAAACATAGTATAGTATAAAAATATATACAATACAATATTTTATCAAACATCATATAATATTCTATATAGTAATACAATCCTATAATATACAATATTGCATGCACATATACAAATAGTAAGTTAAATTTTTTACATAAACTTAAAATAAAAGCATACCTCGATCACCTGGATGGACATCATCGATTTTGGAAAAAAATATTTCGCTAGTTTTGGAAAGTCGAGGATCTCGAATTTCCTATTCGGGTGCGTTCACTCCTAGGGTTGCCTTTTCAAGGCGTGCGTTGCCCTCCGATGGCCTTGTCGTCGGCCGGGAGCGCGTTCTTACCGATTCTTTGAATACATCGTATGCCCAGCGGTTTCTAAACATGCAGACAATACATCTTTCAAGTTACCAATGCGCTTTCTAGTGGATATTGATGGGGAGTTGGGCTTTGTGTTTTCGGAACCAGAGATGTTGAAGGCTGCAAGACTTGAAGTTTGCCTTGGTGATGAAATTCATGAGAGTTAGGCCTTCCATAGACAAGTTACGTCGCATGTGGTAAAAAAGCGGGGTTTGATAGAGATCCCACGTCGCTTTCATGGATGACTATCATATTTTGATACGTGAAAAATGAACGTGACTTTGTTCATGGTTGGACACGGGAAGGAAGATCTGTGGAGGGGAATTCATTTCGACTATTCAAATGGGCCAGAGATTTTGATCTTAAGAAAGAGTCTCCTTTGGCTCCTCAATAGATCTTCTTACCAGGATTGTCGATGCACTTGTATAGAAGGGATTGTCTTCAAATTCTAGCAACTCAGTTTGGCCGATTCCTTAGCACTAATAATGCTACATTGAATAAAACGAGAGCTACGGGTGCAAGATTATGCATAGAAATGAATCTTAAGGAGGAGCCTATCAAAGGGTTCCCTATTATCGTGTCAACAAATAGAACTATTTGGCAAGAAGTCATGTATGAAAAACCTGGTTTTATTGCACTAAGTCTTGTAGACAAGGGCATATGAATGTAGTTTGTCGGATAGGGGAGACTAGATGGAAGGCGGGAGAGGAAACAAACAATGTAACTTTGATCAAGTACCAGCAAGTTTGGAAAGAAAAAACAAGTGAGAAAGAAAAAAACGAGTGAGAAGGAGAGGGAGACAGAGCATGTTATGGATAATATTAATACAGAAATCAGTGCTGACAGACAAACCGAGGCGCAACGAGGTACCAGGTGATTGACCATATGTCACCTCGGTAGAGGATGGTATTACAGAAAAATCATGGAAAGGGACGAGGCCAATGCTACAAATTTTCTTTAGCTTTGAGTGTATGGATATGGCAAAAAATAACTCCGTCGCAGAGGAACAACCGGTGGATGAAGTTGTTGTGGAACCAAGTGATAAAAAAGAGCCGCTTTCTTTGAGGGGAAAAGAAGGCGAGCATAGGGAAGCGAAGGTTGATGTTGGTAGTCCTACGGTGGGTTTCTTTGGTTAAGGAAGATGACCCGGAACCATGGTTCGTACGAGGGGGCAACATAGATCGGCCTCCCAAATTCTAGAATTGGAATGTAGAAGCGGAAGAGATCTTAGCAATGATGCTACCGTAAGGGAGGACAATCATGTGACACTTTCAGATCCAGAGAACAAAGATGGTTCGAGCGACCGGCTATACAAAAACAGACAATTTGGATACCGAGAGTAACCAACCTAGTCGCAAGATGGACTCAAAGAAACACACAAGAGACAATCCCAACGGGTTTTATCTCGACCTTCTAAACTCAATTTATGATTGATAAAATTTTGGTTTGGAATTTGCGAGGGCTAGGTAGTTCCCGTAATCGCTTAAAAAATTTTAGTTAAGAAGTTTGGTGTGTCTATTGTTGGGATTCTGGAACCTTTTGTTGCCGATGATAAGATGAATCGTCTGGCCTATTTGTTGGGGTTACCGAATTTTTGTAGTAATGTGGATTTTGACGGTAAAATTTGGATTTTCTGGAGTGATGATTGTGATTGGGAGGTGTTATCTATGACTAACCAAGTAATATCAGGGATTTTTCAGTTTGGTGAAGAGAACCTTTTCATTTCTTTTATTTATGCTAAGTGCCATAGTATAGAACATAGAGATTTATGGCAAAGCTTGGAGTTGGTAGATTCTAATGAATCTCCATGGTCGTGGTAGGGGATTTCAATATTATTCAGGGGAAGATAGTAAAAGAGTTAGGGGGTCACCCAAGGCCTACTATGTCGATGGAAGAGTTTAATAATTGTATTGATCATTATGGTTTATTGGATCTTCAGGTTATGGGAAGACTCCTCTCGTGGTGTAATGGCCACGAGGGGCATACTATGTAGGGCACGTCCTTGATAGAGCTCGATTAATATCCATTGTGCCAACAGATTTCCTTCAGCTTTCTTCGAGTACCTAAATCGAAAGACTTCGCATCATTGTCCTATGCTCATTCATTTCCAAAAACAAGAGGTAGGCTACGACCCTCATTCTTTTCGCTTTCAAAATATGTGGGTTACCCATGTAGACTTTAGGAGATGTGTTGAAGAAGTTTGGAAGGAACCTACTACTTTTGTGGGCCTACGTCGGTTGGCGGAAAAATTAAAGAAAACAAAACTAGTGTTACGAGCTTGGAATAAAAAAGTTTTTTGGCATGTTGGGCAGACTATTAAAGAATTGGAGGAGGGATTGGAGGTTTTAGAGAGTCATTTACAAGGTGGACATGATAAAGAAGTAGAATGTGATTACTTGGTTACAAAGCTTGAACTGGAGACTTGGGAACAACGTGAAGAACTTCGGCTTTCTCAATTGGAAAAAAAGAAATGGCTTTCAAAAGGTGATCAAAATACTAAATTCTTTCATGCTGTTGTTAACCAACGGAGGAAATGTAATGTCATATCTAACATGAGGCTAGAGAATGGTACGATTTTGAATTCACCGGATCAGGTGCATCAAGGAGCTTTAAAATATTTCCAAGATTATCTCTCAAATCCTCCTATGGTGGAACACGTGGATCTTACTTCCCTTATTCAGAAGTCTGTATCTGAGGAAAATAATTTAGCTCTTACTTTAGCCCCGACGGAGACAGAGATTTTGGCTGCATTGAAATCTATTCCGAAAGAGAGCTCACCTGGACCAGACGGTTTTGGTTCCGGTTTCTAATCTGTTGGGATCTGATCAAGGAGGATGTAATCAATGCTGCAAAGGATTTCTTTTCGGGTACTATATTACCTAAATTTTATACGGCATCTTATTTGGTGTTGATTCCGAAGGTAGAGGAGCCCAAGAGTTTTGACAAGTTTCACCCGATTAGCCTTTGTTCTGTTGCTTACAAGATTTTCTCAAAGGTGATAGTGCAAAGGATGACCCCTTTTTTATCACATTGATATCTCATGAACAAGGCGCTTTTATTCCCTAGTAAAATTTTTGAGAATATTACCCTGGCATAGGAATTGGTTCATTCTCTGAATAAGAAAACCAAGGGCGGAAACATTATGGTGAAGATTGATATGGCCAAAGCCTATGATCATGTCGACTGGAAATTTCTGTTAAATGTGTTAACATCCTTTGGTTTTTCTCCTCAGGTTTGTAATCTTGTCAGGGAATGTGTTACATCCCCCTGGTTCTCTATTATGATGAACGGGACTTCCAAGGGTTTCTTTCAACTAGCTCGGGGTCTAAGACAAGGTGATCCACTTTCCCCATATTTATTTATTATTATGGAAGAGGTACTGTCTAGATTAATTTGTAAGAATTTTGAAGAGGGTCGAATTAGTGTTTTTCACATCTAGTGGGTGCGCCTTTGGTTTCACACTTACTTTATGCCGATGATCTTTCGGTTGTTTGTGAATGGGGGTAAACGATCTGTTCAACGCCTCCTAAGTACTTTGGAGGTTTATGAAAAGTGGTCGAGCGCTTATCAATAAGGAAAAATCGGCTTTCTTTTTCTCAAATTCCATTACACCGCCCGAGACGTAATCTCATGCGATCGATAGGTTTTGTGGAAGGCAAGTTTCGGTTACCTATTTGGGTGTCCCTCTGGTTTCGGTCGACTCACATCTAGGCATTTGGAACCACTCGTGGAGAAAATTAGGAGGAAAATTGCTGGATGGAAATCAAAACTTCTTTCTCAAGGTGGTAGGCTTACACTCATGAAACATGTTTTAGCATGTATGTCAACACATCTCTTGGCGCTTTTAAATGTGCCGATGAAGGTTTTCAACGACTAAACTCTTTGATGTCGACATTTTTCCTGGGGTGATGTGAATGGGAAACCAAGAATGAAATGGTGTGCTTGGGATAGGATATGCAAACCGTACAAGGAAGGGGGTCTTGGCATCAGAAATTTCCATGAGGTGCAGCGTTCACTACACATGAAATTTGCTTGGAGATTGGTTATTGTTGATAATCTTTGGACCAAGTTTTTCCGTGCGAAATATGTGAAACACGGCCACATTTTCTTAGCCGAGACTAGAAGAAATGCTTCCCTGCCTGGAAGTCTATTATGAAGGTGGTTCCTAATATGGCCGAAAATGTGCTTGTAAAGGTAAGAGAGGGCAACTCTTCCTTTTGGTTTGATAGGTGGTTGGCAAGTGGGCCTTTATGTGCTAGTAGAGACTTAGGGCACTCTCGGCTCCAAAATTAAAGATGTATGGATTGATGGTTCATGGGATGAGAATTTTCCGGTGGATCTTGTCGGTCCTAGACAAAACAGAGGAAATAATGAACGGTGGTGGTGGCGGTAAGGTGGGAACGGACATTACCATTTGGAAACCAAGTTGTTAAGGGAGATTTCACGTCGGCTTCCGCATGGGACCTTATACGTGTGAAAGGAACGAACATCTAGGCATGGTCTGGATTTGGCATCACCACTTTGAAGAAAATCTCTGTGTGTATGTGGAAAGCCGGAGTTTAATGGGCTAGCTACTGGACTCTGAACAAGCTTGCTTGGAATCCCATTGGCATCTCGATGTAATTGTTGTACTCATGGCCACGTAAAGCTTAAGTCATGTGCTTTGTAATGGGAGTATTGTCAGGAGGTATGGAAGACAATGACCATCTCATTGGTATTAACCATGTCCATGGTCTTTCTTGGTGGTCGATCATAATCAGGTGGTTTAATGCCGCAAGGAAGTCGAGTCACAGAGGGTCCTTCTCGGTCTCATACCGTCTATCATTACCCGCGTCTCGGAGGCGTCGTTGCAAAGCTCGCATGGAGAACTCAACCGAATCGGTGGAAAATGTCCGGTTGGCGGTGAAAGTATGGATACGTAAAATCTCCTCTCTTATGGTGAAACATTGGCCAATATCTGCTAGGGATGAGGTTATTCTTCGAGATCTTGAAGTGCCTTATGTGGAGAGAGCACGGACTACTCCGCTTGGTTTATTGGAGGAAACCAATGAAGGGTGGATTAAATCGAATGTTGATGGTTGTTCTTAGGGCAAGGGCAACCCAGATTGTGGGGGAGGAGGTGTCATTCGAGATGTGCAAGGCAATTTAAAAGGGGCTTTCTTCTTCTTCTTTCGGGCATGACACTAATAATGAAGCTGAATTGAGCGTTACTAGTCGGTGTTTCACCTGTAAATGCTTGGGTTTTAATCGCTTAAATATTGAGAGTGACTCCACTTTGATTGTCTCTTGGTTGAGTAGTCGAAAGTGCACGGCTTGGTACTTATGGGACTATTAGGATGAGCTTTTGATTCTGTTAAGAGACGTTCATTTCACCATAACTCATCAATTACACGAAGGGAATAGCGCAGCAGATTTCCTCACTAGACGGGGAGAGGAGGGTAAAAATAATACCTTCCTGGATTTTATTTCTTTACCTAGGAAGTTGAAAGGCATTCTTCGATTGGACAAGGCGGGTTTGCCTCAGTTGAGTGGTAAACTTGAATTTGTGGGTTTTGGTTCAGGATGGTTTGTTTTCCTTATTATTTCCGTTGTTAGGATTGTTTTAGAATTTCTGTTATCCCAGGTTTTTTTCGGTTTGTTCCACTGTTTTCCTCAGCCACAAGTGAGGCCTTGTAATAAAAATTGGGAGGAAGGCACTCAACAGGTGACTTCGTCTCTTTCTTTAAAAAATAAAAAATAAAAAATAAAAAATAAAAAAAATAGCATACCTCAAATGCAGTCTTCATAACGGCTTCAAGTCCAACAATGAAAGACGGCGCGAAACTGCCAAATCCCCACAGTACTAACTCTTCTAAAGTTGTTGGCCAAGTTGATTTATAATGTTTTTGGACAAGGGCTAATGAGGCTCGGTAGGCCTTCAAGTTATAATTTTCTTAGCTTAGGGAGAAGGATGTCATTTCATTCGCTGCAACTGCATTTTCCTCCCCCCTGTTATCTTCTTCTTCTGATGAGACGAAATGCTCCAATCTCCCACAACTCCAGACAATGACTTCTTCTAATTGTACCAGACTTTGAGCAACGGACAATGAGAAGAGATATGCCAACCTATTGCATTTTCCCACTTCAAACTTTTTAAGACATTTGAGCCTCAAATACTGGGTAGGCCCCTTCCATATACACCTTAATTGAGGTAAGTCAGCTAGTGTTAACTCTGCTAAACTTGAGAGCAAAACAAGATTTTCTTCCCCACTATGGCATAGCCCCTCAAGTTCAAACACTTCTTGTAGCTTATAGCAGGAGTTTATATCTGCTTTTTTCAGTTTATGTAATCTTTGAACCAACATTGTCGGAAATAAATTATACATATCATGACATATAAGCACATCTATATTTTCCAATTTTTCTAGAAACTCCTTCGGAGGCCTTCCATCATGGCATGCTTCTGTCAAACCTAGCAATCTATAAAAAGATAATTCCACCAAATTAGAGAAGGCAGTGGCTGGCACTTGCTGCAGTGACGCATCTACGATGCATTTCAACTCTTCACAATATTCAAGCTGAAGAGACTTCAACGCATTCAAGCCCTTTGGATCAATGGTTGGCACAATATTTTCACCGCCTTTAATATCTCCCAATCTAAAAGGTTCCAAAGTCGGATACAATGCTTTGAATGCAGCACATGTGGCGAAATTTCCACTCCCGATGTTCAAGATTCTTGACTTGGAAAATTTCTTTTTTGCAAATAAAAAATCTTCATTCACTTTTATTTCATAACTTTGCAATGTGGAAGAGAAAGCAAAGTCATTTGGGGGGCATTTATCATTTATATGCAGTGATAGATGGGTTAATCGGGGTAGTGAATTCAACTCAGACAAGCTGACATTGCTTGTTTCTGCATTCATCCCTTCAACCGCCCATGAGCTATAATACGTTCCACCTATGTATAATTCTTCAAGATGAGATAACCTCCGCAACACATTAGGGGGAATCCTTTTCAACGTAGAACATTCAAACAAATCCAACAATCTTAACTGACTAAGTTCCCCTAGTTCATCTGGTAATTCATCAAATACAGAACCTTCTAAACTAAGAATCTCAAGCCTTTTCAGCTTCCCAAAGGATGATATGCCTTCTAGTTTGCAATATTTCAGATGCAGAGTTCGAAGGTTAGTCAGGAATTGAAGTGATTTCATTCACAACTGCACTTTAGTTAGAGTAAGAACTTTCAGTGCTTTCATCCCTTCAAAAAATGCATCTGAAGCTTTGCTCAAAGTCAAACCATATCTATATGCATCCAAAATCAAAATTTGGAGATTTGGATATATCAAACCATCAGGAAGCATTATTCCCCCTTCCATTTCTACCAAATTGATTGCCATGTATTGTTCCTGGCTCTTTGTTATTGGCCATTCGCTTATGCTAGCTTTAACCAAGAATGCGCGGTTCTGTTTGGATGCCGTCCATAAGGCAAAATCACAAACCACATCATGCATTTTGATAAAATCTTCTTCACCAGTGTCTAAAAACAAACAAGAAGCTTTGAGGTTATCAACCATTACACGCAGTTGGTCCCTTGAGTCTTCAATAGAGTCAGCATCTTGATTCAAACCTAACCCCATTCCATATCTTACCAATTCCTCTAAATCAATTTTATAGTCTTCAGGAAACAGCGAACACAATAAGAAATAAAACTTGCTCTCCTTGCTCTTCAAATAATCATAACTCAATTGAAGACAAGCATAAACATCTGTATCAACATTCTCTATAACATTAAGTTTTGACATTTTTAGCTTCTGAAGCGCTTCTTTCCATTCACCGATAGTTTTTTTTCTTAGAGCACTCCCAATTGATACAATTGCTAAAGGCAAACCTTTGCATTCTCCAGCAACTTTAATAGCCACATCATTCAAGGCGGGAGACTCATCACTTATACCTGCATGACTTTTAAGTAAACTCAACCCTTCTTTTTCGTTGAGAACATTTAGTGGAATTTGATGTTGACAGCTCATTGCAAGGCATACATGTAGTCTACGAGTGGTTAGAAAGATCTTGCAACCCTTTTGATCATCTCCAAAGGGAATTCCTATTGTTTTTAACTCAAGTTTTGCCCAAACATCATCCAAGATTATAAGTATCCTCTTCTCTTCCTTTAATCTTAAATACAATCGGCCTGCTCTTCCTTGCTCACTTTCCTCATCAAATTTAAAATTTAACAAGTCCGCTAACTGACCTTGAATATATTTCGTGTTAGGAGTCTGGGATACAACAGCCATCACAACATTATCAAAAATAGTTTCTTCTTTGACCCTTTTAGGTACTTCTTTTGCCAAGGTTGTTTTACCCACCCCACCCTGCCCATCCCATACAATCCAACTGCATTAGTCTTATCATCTTTTAATGCCTCCACAATCCGATCAAAAGTGGCTTTTGTAGAATCGAAAGGCATAAAATCTTTAGAAGCAAAGAATTCTACGCCTGGTAGAGCAACCTTATGTTCGGACACTCCATGAAATCTTTTACCATGGTCTAACTCCAACATAATCTTTGTCTTTAATTTTGCTGCTTTCTTACTAATTTTATATCGCCAAAACCAGTTAGGACACCTTCCATATAGACATGTCTTATTTACTTGTATTTCTTCTTCCAACTTCTCAACATCCGATAGCCATTCTCTCACGTTGTTCTTGATCTCTTCAGTATTTCTTATGGCAGTGTCAACATCTTGTTTCACCGAATCTTTTAAGGATCTCAAACTTTCAATGTTAGTTTTGAAGTGATAAATTAACCAATTTGACGTATGGTGGCATCCAGCAAATAATCTCCTATCTTTGATAAAATACAGTTCAAGATTTCTGATTCCATTTCCAGCCTAGTTGATAACAAAATTTAAGTAGGATGAATGAAACAACCTTAGCAATTATAAAGCCAACAAAGATTAAACAAGATTAATGTAAGAAATAATTTTAAGTACCTTGCACAACTATATATGCACGGTTTGTGTAGTGCAGCCTTTGGATAACAAAGTAATCAAAAAGAACAACCACCTAGCTTTTTCGTGGAATTTGGCAGGAAAAGTACTAAGAAATGAGACAAAATAAATTAAGAATAGCTTTGATAAAATTAAACGAATATATAATACTAATATTCTTTTTAACTTTTGAGATTATCTATGATTACTAAAAATTTAATAAAGATAAATGCAAGTATTCGGATTAAAATAAACAAAAATCAAATATTTAAGTTTTTAATTGAAAAGAAACATGAGAAGATTTTATGGAGTACAAATAATTCTAATTTATTAGAAGATTACTTTAGGATAACTCAGTCAACTCAATTTCACTGAAGGTTTTTTTATTAAGTTGAAGCAGTTAAGAACTCAAATAAGTGAAATATCCAATCAATAATCCATTTACATAATCAAACCAAGTCAAGAGCTATTAAACTAACTAATGAATAGTGATAAAAATGAATCGCCCTATGTCTTAAATCAATAGCCATAAAGAGTGTTTTTTAGTATAAATTATTTTCGTAAAATTACTTTCAATTTTTTAGTAGAAATGCAGGAAGATCTTTTAAGTACCTTTTACCTTAAGTACCTCTACTGATTTAAAAATAAATAAAAATGAAAATGAAAATCACATTTAGCACAAATAAAAATAAGTGTTTGAAACTATAATAAACTCCGAAAACAAAAGTGGGGGTGGGCATGGTGTTTAATATGGTGGTGCTGCAGAGATGTAAAGATGCTTATTAAGGTTGAAAAGAGGTGATGTAGAGCGGTTGGGCATGGCCGGCCGTCGCGTTGGCGCACCATGTTCACTCTGAATAGCTCAAACAAAACCAACATATCTCGAAGACGAAGTTAATATTACATGAACCACAAATGTTAACATAGTGCATTATTGAATTGACACAAAAATCATGTAAGGAAATATATACAATACCCAAGTGATCCAATGTGGTTGCCAATTTGGATCTTTCCCATGTTCTCTGCAGAACACCATTCAAAACAGTCAGTCAAACATTTTCTGTTCACTTGATCCTAAGATACTATTATAAATTATAATTTCACACAACTAACCAAAATCACCCCAAGCTTTCTCATTAAAAAACTAATGAATTAAAAAAAAAAAAATGAAAACTTTATCATGGAATTGTCCCTTAATATTGGAATTATAACTCCCCTAAAGGGCCTAAACGCAAGAATGCAATTCAATTTACATGCACTTGTTCATATTAAATTAAAAGGGATTGAAATAATAAAATAATAAAAAAAAATATTTTTCAAGAGGGATCTAATAGAGAAAGCCAAGAGGGAACCTGGATCATGGGCTTGCCGAAGATATTAACGAGGGGTTTGCCCTAGAACCGTGAGGAAGCAAAACGGGCGGCTATGATGCCCACGACCCGACTGCCAACTTCATGGATTGACCCAGATAAGGGCGTGCTCCGATGGCTACAGCAATGGCTGCTCCGGCCACAATGCTGTGCACGATCCATGATTTAGTTGAGGAACATGAAGATCCAGATGATGAACAAATAGACGTTGGGCTCAGATTTAGCTCTCACACTCTGTTTGGGCTACGTTCACTGCAGTACTGTGTTTGTTTTTACTTTTTCTCGTTACCTCTCTCTCTATTTTCTTCCGTGGCGAGCGGCGTATTGTAATGCGGTGAAGGACCGGAGCTTTTCTGGGTCACGAGGGCCAACGGGCTCAGTGGACTTCCAGCCCGGTCCACCGGAAACGGATGCCCAATTGGTAATTAGACTCCCAGCCCAAGCAGCTAATAAGAAGAACAAAACAAGTTTGTCAAAAAGATTTAGTGATATTAATCTCCCTGAAATTTAATTAAATAAAAAAATTCATTTCAACATTTGGAAATAATACAAATCTTTTTATTATTAAGCTTTTATTGTTAAAATAAATAGTAATTCGATAAATGTTTATTAACTTATAAGAGTATATGTTAATAAATATTTTCATTATTTCAGAAATTTCATGAGATTTTTTATTATTTCATAATTCAAGAGATGTTACACAACAAAGAGTTTACTTTCTCACTTTACAAAAATAAAATAAAATAAAGAAAAAAGAAATGTTTATGCTCGCTTATCTCTTACATCCTGGTCTTGTAGAGGACCTCCTACAGTAGGTTTTTATTAGGTTGAGAAAGAAGAAAATACTTAGTGAGGTTTATTGGCTAGGTTGATCTTACCCTTTTATTTCAGTAGGGAAAAATGAAAACAGAAAACTACATTTTATCTTTTGGTGTATCAGAAATTTTACTTGGAATTAAACATTTCTCCTCTTTTGCAGATTAAATCAGCTTTTTTAATGGCCTTTACGACCTTGACAAATCCGAAGACCAGCTTTAGCCTAGGGCCCAACAGGAGCATTCTTGGTACCATAATTAGACCTGATCCGGTCTTGTTGGAGCGTAAAGGAGGATCTAATGGTGAGATGACTTTTAACAACTTGCTTCCTGGAACCGAGAGCCATTACAGACACAATATGTGGATCAGCAACAAGTGGTTTTGTGCAATTGGCAGTCAGATTATGAAGAAGAATCCTTTCCGCGTGGAGAAGATAGTGCACAGTCTTCTGGAAAGAAGCGGAAAGCTTCTTCTAAAGAGAGGTCTAGAAAGAAGAAGGTTAAAGAATCAGGGGAGATGGAGAGGCATGAAGAAAGTGGCTCAAGGAAAGAGAGGAGTTCAAAGAAAAAAAGCTAGAGACATAACCGTGAGAATGCCAATGGTTTTAGCTGATAATACATCAGTTATTTCTGATTTGGTTTCATGTATGTTTCCATACAACACTCATGAATCAGAGTTTGAGAACATGATTGTTGATGCATGGTCATTCCATCAAAATATGCAACGGAAATGAATTAGTAGAAGGTTGTGTGGTTTCAAGTGGGATGTGAGCACTGCCATCCATGCTGCTGCTGGTCATGGCCTCGCTTTTTCGGCAAGTTGAAGGCGTGATTTTATGGAATGAAGAAATTGATTGGAGAAATTCATATAAATCTTTGATCTTTCTCGTTCTGGGCTATTAAGTAGCTCTTCAACCACCAGTCACGGGGAGAGGCATCTGAGCAAATTGCTTAATATGTTTTACAATTCTGAGAATTTAGCTGTCTTGAGTATTTAACGCATGTTGTTCCATTAATTTTTGTTTTTCTCATATTGATGGATTGGTTTCTCCCGTCTCCGTGTATATAGTTTGAAGATTCATAATGAGTAAACGGCTATTTCACACCCAAGGTTTGTCTTAAAGATAATTTCCACCTAAAAAGTTTCAAAATGCAAATTACGACCCGAACGTCATGCTCCGTTAGTAAATTTGGTTAAATACAGTGATTTTAATTGTGAAGATGGAAATGCCCTTAACAGATTGAGTGGAAAATTTTTTTATTAGTATATGTCATGTCAAGTCAACCAATTACCATAATACCTTTTTTTAATTGTGTAATTACTGAATACCCCCAACTATATGTAAAGATTAAATGACCAATTTATCCCTAATGCTAAAAATCAATCAGTAACTGTTGAGATTTTAAAATTTTGAAGCAGTTAATATTACCATTTTGTCCCTATGTTTTATGCAAAATAAGCTCACATTTATATAATGAATTTTATCAATTAAAACGCAGCAAGAGTGCAGATTTGAAAATCACAATACAATTCCTTGAATTGAAACCCAAAAAAAGCAATTGGCAATACAATACAAATATCTTCAATATGTGTAAATAAACAAGCAGGTTTTAATCACAAAATGGAGTTAAAATCACTTCATTGTTATTGTCAAAAATCTCATTAAAAATGATCAAAACCAATTAATTGTCATTGTCACAATTCTCACTCAAAAATATCAAAGCCAATTCAG
Organism: Pistacia integerrima; assembly: GCA_026225825.1. NCBI lineage: Eukaryota > Viridiplantae > Streptophyta > Magnoliopsida > Sapindales > Anacardiaceae > Pistacia > Pistacia integerrima. The sequence goes on from CM047738.1 coordinate 10,273,697, forward strand.
TCTCAATCTCCTTACTTGCCACCATCATAAATCTATGATCAATAATATATACATAGAGCAAAAAATATGATCAGTATTCAATATGTTGTGGGTGACAAACATGGTTAACGAGGCTTTAATTCTGGTGCTTCCTATACTCCAAACCCTTGATGATCTCTAAGGGTTATGACCTGAAACAGATTAACTCAATAGCTTCCTCTCAGAATTTTCACAAACTTATAAAGTTATAATACATATAACAGTATACAAATAATTACTAGTTTTACACATAAAAATTTCTAGCCAAAGCAAATAAAAAACAAGCCATTTTTCACTCAGAACCACCTCAAATTCACCTCTACCAAAATCGAGTGCAGCTTGGAACAAACGATACAACTTAAATAATGATACATGTCTGCACTCTACAACAATTTTGCATTGTGATTTACTAATTTTCCATTTGATAAGCAAATTATACTGCCAAAAGGATCCTCATATCACATTTTATCTTTGATACTATGCATCTGAGCATATCTTTAAATATATCTTAACCTCCAACTAACTGACCTGTATAAAAGCTATATTAGCTGGAAGCGTTACAAACTTAATTATTATTATTTTTGATAAAGGATCAAGAATAGCCTAGAAAAAACTTGCTTTAAGGGTATCGAATAAAAGCTAATTGGGTAAAACAATCATATGGACTAATCAAATTAAAAATAAAAACAAAACTTTGCACTAAACAGACATCAATCAGATCTAGAAAGTAGAGCCGCAAAGAAACAATTGAATACAACCTTCATTATAGCTTCATTGCACACTTCATAGGAAGGAACATCCAGATTGCGGAACCAACTCCGCAAAACAAGGCAAGACCTGACACCAAGTCCTATTTTACCATCTTCTGTGTAACAAAGGCACTTGTCCTACACCAGCTCATCCAAAATTTTTTTCTTTTGAGACATTGTGAAATTTCTTAATGCAGCAGAGACATGAACAACATTTTGTGATTGTGATCCCATACCAGCAATAGCCTGAAAATGTACCATGAGAATCATAAAGCACTAACCCTATGTACACGAAAATAACAAACAAATCTTCCTGTCACTAACCCATTTGCAAACGAAAGCAACAAAACAAAAACAACATTTTTCCCCATACAAACTACAGTAAACAAAACCAAAAAAGGTGAAAGAAAAGACGACTACCTCCAGTCTTCCACAAGTTCAACCACTCGTAAACGCAAACGCTATCATTACCAACCTCAACGATGAATGACTTCAAAAGCCGTGAGTTAGTAGACCAACTATCACTGACCAAAGAACTTGCTGTCCACCCAAAAAAGAAGTCCTTCGTTGAAAAAAACCTCTGATAACAACCCCAAACCCTTATCGTCAACACTGTAAATGAAAAACTCCAAAATCGCCAACCACAGGTCCGCTCCACCATTCTACTTCGTCATTAACACTCACCGGTCACCATAAACAATCACCGAAATGCAGTTGAAGCCATCAGCCAAAACCCAAAAGTCGCTGCTTCCAAAAAACGCAAAAGTCATCGTTTCTTTTGTTTTTATTTCTAGAGAAAATTTAGCTGACCGGCCATCCCAAGTTTGGATTTAAAAAAATGGCCTTGAAACTGTTTAACATTTTTTTTTTTTTATTTAAAGAAGTTGACGTGACACAGTTAGGATCCATTAAACATGTAAAATGGGTTAAAATGAAAAGATTAAAACATATAAGGACAAAATATAATTAATGAAAGTTTTTAAAATTTGAAAATTGAAAAAGAGCCCCAAATATTCAAATCGCTTAATCGAAACCAATTAAGGCAAAAATCGATATCTTCAATCCCTAAACGCATCTGCAATTTCCAATGATAACGTCACCACATTCCAAGAAATTTTTCACACCCAAATTCAATCCTAAAGCTTCTTCCTTTCTTAAAACTATGGCTGACATTAACAATGAGGAGGAAAACCCAACGCTTCTTCGAATCGTAGAGTCCGGCCGTGCAAGCAATTCAATGGCTACTTCGTGGATCCTCCGTCAGTGAAGGTGTTCCAGCATCAGAGACGACGGCGGCACAACAAGAGAGAGAATAGGAGCAAAACAGTTCTGAAGAAGGAAGGAAGAGGAGGTCGGGCAGAATTCAGGCCAAGAAGAGGAGTCCTGCGAGAGTTCAGAGGAGGAGAAGGAGGCCGCCAAAGAAGAGGAGGCCGCCGAAGAAAAGGTATCTGTACTTGCCGAGACCTAAGATAGCTTAAGCGATCCTTTGTGTCACTTAAGCGATTGATGACTTTTACTCTTGGTCGCTTAAGCTATTTTGGATTGCTTAAGAGTAAAAGCGATGAATCGCTTAAGCGATATAAACGATCGCTTAAGCGATCTTAGATCTAGCAGATGTTGATTCTGCCTCGTACAAGATCTCTTAAAGCGATCATGGTCGCTTGCGAACAAGAGTAAAAGTGATGAATCGCTTTTACTCTTGGTCGCTTAAGCGATCTCTTCCGAGGCAAAACCAAATCTACCCAGATCTATAATCTTTTAAGCGATCCTTTGTATCGCTTAAAAGATTTCAAATCGCTTAAGAGATCTTGTATGAGGCAGAATCATCTGCCTATCGCTTGAGTGATTCTTTTAGAGCGTATTTTGTTTATATTTGATTTGGTTTAATTTTTTTGCTGATATTTTGTTTATATCGATTGTTTAGATTTTCTGGAGCGTAAACTATAGAGAGTACAGATTGGAGGTTGTAAGCGATACGGTACCGTACTTCTCCCGTGAGGGTGACAGTGAGGTCAAGTTGGGATGTTTTAACGAGAATAACGGGGATTTTAGGGACAGTGAGGAATGGTGAAAGGAGATTCAAAGAGACTTGCTTTAGTCATTTTTGGGATATGGACACAAAATGGAAAAAGACATTATGGGGGTCGGGAGTGCATTATATGTTGCTGCACTCAATAAAAGCAACAAAAAGCACGAAATGTGGTTCATGGTGGATGGAAAGCCAGTATGTTTCGGGATGATAGAATATGCGTTGGTGACTAGCTTAAGATGTGGGGAATTGCCAGGTGAGGTTGAGGAAAAAAGAATAACAGGACGAAGACGGGAGCCAAAAGGTTGGCTAACAAGGTTTTGGCGGGGAACAAGTCTATTAAGGCACAGGAATTAGAGGACAGGTTAAAAGATGGTGAGTTTAACGATTCAGAGACGTTCAAACTTTGTTTGGTATTGTTCTTACATTAGATCCTAATGGCTAGTGACTCAACAAAAGCCATTGATATTGATTGGGTGAAGTTTGTAAGCAACTTGAACTTCTTTAATGCTTATCCGTGGGGACGGGTATCATTTAAGTGAACCATGGAGTCCCTGCAAGCAAAAGACCTGGCGTTAAAGCACTCCCAATGGGCCGAGAAGAAAAGACCGGCGACGTACAATTTGTTTGGCTTCCCATGGGCAATGCAGGTAAATATTAATAGCTTTTTGTTATATTTTTTTTAATATATGTGTTTGAATTATGATATGGACTGTTTTTTTTTACAATGTAGGCTTGGATGTATGAGGCCATCCCTGTCATAGCTAAGGCAGGGGGGAGGATTAGGGCCTCGGTTGTGCAACAGACATTTCCTAGGATGTTGCGGTGGCACGACCAGAAGTGTACCCATTCGGATTATGAGCAAATAGAGATTGAAATTCAATCAGCTTAGGTAAGATTAAAGGATTAAGCTTGAACATGCACTTGCTTTAAAATGTCGATTAAATCTGATTGATTTTGTTTCTTATTGTAGGGGGTTGTCCGTCCCTTCCTCACCGCTACTGGGGGTGAAGCGCAACAGCACTATGTCACATCTTTCCAAGCATTGGAGGATCAAAGGGATGAAAGGATAGACCGCCTGACGCGGGACGTACAAGGGGTCACACATGTGAGGGCAGTTGCAAGGCCACTGCTTGAGAATGTGGTTGACGCCGAGGAGGATGAAGCCGCAATAAGTAGGAGGGAGGAGAAGGGGAGGGAGGAAGAGGTTCGTATGCCTCAGCAAACCGATACAACAAGTACTGCTTTGCCGAGGCGTCGGGGTCAAGAGAGTGAGGTGGTTGACCTCATAAAGAGTTTGTTTGATAAGATGGAAGAGCAGTTGAAAAGGGTGGAGGAGAAAGTGGATAAGGTGGCAGAGAAAGTTGTTAGGGTGGAGGAGGAAGTTGGTAGGGTGCAGGAGGAAGTTGGTGGAGTATTGAAGGCGGTTAAAGTGCAACCTGAGCTGAAAAGAGAGAGCCGAAAGTGCAGGTTTGTGAAATCGCCTTACACCGTACTAACACGTGGAATTAAGAGGAAAACAAAGAAACAAATTGAGGAAGAAGCCAAAATTGAGGGGGTTAAAGAGGTTTCTGGAGGAAGTGGGGCAGTTATAATGGAGGAGGTTGAGGCGGGAGGCAAAGGAAGCGGGGATGTACAAATGGAGGAAGTGGGAGGAAGCGGGCAAGCAAAAATGGAGTCCACTGTCGATTTGTATAGGCCAATAGAGGAGGAAAAGAAAAAACCTTTTTATGCCTATTACAATGAATCCGGAAGTGATGCCCTTGTAAAGTGTAAGACCGGGGATTATTCTCGGGATTGGTTTGAAAAGATTTTGACGATGGGCAACTGGCTTCACGACTCGGTGAGTTATTTTTGCTTAATTTTCCTTATTCTTGCTTATGTTTTCCATGAGGTATTGTATACTTATCATGTTGTTTTTATTTAATGCAGCACATCGATGAGGTATTGGCACTGATGAGGCTGCGACAAACCAGTAATGGTGATCTACTGTATCCCGATTATGCCATCACCGATGTGGCCTTTGGACAAACACTGGTATCGACATATCGCAATTTATTGAAAAAAGGCCATTGGTACATCTGTAGCAAAAGGAGCTAAGCAAAAACGATCGGGCATAGAAAACTTGGACTGCGTCCCTAATGATTTTAAGTTTGATGACAGGATAATGCAGTATGTAATGGGGGACAGGCCCAAATATGGTCACAGTTAGGCAAAGGTTAAAAGTGTCTATTGCATCATCCTGGTTAAGGAAATGCACTAGATAGTAGTCGTCGCGCTCTTAGAGGAGAGGTTGCTGAAGATCCTTGACTGTAACCTAACAATTTGTCGAGACAAGCTGTTGGAGGCCGAGTTGGAGCCACTGTCCATGTTGTTCCCACGGCTGTTACGCGAGAGCGGGATGTTTGAGCACCTTAGTGATGAAGCATTGACAGGAAAGTCGCCACTCAAACGTGTTCCCGTCCTAACAAATGGGTCAAGGTAAATTTTGTATAAAACTAACTTACATAATAGAATTGTTCTATAAGCTGATTCTAATGCTAATGTCATCTTCCTATTGTAGTGTTGATTGTGGGGCATATGCCCTAAAATTTATTCAGTTCGACATGACCAACAACCCGATGGACGGATTGAATGACGAAACAATGACCATCTTTTGGGAGCGCTGGGCTATTGAGTGCTTCCATGGGGAAATGGATCCGTTTTGAGTGACCACAACCCAATGAAAAGGTTTGGAACTTGTACTTTTAATTTTGTAGTTTATGTGATGTTGATGTTGATACTTGGGTTGTGGTGCTGATGCTGCAGGTGTCATGCTTATATACAGCTTTACCGAAATAGGCAGACTTAGTGAACTTTTCAATCTTGCACTCCATAACTTGGGTTCTTGAAGAGAGAAAATTTTACTCATCTAAGAGAGAAAATTTTACTCCTCGACATCCCAACTTTCCATTTAACAAATTGGCCCTAAAAAACTTTTTGTTTTTTTGTGTTTTATTTAGAAATGACGCTGCAGGTGTGCCAGATAATTTTGCAAGTTGCTAGTAAACAATGAAAGGGAACTCCTTAAAGCGGCAGGGAGTGTCGAGTAGAGCCGCCGGTGAAGGCATCATGCAATCAAGGTGAGGTGGTGGCCGAGGAGGAGGCATCTGCAATCAAGGTGCCTGGCAAGCCATGGTACCATGAAATGATCTCGAGATGATTATATCGAATTTGAAAACTTCTCAAAGTGGCAGCATCTGCAATCAAGGCTGCTAGCAAGGCATGGTACCAAAGAATGATCTCAGACAGTGATTATACCGAATTCCAAAACTTGTCAAAGTGGCCTAGGATTTATTCATTTTTGGCACTATTATGAATGATTTTAAGTTTAAACTTTCAATTACATTGATGTCTCTTATATTTTGATCTGTGATGGATTAGATTGATATAAATGACTTCATTTTGCTGCTTATTCTTTTCGTATTTGGGAGGAAAATGAGTTATAAATGATAGATTATTACATAATACGGGAGAAATGTAGGATTCTTCTCTTTTTGTCATGATCGCTTAAGCGATATATGAGACCACATATATCTCTTAAGCAACCAAGATTTTTTTCTCAAATGATCGCAAGCGATCTGAATTACTCGCGACCAAGATTGAAAGCGAAGAATCGCATAAGAGATACCAGAGGATCGCTTAAGCGATCATAGATTTGGGCAGATTTTATTCTGCCTCGGAAGAGATAGCTTAAGCGATCTTAAATCGCTAAAGCGACCAAGAGTAAAAGCGAAGAATCGCTAAGGGATACTGAGGATCGCTTAAGCGATCATCTATCTGGGCAGATTTTATTCTGCCTCAGAAGAGATCGCTTAAGTGAACAAGAGTAAAAGCGAGGAATCGCTTAAGCGATCATAAACTGTAACACCCCACTTGAGATACGTAGCCATTGTTTATGGTATGGCCTAAAGAGTTACTGAATTGCTCCTAAATGAGTTTGTATATTGTTCATGTTGTTTGGTTGGCCCTTGGTTGAGCTTATGTTTTGGGTTTGGTTGAGTGTTTACCATGGAATGGATCAAGACTTGGCAGATTTTGGAGTTGCAGCCTTCGATGGGGCCAAGAAGAAGCTTCACCGCGGCGACGTTGGCTCTGAATTTGCAATGTTGATTCTGGCATGTTTCACCGGCGACGAAAAGTTCTTCGCCGTGGCGACGAGACGGCAGAAAAATTTCTTGAGGTTTCTAGAGATTTCTCCATAGGGGTAAAATGACCTTTCTACCCCTAATTAGCAGGAAAAGTGGGGAGTAAAATGTAAGGAAATTTCATGGAGAATAGTGCAAAATGGGGGTGAGTTTGTAAAGAGTTAAAGGATAAAGGTGGAAAATTTAAGAAAGAGTAAGGGCAAAATGGGAAAGAGTGTATATTATATGAGCTAATAAGGGTTGAGTTCTCTAAACCCATTCATTTCACCCATTTCCACGGCCTCTTCATCCCTCATTTTCTCTCAATTTCTCACTCAATTTTCCAAGGGATTTGTGAGAGTGTTGAGTTGGAATTTGACAAAGAAGTGATCCCAAGCAAGAAGAGGTAAGAACCCCTACTCTAGATATGAGTTTTATTTATGTAAGGGTTAAGTTCTTACCAAGTTTATGCTTAGGAAATAAGGGAAAGCTATGGTCCAACAAGAGTAGAGAGCTTTAGTGGAGACTACTCAAGTATGAGATAAGTAAATCCAACTCAAGTTGAGATTTAAGGAATCTAATGAGTGGAGATTTCTTTATACATGTTTATATTATGCTTGTGTAGAGATTGAGATGATATGAGTAGTTATTTATGTTGATTGTGAATATATTTGAGTTATGAGAAATGTTCTACTTGCATGATGATGAGTTGAGTTTGATTGAGATTGGAAGAGGTTGGAGTAGATGTTTGGGAGTGTGTTTCCTTGACAGGGAATGAGATCATGCAAGAGAATTTCCTCCCTTTTTGGGATGGCCTAAGAGAGAAATAGAGTTCTCCAATAAAGTAGAGTTTTTGTATGCACATGAGTTGTTTGATGAAATGCTTAAGAGAAGCATGAGAATGAGTTATGAACCTTAATTCTTGCAACATTGCATGTTGGCATTTCTTGAGTGCATTAATGAGCATGAGCCATCCTTAGGCATTGGTTATTCATTGAGAAATAGCTTGAGAAAGAGCTTTGTGAATAGACTACTATAAGAGTTAAGCTATATTATGAGTATTAGCTTGAGAAAGAGATGAGTATTAGCTTGAGCAAGAGTATTTTGAGTATAAGTTATACTATGAGTAATAGTTTGAGTAAGAAAGAGTAGAGAATGTTGAGAATAGCAACTCTAAGAGTAAAGAGAATGAGAACACTCTAATAGTAAAGAGAAAGAGAGAGAGATTGAGCACTAACGAATAAAAGAGAGAAAAGTGCTACAGAAGATAATATAGTAGGTTGTGCGATGGGGAACCCGTGAGTGATGAGTAAAGTCACGAGAGTGGGTGCTTTGTGATCCCCAGCCGTGCCTCCGGTAAGATGAGGCCGTGACCATCATGAAGAGTGGAACATGAGGTTCCAGCCGTGCCACCGGTAAGATGGGGCTGTGACATTCAGAGAGAGAGAGAATACACTCACGTGGCCAAGGGTTCCGAATCCATGTATGACCAAATCCGATCAGTAGAGAAATGAGTAAAAGTCACGTAGAGTGGTAGCGCCCAGCCATGCCTCCGATCAGATGAGGTCGTGACATTCCAATGAGTAAGAATGAGAAACAAAAGAATAGAAAGAACAAAAAGAGAAAAAGAGTAAAGTCACAAAGAGCGGGTTGAGTTCCCAGCGGTAAGATGAGGTCGTGACATGCTAGTGAGGAAGAATGAGTAAACATGAGAAAGAGTAATGAGAGAGAATGAGTAGGGTTACGAAGAGTGGGATGAGTACCCAACCGTGCCTCCGGTAAGATGCGGTCGTGACCTACAACAGAAGGTTAATAGAAAAGAGATATGAGAAAGAGAGACAGAAAGAGAATCAGTAGAAGTCACGTAGAGTAGGAGAAGTCCCGGCCGTGCCTCTTGTAAGATGGGGCCGTGACATTCAAAGAGCGAGTTAGTATAAATGAATTATGAGGAATGAGAATGAGATAATGGAGAGAATGAGAAAGCTTGAGAAAGAATGAGATAGAAAGAGAGAGAGTATGAGAAAGAATGAGAGAGTTTGAGTTAGTACGAATAAAGAGTAGAAGAAAGAAACAAGCAGTTCTTTTGCATTCATTGCATGTACATCTCATATATGCATGCACCATGAGTTCTTCCATGGTTAGTGAGAGTATGACGAGAATAAGAGAGAGAACCATGATTTTCCTTTATGGTGAGTATGATGGGAATAAGAGAGAGAACCATGATTTTCCTTCATGGTGAGTAAGAATAAGAGAAGGAGAAAAGAGAATAAGAACAGAGAGAAAACAGTGAGAATTAGAAAAAGAAGAACGATAGAGTAAAGAAGGACCAAAAAGTGAGTTACGGGAACAAGAAGTAGAAGTTTTACTTACTGAGCCTTGTTGCGCTCACCCCGTTGTTCTTCTCTGTTTTGTAGGAAATAGAAGCAGTGATCGGATGGACGTCGAGGAGCGGAGAGTATTGGCACCACTGTCCACCAACTATAATATTTTGTATTAAGTAGAAAGTTTTTAATACATAGTATTTTGTATTTGTAAAGAATTATATTTTATGAGTAAAGAAAATTTGAGCCCACTATTTTTCATACGTTATGTATATCTATAATTAACATAGTATGTATTATAAAAATAGTCATAGAGAGAAGGTGTTACATAAACCTAGGCAGATTTTATTCGGCCTCGGAAGAGATCGCTTAAGCAATCTTAAATTGCTTAAGCGACCAAGAGTAAAAGTGAGGAATCGTTTAAGCGATACAAGAGGCTCACTTAAGCGATCATAGATCTGGGCAGATTTTATTCTGCCTCGGAAGAGATCGCTTAAGCGATCTTAAATCGCTTAAGCGACCAAGAGTAAATGCGAGGAATCGCTTAAGCGATACAATGGGATCGCTTAAGTGATTATAGATCTGGGCAAATTTTACTCTGCCTCGGAAGAGATCGCTTAAGCGATCTTAAATCGCTTAAGTGATACCAGAGGATCGCTTAAGCGATCATCTATCTGGGCAGATTTTATTCTGCCTTGGAAGAGATCGCTTAACTGACCAAGCCCCACTAACTAAACACGTAAAATGGATTAAAATGAAAGGATTAAAACATATTTGGGCCAAACAGACATAATAAAAGTTTTTAAAATTTGAAATTTCTCAAAACAAGCCCCACTAACTATTCACCTCGCTTAATCGAAATTCATTAGGGCTAAACATATAGGGTTTACGATTCGTTCAGTGGACTATGACCTTTATTATATTTATATTAAACATATAGTTCTTTTACGTCAGTATGAAACATATAAAGTGTAGAATGTTTACGTCTATACTAAACATATAGGGTTTACGATTCGTCTTTGTGGACTATGACCATTATTATATTTATATTAAACATATAGCTCTTTTACGTTAGTATGAAACATATAAAGTGTAGAATGTTTACGTCTATGCTAAACATATAGGGTTTACAATTCGTCTTTGTGGACTATGACCATTATTATATTTATATTAAACATATAGTTCTTTTACGTCAATATGAAACATATAAAGTATAGAATGTTTACGTCTATTCTAAACATATAGGGTTTACGATTCATCTTTGTGGACTATGACCGTTATTATATTTATATTAAACATATAGTTCCTTTACGTCAGTATGAACATATAAAGTGTAGAATGTTTACGTCTATGCTAAACATATAGGGTTTACGATTCGTCTTTGTGGACTATGACTGTTATTATATTTATATTAAACATATAGTTCTTTTACTTCAGTATGAAACATATAAAGTATAGAATGTTTACGTCTATGCTAAACATATAGGGTTTATGATTCGTCTTTGTGGACTATGACCGTTATTATATTTATATTAAACATATAGTTCTTTTACGTCAGTATGAAACATATAAAGTGTAGAATGTTTACGTCTATGCTAAACATATAAGGTTTACGATTCGTCTTTGTGGACTATGACCGTTATTATATTTATATTAAACATATAGTTCATTTACGTCAATATGAAACATATAAAGTGTAGAATATGTCTATGCTAAACATATAGGGTTTACGATTCGTCTTTGTGGACTATGACCATTATTATATTTATATTAAACATATATTCTTTTATATCAGTATGAAACATATAAAGTGTAGAATGTTTATGTCTATGCTAAACATATAGGGTTTACGATTCGTCTTTGTGGACTATGACCGTTATTATATTTATATTAAACATATAGTTCTTTTACGTCAGTATGAAACATATAAAGTATAGAATGTTTACGTCTATGCTAAACATATAGGGTTTACGATTCGTCTTTGTTCAGAACATAAAGGGTGCGTTTAGTTGAATATTCGTATAAATATTATAAATCATATTCCCATAATATTTCTTTGTTTAATTATTTAGCAAATATTAGTATTTTTTTAATAAATTTTAGACCCATTAACTGAATTAATTTCATTAATACCGCCTGAAAAAGTTTCAAAAGTAACAAAAACACCCTCACCCACCAAACTTCCCAGATTCTGACACCACCGACGGCTACAAACGATCGAAAGTGGTCGGTAATTCACAGATGTGACATTTTCCAGCCAGATCCACTGTGGATCTGGCCGGAAAAGGCCACATCGGGCCGTCATCGACTTTCAAATGAAATGGCTGACGTTGACGGTCAATGACGGCCGAATCTTGGGCATCATTGATCGAAAACAACGACCATATCTTTGGCCATCATAGACGGCCGGATGTCGCCTTTTTCGTCCGTCGACGGCTAGATATGGCTGTGATCTGGCCATTTCCAGCCACATCTGTGGTCGATCTAGCCGGAAAAGGCCATATCGATGCCCTATCAGCCTGATTCGACCGCAATGCGTCGTAACACCCTTTCTCGGTAGGTTTCCGGTGGTGGTGGCCAGAATCTGGGAAGTTGGGTAGGTGGGGGTGTATTTGTCAAATCTTTCGTTGGTCGATTAATCGATCGTAATAAAACGCTTAAGCGATCTTATATATCACTTAAACGATTCTTTTCTTTTTTACTTGGTCGATTAAACGATCATGTGATTGGTAGAATCAAATCTGCCCAGGTGCATGATCGCTTGAGCGATCCTATATATCGCTTAAGCGATTCTTCTCTTTTTGTCTTTGTCGATTAAGCGATCATGAATCGCTTAAGCGATCCGAGATATCGCTTAAGCGATTCTTGTCTTTTTGTCTTGGTCGCTTAAGCGATATCACAGATCACTTAGGTGATCGTGCCCCTGGGCAGAATCATCTGCCCAGGGGCACGATCGCCTAAGCGATCCGTGATATCGCTTAAGCGATCCTGTTTGAAAAACCCTTTGTCGCTTAAGCGATCATTGGCAATATATATTTTTCCTGCTTTTCTCCTGAATTTTGACAAACTAAAATTACCAACACCTATTAATTCCATACTTTCTCCTCAATTTGACAACCTAATTCCAAACTAAAATCAACAACAAATATTTAGGCCATGTAACAAGAAATATAAAGAATGATTTATTAAAGGTAACAATAAAATTTATAACATTAATAATTGAAAACAATAACTCATCAACAGTTGGCCTTGGCAACTCTCTGAAGTTCATCCTTCTTCAAACCTAATTTTCTGGATCTGCATGTGATTGCTTTTGGCAACTGCTTCTCTTGTGGCCAGGTTGCTTGCAAATTGAGCACTTGTTCATCTTCCGGGGAACCTCAAAGGCTGATGGAATACGCTTAACTTTTTTTCTCCCCTTTGCTGTCTTCTTGAATGGCGAGTGGATGATAATGTTAGCCACCTCTGGCGGCACCACCCACTGCTCTTCTAGAGGCACCGGATATATCGTTTCTGAATAAGCTAGCATGTAGTGATCTATCATATAGAGAGGGGAGCAAAGTTCCATGTAAATTCTTGAACCAAAATCTGGCTTCCGTTGGTGTTTCAGTGTTGCTAGTGCATGAGGACAAGGTAAACGTTGAATGTCAAACACTTTACAGCTGCAAGTTTTTCTAACAAGGTTAACTAGAGCATCCGGACCATAGCCACGCACAGTGAACTCTTGAGCATTAAGAGGATAGGCAAACAGTGCATTTGATAGTTCCATACGTTCTCGCAATAATTTTTTAGCTGACGGAACAAGGGTTGTAGTAAAATTATCTAACTCCGTACGATGCTCATGGAACCACCGCGACAGTGTCCTTTGGATTGCATCAAAAAGTGCAACTATTGGAAACTCTCTTTCTATTAACAACTTCGAATTTATGGACTCGGCAATGTTCGTGGTCATGACATCAAACCTTCTTCCAGGAAAGTAAGCTCTACTCCATCGCTCGAAACCAACGTCATGCTCAAGATACTTAGCAACTCTATCATCCTTGATTCGGATTTCCTGGAACTGCTTCTCGAACGCATCAACCCAATAAGCTTTTGCTGCCATGTAGTATGTATGAAGGAGGCCAGCACACTTAAACTTTTGTTTTATGTTCTCACCAAGGTGCCTCATACAGAATCCGTGATGTGCTTGACGGTAAATAGTGGTAATCCCCTTCTTTATAGAGTTGTGCCTATCGGATATTATGCACAACTCGCCAGTGTCAGGCACTATCGTACGTAACTGCTGAAAAAACCAAGTCCACGACTCGTCATTCTCATAGTCAACCACACACCATGCAACAGGATATATGTGATTCTCGTTGTCCTGTATAGTGGCCACCAACAATGTACCTCCATACTTTCCCGTCAGAAAGCAACCATCAACAGCCAACACCTTTCTCATGTTTACAAAACCCCTTATAGCAGAACTGTAAGCAATAAAAAAATATTTAAACATCATATTCCTGTCCCACTTCAAAGCCGTCTTGCTACCTTGGTTTGTCAACTCAAGCATATAACGATACGCTTCTAATATTGCATACCCATGCTCCGGTGTGTCCCTCACAAAATCTTGTGCATATTGTTTCCCTTTCTAGCATTTCCAGTAACTAACATCACATCCCAACTCTGTGCGCACAAGTCTCTAAATGTCTTTAGGAGATGGACCTTTCCCTTCAACGAATCGACTTTTGACAAATTGTCCGATAACATCAACGGACGCTTGTTGATGCTCACCTGAAAAATGTCCCAAACCATAAGTGTGCTCACGGGTATATGTGCTAAGCATAAATTTTTTCGACTCCGCCAACCTTCTACAATAAATCTGCCACTTGCACTTTCGGTCACGACATGCAACCGTTACACCGAATGAATTTGACTTTTTGGTGATGAACTCAAAATTACCTCTCACAGCAACAAGTTTTAGCTTCCTCACCACTTCCTCTTTGTTGTCAAATAAATACCCTATGTGCAAATCCGATTCATCCGTAAAAACATGAGCTGATTCACTACTACCTCCAATTGCCCTCTCTGAACCTGCATAAACGACCATGATGTTCTCTTCCTCACATTCTGCACCTTCTGCATAATCTGTATTTAAAGGAATCTCTACATCTGTGGGAACATCTACGAGGTCCTTCTCCTCAACATTTTCATTCTGCCCCCCATCACCAACCTCTTCTACAGTGTCCTCCTCATTACCCAATTCACCATCTACTCTTGATTTTTTCAACTAACAAATCAATGGCCTCGTAGTTCAAATTAAAACCAGGCAAATCTCTGCCTACTTCCTCGTTATCCCCTTCCTTTGAACCAACTTGGAACGGTTTTTCTACAAGAGAAACCCTTAAAATCGGCCTCGAACCATTATCGGCCACATCAATCATATATAACTTAACACTTTCATCCGACTTTAATATAACAGGAGGTACCTTATAATGTTCAAGAACTCTGCTTAAAACATACTTTACAACTATATCACTATGCAAGCAACTCAAATTACTCTTCTAATTATTTCATCAATCAACTCATCAAAACTAACCTCTGTGCTCACAGCAATTGGTATACCTTCTTTGCTCTTCCCAATCCACTGCTAGCTACATCCTTCCTCCACCCACTCACCAAAATATTCAACACCCAAAACAACTTATCCCATGTGTAATAATAGCCAACTACCTGTAATGCAAGAAAAAAAAATTCTTAAATGCTGTACTAAGGGTTCAAATATTTTAAAAAGAATCGCACGCGCTTATATGGTCTGCTGTATCGCTTAAGCGATCTTATGCCATTTACTGATCGCTTAAGCGATCTTATGTCATTATTGATAGCTTAAGCGATCTGCTCCTATACACCAGACTTTTACCGGATCGCAAGCGATCTATCTGCTGCATAACTGATCGCTTAAGCGATCTATCTGCTGCATTACCAGATTGCTTAAGCGATACATCAGATCGCTTAAGCGATCCATCATACCTAGAATACATTTTCAGTCATCTCCACCTACAATCGATTCCATCATACCCAGAGAACACATACCCAGAATAAATTTTCAACAAATTTCACTCCTTTCAACTTGCATTACATCAAACACAACCCAACAACCTGAACAACTAAATCAAAATCATAACCCAAACCCCATCCATTATTAAATTTTTGTAAATCTAAATATAAAATGTAAAAAGGAGATACACATACTTAGAGGAAATGTCAAGAGGAGGAGGAGGGGGATCTTTGGCGGAGAAGATGTTAGTGGTGGAGGAGGAATAAAGTGTTAATGGCGGAGGAACAAGAAGATATAGAGGAATGAGGAAGAAGAAGATGTAGAGGAAGGAGGAAGGGTAAGCAAGAAACTAAGAAGAAGAGAAGAAGATGCAGAGGTAGAGATGCATTAATGGTGGGAAGGTGTTTGGGTTTGTTTGCAATAATTTCGGGTTTGTGGGAATATAGTATAATTTTGAAAAGATTACATAATACTTCATTAATCATAATTAAGCACTAATTACCCTTAATCAATAATATGGCTATTGAGTTAACACTTTAAAACTTGATAGTCTTTTAATTAAATGCAAACTTGAAATGGCCTTTTAATAAACTGTCCTTTATTTCTAAGTTCAACTACCTTGGACACATGTCAATGCCTTAGCCCACCACTTCAATTTTTAATTTTAATTTTTAATTTAATAATAAAATGACCATCTGCCCTTAATAATAAATGACTTTTGACCATCTTACCCTTCCTTATAACTAAATTTTTTGACAGAAATATGTTGTGGGTGGTAATTTGGTATTATGAAACTTTTTGGGTGGGAAAGGGTCATTAAGGCAAACCTTGGGTGGGACAGTGTTATTTACTCATTCATAATTAATTATCAGTTTTGACATGTACTCTGTGCTACCTCTTTGTTTGATCTAGTTTCTAAAATGATTAAAAGGTTTATTTATTTAAATTTTTATTATTATTAATTTCCTTGCCACAGGAGGCAATAAAAGGATATAAAAAAGATATAAAAGCCCTGATAAGTCTATTGACTTTAATACAATCTCATATAAAGCAAGAAGACTACTTTTATTATATGTCATTTATATTTCCAAAATTTGTCTTTAAAATGGTCCATCTTGACTGGTAAGAATTTGTAGGAAAGGTGTGATTTCATTTCAATAATAGTATTAATTTCTCAGTTTCCTCATAAACCGAAAAGAAACTTGTTGAAATAATAAAACTTGTAGAATCACCAGCTGATATATCAACTCTGCATGTAAGAATTTAGTAAAAGAAAAAAAAAAAACAGAAAAGTTCCTAAATTCTCTGATTCATGGAGTTGAAGTCTAAGTTAGAAGAAAAAAAATGGTCAGCAAGAAAAAGTAATATACAATGCGGTTGCCGGTTATGATGATTTGAAGTGAATCAAGACTTCAAATTTTTTCTTAAGACATGCTTCAATGTGGCCTTGAAATAAAAAAATATTAATGAGTATCAAAAACATAATCAAGTGAAATGAAGGACAACACTTCATTCTATAAAAACACATGAAATCGTGAAGAGATGTCAGAACCATAGCCTTCTTTACACAATGCAGCATATCATAATAACATATCCAAACGTAGGAATTGAAGAGAGTTGGATTTTTCTTGCCTTGAAACAAGCCCCTTTCTTCTTTGGATTTGGAGGGGTTAGGAACTGCAAATTCATGAGAAATTCGGTCAATAAATCACTTGCTGATATATGAAATATGTGTTTGATTGTTTGAGAAAGATTTATACAGCTTATTTACCTTTTACAAAGCCTCCTGCTGTGGTCTCTGCTTTGAACTTGAACATATGGTCCATGAAAATGATACAATCGTATCTTATAACTAAGATTGAGCGGTCTAGTGTTACTGATAACCATTAGAAGCTACAAGAAGAACAATAAAAAGAGAAAAATTAAACTGTGGCTACATTACTTTGCTAACAATTAACAATTATGATTTATGAGAATGTTTTTGAGTTACCTTTTGTTTTTTCTTCTTTCTTCTCTTTGACACTTCCCTTATCATTGTTCTTTGTATGGCGGTAATATGTCATTGAATTTAAAACGGCTCCATGTAGTCACAACGATCTTTGCAGGGAATTCTTCACTTCCATCTTCTTTGCCTGTTTTGGATGCCTGCACAAATGAAAATATTAAAGTTAATTTAATTATCATGTTATTATTCTAAATACAAGAAACAAACACGAATATAATAATGATTCTGGTCCACCTTAATGGCAAAATCAGCAAAATACTGTTTAGTATCTTAGTAAATTCTTGATATTACTGTTTAACTATATCAACATAAGACAATATATAGATTTGATGGTGTGAAGACTTGCAAGTACCTTTGCTTCGGCATGCACAGTTTGGTTATTTTGGTCATAGGAAAATCTTGTACTGATCTTGGGACAATTCTCAACTGACAAACTTTTAAGAGACGGAAATATGAAGTGGTAACCCACAGAGCAGAAGTTGGTGAGGTTTGGTAAACGATAGAGTGACAATTCTTGAAGTTGAGGTAAGATGATTTCTTTTTCATTTATGAGGTCACCTCTCTTTGTATGTCCAAATACTTCTTCTAGTTGATCAGCCCATCGAACCTTCATCACTTGCAGTTGTTGAAGATGTCGGCCTATGTTGATAGGAAAGACACATTTCAATTTGTGGCAACCGTCCACCTTTATTTCAAAGAGATTTGGAAAGAATAGATGATCCTTATTATTCAATAAATTTTCATCATCAACAACCAAGATTTGCTCCAATCCATAACAATTCTCAATCTCCAGATATTTCAGTTGTTGAAGACCTTGGAGTAAGTTGATAGGAAAGACACATTTCAGTTTGTGGCAACTTACCACTATTATTTGAAAGAGATTTGGAAAGAATAGATGATCCTTATTATTCAATAGGGTTTCATCATCAACAACCAAGATTTGCTCCAATTCTTTACAATGCTCAATCTTTAGATATTTCAATTGCAACATATTTTGAGCAAAGAGTAAGTGAGAAGATATGTTTCAGACTACAAGTACATATCTTTAAAGTGGTAAGATTTTGAAGGCCTAAAACATGAATGGGGCCCTTACATAGACTTTCTAGATTATTTAGAAAATTTAATTCCACTTTCTTCAAATTTGGGAGTAGAAATTTATGTTGTCCATGTCCATCAACAGTAAGACCTTCAAGTTGAAATACCACTTCTACTTCACAAAACTCAATACTTAATATTTCCAAATTTGGTAGACCAAATCTCAGCACACCAAGAACTGTGTTACAAAACTGTAAGTTGTTACCTTTCAACATGAGCACTCGTAATTTCTGGAGAATATAAATAAACAACTCATTAGTAAAATATATTAGAGTTGATACAGAAGATATAATGGTTAGCTAATTTATAGCAAAGAAAATGCAATGACAACTTTATATGTATAATAATGGCTATCTTTTATGCTTAGAGCAATTGTCCAATTCAAGTGATTGAATTATGGTTAAAATATTTATAATTATTAATTGAAACTCAGTGAAAAATTATGAAACTTAATTGACTAATTAAATCAAACATTGAAGCCATGAAACTTGATTTTTAACCCAGTTGAGGTTGCAAACTTCTTAATTTAAAAATAAACAGAAAAAAATAGCCCAGAAATTTGAATTGCACTATTATTACACATTGCATTTCTTTAAATGAAGTACAAATGTCATATTTTGCATGCGACATTGTAATATATTAAATAAATTGTATAGTATATCATAATACAATACGATATTTAGTTAAATTTAAGTCACATTTTAGAATAACAAATAAAACCAAGATTTTATTTAGTAAAATTTAGATAACACTACATTTTAAAACTGTTTTTTATGTTGTATAATTTATGTTTTTATTAAGCACGAGATAATATTTTAAATATTGTTATCATTTTATTTTAAAAAATTGCAGCATGATTTGCAATATTTTCTTAGTAAATATTGTCAGAAACTAAAGAAGAAGAAGAAGTAAAGAAGAAGAAGAAGAAGGTAAAGGAGCAGAGTATCTACCAGAGACTACCTAAGAAAGAAGAGTAAAGACCAAAGAAAAGATTCTTGTATTTTTCATATATTAATGTTTCGTACAAAGTGTCAATTTATACAAATATAAGAATCTCTAAAAGGCAAACATATATCATGTCTTAATGCTGTAATCACACACAATTAGGGATGTGATTACCATGAATTAAGCTACGTAATAACAACATAATATTTGTCATACTAGTAAATATTAGTTTTCCTAATCAACAATATTCATATCTTTACAAATATTAAATTTATTTTTAATTTAATATTTAATTTGTTACAGAGAAACGTTATGTATTGGTTTCATTTTAAATACTTATTTAAAGAGTCTAATAAATTTATTTATTAATCTTCATTATTAAAAATATATATTAACTCTAAATAAAAATCTAATTTTTTTATAAAAATATGTACAATACAATATTTTACCAAACAATGCAATACAATACTATACTACACAATATTATATGCAAACCCAAATAGTAAGTTAAAAATTTTAAATAAAACAAAAGCATACCTCAAGTGCAGTCTTCATATTGTCTTCAAGTTCAACAATGAAAGGCGGCGCGTCATTTAGAAATCCATACAGTTTTAACTCTTCCAAAGTTGCTGGGCAAGTTGATTTATAATTTTTTGGACAAAGGCGGATGAGGCTTGGTAGGTCTTCAAGTCCAAATTTTCTTAGCCTAGGGAGAAGGATGTCATTTCCATTCGCTGCAACTACATTTATCTCCCCCTTGTTATCTTCTCCTTCTGAGACGATATGCTCCAATCTCCCACAATTCCCGACAATGACTTCTTCTAATTGTACCAGACTTTGAGCAAGGGACAATGAGAAGAGATATGTCAACCTATCGCAATGTTTCACTTCAAACTTTTTAAGACTTTTGAGCCTCAAATAGTGGGCAGGCCCCTTCCATATACACCTCAATTGAGGTAACTCAAATAGTGTTAACGCCGCTAAACTTGAGAGCAACACAAGGATTTCTTCCCCACCATAGCATAGCCCCTCAAGTTCAAATACTTCTTCTAGCTTATTGCAATTGCCGATAGATGCTTTTTTCAGTTTATGTAATCTTTGAAGCAACATTGGCGGAAATAAAGTGTGCATATCATCACAATCAAATACTTGTATACTTTCCAATTTTTGCAGAAACTCCTTCGGAGGCCTTCCATCATGGCAGATTTCTCTCAAACCTGGCAAATTATCAAGAGATAATTCCACCAAATTAGAGAAGGCAGTGGCTGGCACTTGCCGCAGTGATGCATCTACGATGCATTTCAACTCCTTACAAAATTGAAGCCGAAGAGACTTCAACTCAACTAGGCCCATTGGATCAATGGTGGGCACAATATTTTCACAGTCTTCAATATCTTTCAATTTAAAATGTTTCAAAGTCGGATACAATGCTTTAAATGCAGCAAATCTGGTTAATTTTTGTATCATTGATGTTCAAGATTCTTGACTTGGGAAATTTTTTTTTCCCAATATATATTTTAGTTATACAGTGACGCAATCCTCCCCCAACCACTTGATATTCGATATCTGCATTCATTTTTATTTCATAACTTTGCAATGCGGAAGAGAAAGCAAAGTCCTTTGGGAGGCATTTATCATGTATTTCCAGTAATAGATGGGTCAATCGGGGTAGTGAATTCAACTCAGACAGGCTGACATTGCTTGTTCCTGCATTCATCCCTTCAACCGCCCATGACCAATAACTCTGACTACCTATGTATAATTCTTCAAGATGAGATAACCTCCGCAACACATTAGGGGGAATCCTTTTCAAGCGAATACAGCCAAACAAATTCAACAACCTTAATTGACTAAGTTCCCCTAGTTCATCTGGTAATTCGCCAAATACAGAACCTTCTAAACTAAGAATCTCAAGCCTTTTCAGCTTTCCAAGGGAAGAAATGCCTTCCAGTTTGCAATATATCAGATGCAGAGTTCGAAGGTTAGTCAGGAATTGAAGTGATTTCGTTGACAACTGCACATGAGTTAGAGTAACAACTTTCAGTGCTTTCATCTCTTCAAAAAATGCACCTGAAATATTGTTTATTTGAAAGAAATGTGGAACACCATACCCCCCGCTGGTAGAGGATTTAAGTGCATATTCCGCTGCTTTCAACTGCAAAATTTCGAGATTTGGATATACCAAACCATCAGGAAATTCCATTGCTACCAAATTGATTGCCATGTATTGTTCCTGGCTCTCTGCTGTTGGCCACTCGCTTATGCCATCTTTAACAAAGAATGCTTGGTTCTGCTTGGATGCCTTCCATAAGGCAAAATCACGAAACACATCATGCATTTTAATAAAATCTTTTTCACCAGTATCTAATAACAAACAAGAAGCTTTGAGGTTATCAACCATTACACGCAGTTCGCCCCTTGAGTCTTCAATTGAGTCAGCATCTGGATTCAAACCTAACCCCATTCCATATCTTACCAATTCCTCCAAATCAATTTTATGGTCTTCAGGAAACAGCGAACACAATAAGAAATAAAACTTGATCTCCTTGCTCTTCAAATAATCATAACTCAATTGAAGACAAGCATAAACATCTATATCAACATTCTCTATAACATTAAGTTTTGACTTTTTTATCTTCTGAAGCGCTTCTTTCCATTCACCGATAGCTTTTTCTCTTAAAGCACTCCCAATTGATACAATTGCTAAAGGCAAACCTTTGCATTCTCCAGCAACTTTAATAGCCACATCATTCAAGGTGGGAGACTCATCACTTATACCTGCATGACTTTTAAGTAAACTCAACCCTTCTTTTTCATTGAGAACATTTAGTGGAATTTGATGTTGACAACTCATTGCAAGACATACATGTAGTCTACGAGTGGTTAGAAAGATCTTGCAACCCTTTTGATCATCAGCAAAGGGAATTCCTATTGTTGTCAAGTCAAGTTTTGCCCAAACATCATCCAAGATTATGAGTATCCTCTTCTCTTCCTTCAATCTGAAATACAATCGCCGTGCTCTTCCTTGCTCACTTTCCTCCTTTAATTCAAAATTTAACGAGTCTGCTATCTGACCTTGGATATTTATTGCGTTAGGAGTCTGGGATACAACAGCCATCACAACCTTATCAAATAAATTTTCGTCTATGACCCTTTTAGCGACTACTTTTGCCAAGGTTGTTTTACCCACCCCACCCATCCCATACAATCCAACCGCATTAGTCTTATCATCTTTTAGTGCCTCCACAATCTGATCAAGAGTGGCTTTTGTTGAGTCGAAAGGCATAAAATCTTTAGGAGCAAAGACATCTATGCCTGGTAGAGCAACCCGATGTTGGGACACTCTATCAAATCCTTTACTGAGCTCTAACTCCAACATAATCTTTGTCTTTAATTTTGCTGCTTTCTTACTAATTTTATATCGCCAAAACCAGTTAGGACACCATCCATACAGACATGTCTTATTTACTTGAATTTCTTCTTCCAATTTCTCAACATCCGCCATGACACTATCCGCATCTGATAGCCATTTTTTCACATCGTTCTTGATCTCTTCAGTATTTCTTATTGCAATTTCAACATCTTGTTGCACCGAATCTTTTCGGAATCTCAAACTTTCATCTTCTTTCTTCAGATCTTCAATGTTAGTTTTGAAGTGATATATGTAACCAATTTGAGGTACGGTGGCATCCAGCAAATAATCTCCAATCTTTGACAAAATACAGTTCAAGATTTCTGATTCCATTTCCAACCTATTTGATAATAAAGTTTGATTTGGATGAATGGAATAACCATAGCAGTCGTAAAGCCAACAAGGATTAAATAAAATTAATGTAAGAAATAATTTGAAGTACCTTGCACAACTATATATGCAGGGTTTGTGTAGTGCAGCCTTTGGATAACAAAGTAATTAAAAAGAACAACCACCTAGCTTTTTCCTGGAATTTAGCAGCAAAAAGTATTTAAGAAATGAGACAAAATCAATTAAGAATAGCTTTGATAAAATTAAACGAATATATAATACTAATATTCTTTTTAACTTTTGAGATTATCTATGATTACTAAAA
This sequence comes from Pistacia integerrima, assembly GCA_026225825.1. Classification (NCBI taxonomy): domain Eukaryota; kingdom Viridiplantae; phylum Streptophyta; class Magnoliopsida; order Sapindales; family Anacardiaceae; genus Pistacia; species Pistacia integerrima. The sequence continues at coordinate 10,297,129 of CM047738.1, forward strand.
TTTAATAAAGATACATGCAAGTATTTGGATTAAAATAAACAAAAATCAAATATTTAAGTTTTTAATTGAAAAGAAACATGAGAAGATTTTATGGAGTACAAATAAGTCTAATTTATTAGAAAATTACTTTAGGATAATTCAGTCAACTCAATTTCACTGAAGGTTTTTTTATTAAGTAGAAGCAGTTAAGAACTCAAATAAGTGAAATATCAAATCAATAATCCATTTGCATAATCAAACCAATTTAAGAGCTATTAAACTAACTAATGAATAGTGATAAAAATGAATCGCCCTATGTCTTAAATCAATAGCTATAAAGAGTGTTTTTTAGTATAAATTATTTTCGTAAAATTACTTTCAATTTTTTTAGTAGAAATGCAGGAAGATCTTTTAAGTACCTTTTACCTTAAGTAGATCTACTTATTTAAAAATAAATGAAAATGAAAATCACAATTAGCACAAATAAAAATAAGTGTTTGAAAAACTCAACGATAATAAACTTTGAAAACAAAAGTGGGGTTGGGCATGGCGTTTAACATGGGGGTGGTGCAGAGATGTAAAGATGCTTATTAAGGTTGAAAAGAGAGGTGATGAAGAGTGGTTGGGCATGGCCGGCGGTCACGTTGGTTGGATTTTGCCTTGCCAGGCCAAATCCGAACACTCCTGAATACAATCTGACTATGTAGCCAGTAGCTAGGCCAGATTTCACCATGTAAGGAAAGATGGTGGCTGTGTTTGATCGAATTTAGACGAATTCAATACTAAAAACAATTAACTATTTAATATCACTATTTTAAATAATTGAAAATAAATTTTAATTATGATAGTATAGAGGGGCTTTTGTGTAGGTATACTCCATATTGTCACGTCATTCTAGAATTCCAGGATAATCCTCACCCAAAAAGGCAGTAGGATAGGACTAGGATTCTATTGCTTGTACACTTAATCCTGACCATCCATTTTAATGGATATGTATGGATCTGAACTAGTGGATCTACTTGTAAAATACTATATAAAGGCTAGCTAGGCTTAGGTTTTACTCATTCCAAGCATTGTATTCAATTGAGAGCAATACAATAGAGTTTTTTTCTTTCCATCTTTGCCCTTCGTGTTCTTATTTTTCTTTGAGAGTTTGTGGGTTTATTTAGGCTTACTTAGTATTCAATCTCTTGTTTGTGCACTAAGGCTGGACAATCCAAGTAAGGTCATGACAGTTGGTATCAGAGCTTTGGTTTAGTATAGTGAGTAGCTATTTGTTCATGTGCATGTCTAGGAAATTTTTGTCAACAAAACGATAAAAGTCTAAGGAGGTTGGGTTTTAAGCGGGACCGTTTGTGACCCCTTCAATCTTTCCTGAGAATTTTCCTGGTGCATTTGAATCATATTAGCACTTACTATTATCTAAGGTTATTGTGAATTATTTGGGTTTTATACCACATCTCAAAGAGGGGAACGATGGCAAGAAGTGACACTAACTCAAGCGATGCTAGCAGTGAGCAATAGTGTGCTCACCAACAAGGAAAGCAATCCTGAGGCCAATCAAGATCTCATGATGCATTGATATCTCTAGAAACCAGTTCAGCAAAACATGTGTTGGCGTTGGCGCACCATGATGAGAAGCTAGATCAATTAGATCAGTTTGTGGAAGAAGTTAACATCAAGTTAGAGAGAATTGGAGATTTTATCCTCAATGTGACTTCATCAAAGCTTTCAAAGCAAAGGTGTTCGACAAATTGGCTAAGCATCATGCTCAAGTTGAGGTAGTGAAGATGGGCTTGGAAGAAATGAAAACAGACTAAGCTATCTATAAGAAGGCGATCGCAATAGGATCGATCATATCTTCATGTACAGTGGCGACAGCACGTGTCGAAACTCCTAGACCCAAGAAGTATAATGGGAAGAGGGATGCAAAGGAGCTAGACAATTTACTTTGGCACATGAAGAGATACTTTGACGTAATAAAGCTCACTGAGGAAAGGAAAAAGTAAATCAAGCTACTTTTTATCTTTTCGACCTTGCGGCGGGTTGATGGCGTCGAAAGTTTGCATAAATCCAAACGAGAACCTGTTTCATAGATACTAGGAAGGATCTCACAAAGGACGACAATTCTATTTAGAGAACGTGTCTTATGATGCCAAGAAGAGGATGAAGGAGTTGAAGCATGCACGCTCTATAAGGGAATACGTGTAAGACTTTTCTGCCCTGATGCTGCAGGTTCACAACATGAGTCAAGTTGATCTTCTCTTTAACTTCACGGATGGGTTGCAACACTAGGCTTCCAAGGAGTTGCGAAGGCGAGGAGTGAAGGATATGGCTAACGCACTTACCATTGCTAAAACACTAGAGGGTTTCCAAAAGGGTAACTATTTGAAGACCAATAACTCTCAGTCTGAGCAAGAAGATAGCGAAGGAGAGGGTTCTCTGTGTCATTGCCAAAGAAGGATAGAAGGAAGGAAATGAGAAGCAAGCGAAAGCCAAGCCATAGGTGTTTTCTTTGCAATGGGGATCACTGGCTTAGAGATTGCTCACAGAAGAAAGCATGAATGCCATGTTTGTGGAATGTGAGACTTCAAAGCATGCACAAATCGGTAGCCTACAACTCTTCAATTCCCTACGAGTAAGTTTTACACCTTTTAAGACAAAAGGGGGGTCATTGATGCACTTAGATGCACGAGTGAATGGCAAGAGAGCTAAAGCTATGGTTGACATAGGGACAACTCATAACTTCACTAGAACTGGGGAGGCCAAGAGATTAGGTCTTAAGCTTGAAAAGGAGCAAGGAAGGTTGAAGATAGTGCACTCAGAAGCCATTCCTGTTGACAGCATGGCTCATGGAGTAGAGCTACATTTGGACCATTGGAAGGGAGTGGTGAATCTCTCAATAGTACCAATGGATGAATGCGACATCGTGTTGGGCATGGAATTCATGAGGCAATACAATGTGGTGGTGATGCCTTATAGCAATGTGGTTTGCATAATAGATGGAGGTCCATGCATTATTCCTACAATAGCTGAATTAAAGTCTAATGCGATTCGTCTAAGTTCCATGCAACTGGTGGGGGATGAAAACTTGGGAGCAAGGGCGAGCTACACAAGGAAAAACAAGCTACCATGTGATATCATAAAGTATGCAACTGGGAATCAACGAAAGAGAGCAAAGAGGAAGCGATGACAGAGGCATGCATCAACATGCGTTCAAAAGTCGAGACAACTTAGTGAGTATGACAAGGGCATCACACAATTAGGTGGGGGAGGATGTCACGTCATTTTAGAATTCCAGGATAATCCTCACCCAAAAAGGCAATATGATAAGACTATGATTCTATTGCTTGTACACTTAATCCTAGACATCCATCTTAATGGATATGTATGGATCTGAACCATTAGATCTACTTGTAAAATACTATATAAAGGCTATCTAGGCTTAGGTTTTATTCATTCCAAGCATTGTATTCAATTGAGAGCAATAAAATAGAGTTTTTTCTCTTCTTCTCTGTTCTTCGTGTTTTTATTTTTCTTTGAGAGTTTGTGGGTTTATTTAGGCTTACCTAGTGTTCAATCTCTTGTTTGTGCACTAAAGCCACTCAATCCAAATAAGGTTGTGACAATATTCACAAGACAAAGATAAAAAAATGAAATAAAATTAAAAAATATTTGACATTTCTGACAAAAAAAAAAAAAAAAAAAAGAAATTAAAAATTAGTGACAATGCCAAGATATTACAAAACTTCCCAAGTTCAATAAGGGCATAAGGCCTTGCTCGCCCCCATCGGCTATCACTAACCCTAAAGAAACAACATGAAATGGCTCAAATCAAAGTTCAATTTCTCATTGGAATTGAGGATGTGATTAGATTTCCTTCTTAATATTTAGAAATTGTTAATCAATATTTTTCATCGTAACAGACATATCCGATTAAGCATCATAATTGAAGAATTGTTAATTCATGAAAATAGCTTTTGTACCTTTAGAGAGGAAATCTTCTCATTCAATGCCAAGAACTTTACTTGAACTAGCACTTAAAGATGCCTCACAAGTTTAGAGAGTAATAATTTCCTATAAATGAACAGAAAACATAAGGTTTAAACACAAAACCAAAAATAAATTCAAGATTTTCAATTTTTGCTTCAAGAATGAAAAACAAGATCTATCTTTATTATTAAAAAAAGATGCATAAGCTTCATAAAATTCAATAGTAACTTCAACTATATCTTTAACTAATCAAACACACAACTAACAAAATAACTTCCACATAATATTCAGAAGTCTTTTATTTTCCCTATTCTTGATCTTCTAATTTTCTTTTCTTGGAAGGGAATTTAAATTAATTGAAAGTGAAAGAAATGTAGTTAAAATTAATAACAGATCATAAATATTTGAAGTTGAAAGATCATTAATAGTTATATATACCTGAATTGACGTTTAGCAAAATCTTTGATCACCAATTAGCGTAGAGATTTAAGAATACAACTTCCAATATCCAACTTCATGGTAAAAGTAAAAACACCAATTAGTTCTTTTTATTTAAAAAAAACAAAAAAAAACAAAAACAAAAACAAAAAAAGAAAAAAGAAAAGAGAATCCATATATATCTTCTTTCATCTAACAAACCACTATTCTTCCTCAATTCAAACATCAATTTCAAATTGGAATTCTCCACAACACAATAAGGATGAAAAAGAAACCACAGATTTATACTTTGAATTGAAGATATATAAGATTGAGCTTTATTAGTATTTTTAAGTATTTTTTTTTTTAATTACAATATAAATATCTACACAGTGGCGAATATCTTAAATGAAAAATTAAGATAAAATTAGTGCATTAAAGAATTCACTTAAAGATATATGAAGATAAATTGCAATATTAAGATGGAATGGTAATAGATATAACAAATGAAGGGAAGAGGAAGATGTATAATTAACAAAGATAGTTTAATACAGATACAAGTATTTTAGCATTCAAATAAACTATATATAATTACTATTTCTTTAATTCTAATTGTTATTTTAATTATCAAGATTCAATGTTATTCCACCTTGTCATTTGAAGAAATATTAATGTTATGTCTTATGGTTCTGTTTTTCACAAAATTCATTAAATAGAAATCAATAGAAAACCATTGGGGATGCTACTTCTCAAGCTCTTTGCACTGAAAAATGTGTCAGAAATTTTGCATTTTTCTTTTTACTAATGAAGCATTATTTTACTCTCATATTAATCGTAAAGAAACAGCATGTTATGGCTCAAAATCAAATTTCAATTTCTTATTGGAATCATTAGAGTTATTAGATTTCCTTTTTTATATTTTTAAACTATTAAGTAATATTTTTCATCATCACAGACATATTTAAAAATAATTTAATCCATAAAATTGCTTTTCTACCTTTAATGAGGAAATTTTCTCCCTCAGTGCTGAGAACTTCTCTTGAACTCACACTTAAAGATGCCTCACAAGTTTAGAGAGTAATAAATTTCCTACAAATGTACAGTAACATCGAATGACTAAAAAAATGAAAGAATCAAATAGAGGAAATATAAACCTTAAACACAGAACAAAAAACAAAATCATATTTTCAATTGTTGCTCAAAAATGAAAGACAAGATCTTTATCATTAGAAGAAAAAAAAAAAATACATAAGCTTCATAAAATAATTGTAATTTCAACTATCTTTACCTAGTCAGTCACACAGACAGTTAATAAATGACTTCCACAATATTCAAAAGTCCCTCATATTTTGCCAACTTCTAATTTTTATTTTCTTGGAAGTGAATTGAAATAATTTGAAAGTGAAAGGAATGTAGTTGAAGTTATCGAAAAATTGCAAATAATGACGTTAAAAGATCATAAATTGTCATACCTAAATTTTACCGTAGTTTCCGAGATCACCAATGAGCATGAAGATTCAAGATCACAATTTCTAATGTCCAACTTCAACATAAGTACAAACACTTAATGTCAAGCTGACAATTGCACTTTATAACAAGCTCTCTTTATATTCTTTTTAACTATGAGAATAGGAGGATCACCAAGAACAATAAGGGAAAGTTCTAAAACTTAGCCACTAATTACTAAAGATCCTTTCAATCCATAAAGCTTTTCTTTAAAACTGAAGTCAGAAAAGGATTGTCAATGGAGCGGAACTCATTCAATTCAACATTAATGTTCTCATATTTAAGGAACCACTATAAGTTTCCATCAAATCAAACTTCAATTTGTAATGGAAATAATCCCTAACACAAAAAGGAAAAAAAACAAAAAAAAAAAAGCAACAGATTTAAGCTTTATATTACTGAAGATATGGTTGAGCTTTATTGATATTTCAAGTAATTTTTTGCATCACAGTAGAAATATCTAATGGTACGATGAATATCATTAATGAAGAATTTAGACAGAATTAGTGCACTAAAGTTCATTTTCCATACCTACTATAACGAGATCACTTCGTTCACTACTGAGAACTTCACTTGAATATCACTTATAGATATATGAAGCCAGACTGCACACAATAAAGTTTATGTAAATAGAACTTGAATAAACGTATGCTTGACAATGAAGTATTGGATCGTAGAGAATTAAGGGAGAAAAATATTAAAAAGGAAAATCAAGGTCAAGAAAAAGTATCTTGCATAAGTAAATAATAAGTTGTTTGTATCTTCAATTTCATATTCCTTCATAAGATTGTTCTAATGATTTGAACAATCTCACATTGTAAAATTCAACCAACTTCAAATAGGATTCTGAGCAATATAATTGCATAGTAAATGCGGTGTAGAGTTCTATCTTCAATAAGAGCCAAATGGAGGAAACATAAGGCTTGAAAACAAAGCAATACAATAAATTCTCCTTTTAAATTTTCAGTCAAGAATGAAAGACCAGGAAAAAAAAAATAAAGGAGTCAAGATATTTATAAAATTAATATATAAATAAATAAAAAGAAATGCATATTTCATAAGTGACTTATTTGTATCTTAGTTTTCATTCTATTGCTTCATAAAATCAATAGTGACTTCCAACTATCTTTAACGAGTTAAATAGACAGTTAGTGAAGTTAATTACTTCCACATAATATTCAAAAGTACTTTTGATATTTTCCCAATTCTTGATCTTCTAAATTCTAATCTTTCTTTTTCTTGGAAGCAAATTGAAATAATTGAAAGTTAAAGAGATATAGCTAAAATTTCAATTCATTCAATTAAAAAAAAAAAAAAAAAAAAAAAATGAAGTTGAAAGTTCATAAGTAATCATACCTGAATCGATGTTATCCTAGAAATGCACCCAAGCTTGTATCTTTACAAATGTCTCTTATCACCAATGAGAATGAAGATTTGAGAACACAACTTGCAATGTCCAACTTCATCATAAAGTAAAAACAATTTATTCCAAGCAGACAAGTGCACATTATAACAATCTCCTTTTCTTTTTAAACCAATGTGGGGAAAAAAAAAAAACACTGTATCTTCTTATATCTAACAAACCACTATACTTCTTTTTCAATTCAAACATCAATTTCAAATTCGAATTATCCATAAAACAAAAAGGATAAAAAAGAAACCACAGGTTTGAGCTTTGAATTGAACATGTATATGGTTGAGCTTTATTAATATTTTAAAGTATCTTTTTTCGTCACAATAGAAATAACCTTAAATGAACAAGATAAAATTAGTGCATTAAAGGTAGTTTTTCCATACCTTCTGCAACGGGATCACTTCAGTCACTACCAAGAACTTCACTTTCAGTATATGAAGCCAAATTGTATACACAATCTTAGAGACAACAATATCCTGCTGATGACAGAATGATATTAGAGATAACAAATGAAAGGAATTTAAAGCTTATGTCACTAAAGAGATTCTTGAAAATAAAGAATTGGATTGTAAAGAATTAAGGGACCAAAATCAAGATCAAGAAAATGTATCTTGCATAAGCAAATAAGTAACTTGTTTGTATCTTTAATTTCATATTGTTTTATATGATCGTTCTCATGATTTCAACAATCTCATGTTATACAATTCAACTGACTTCTACTAGGATTTTAGCATACATAATTGCATAAAAGAGTTCATACGGCATAGAATTCTATCTGCAAGCTCAAATTCTAAATCCTAATATCCTTCCCTAACCCTAATCTTCTAATCTTTCATTTCTTTAAAAATCAAGTCGAATATTGAAAGTGAAAGGATTACAATTATGCGGTCAAGCAAAAGTCAGAATACAAACGATATTAAAAGTAAATAATTGTTGAGATTGTCGAACTAAATTCAACCAAACTAGTATTGCATGAGAACATGGGTTTTCCTAAATTGTTTCTATATAGAATTGTTTTTCTTTAGGAATACAATTACGAATAGGAATATAATTGTACTAAAATAAAATTCCTATTATAATATAAGATTTGAGTCCTATTAGAAATAGTATCTGAGGTATTACCTATAAAAAAAGATCAGATCCTAGAGTTAGGTAATTGAATAGATTAGAAGGCAAAGCTACAATTAAAGAGTGAGAGCCACTAAAGAGAGGTTAAGTGAGAGAGCCAATTTGTGAGGCTTGTGAAAAACTCTTGTAATCTTTATTCTTCCTCAAAGTGAAATTGCTCAATAGCAAAGTGGACATAGCTCTCATACGGAGAGTGACGTTTGTGTGTGTGGTTGATTATTTGTCCTTTGTTCGCTTTATTTTTGCTTTCATAGCGATTTAAAATTTGCTAGCATTCGATTCCCCACAACAACTGGTGTTAGAGCCCCGATTTGAGGAAGAAAGCGATGGTTGGAGAAGAAGGAGGATTTGTGCTTGGGATCAATAGTTTTGATGGAGCATATTATGCATTTTGGAAGATGCGGATTAAAGGTCATTTGTATGGCAGAATATTACATCTACCTCTCTTAGGAAATAAACCCAAAGAAATGTCAAATGAAGACTAGGCACTCTTTGATAGACAAGTATTGGGAATCATTCAATTGACATTGACCAAGAACATGAAAATTAACGTGGTGAATGAGACAACCACAACAAGGTTGATGGAAATCTTTTCTGATATGTATGAGAAGTTTTCTATGAAAAGATTAATTAATTTGATGATAAGAGAATGTACTTCGGTGACACAGCATATGAATGATTTTCATACAATCATTACTCAATTGTCGTCTGTAAAAATTGATTTTGATGAAGAATGCCTTCATACTTATGGCCTCCCTATCAAATAGTTTGGGAGCCTATGAGAGCAGTAGTTAATAATTCAACAGGTAGTATGAAATTAAAATTCATCTATGTTAGGGATAAAATTCTCTCTGAGGAGGTTTGCAGGAAAGATTGAAGTGAGATGACATCAAATACTTCGCATGTTGAAACAAAAGGTAGGGGCTATGATATAAATTCAAACTGAGGCAAAGGAAGATCCAAAAGCAGGAAAGATTCAAGTGAGACGACATCAAATTCTTTGAATGTTGAAACAAGAGATAAGGGCTACGATAGAAATTCAAACTGAGGCAAAGGAAGATCAAAATCAAGGAAAGGAAGAAGCAAGTCTAGGTTTTGGAAAAATATAGCATGTTAAAGTTGTGGCAATAAATGCCACATACAGAGGAATTGCAAAGCACCAAAGAAAAAGGAGAACAACAATGACAACGCCAATGTCGTAACTGAAGAGGTGCAAGATGTTATACTTTTATTTGTTGATAGTTCTATTGACTCTTGGGTTTTAGATTTAGAAGATTCATTCAGTACCACTCTACATCATGAAATTCTAAATGTTATGTGGCTGAAAGTCATGGAAAGGTATACCTAACAGATGGATAACTTTTAGATATTGTAGGTATAGGTGATGTTAGGTTGAAGATGACAAACATATATGTGTGAAAAAACCCAGAAAGTAGAACATGTACCGAGATTGATGTGCAATCTAATATCAGTAGGGAAGTTTGCCAATGTAAGGCATAATGTGTCCTTTGTGGATGGTGCATGAAAAGTTACTAAAGGAACTTTTACATGGCTTATAGTTGTAGAGATTCAGTTGCAGTCTCAAATGTCAGTGTTACATCAAGTTTGTGGATAGACTTCGACATAAGAGCGAAAGGAATGAGGGAGCTTCAATCAAAGGAAAAACTACCAGAGTTGAAGTCAATTGATCACAATTTGTGCGAAAGTTGCATCTTCGACAAACAAATAATGGTGAGTTTTTTCCAAAGTACCAAGGGAACAAAAGACAAAAAAGTTAGAGTTTGTTCATACAAACGTGTGGGGACCCACTGCCTGTCATCCCTTGGAAGCTCAAAGTACTATGTGATATTCATTGATGACAAGAGCAAAAAGGTATGGGTCTATTTTTTTGAAAAATAAATCTTATGTTTTTGATACTTTTAAAAGGTGGAAAGGCATGGTTAAGAATGAGACAAATTTAAAGGTAAAGTGCTTGGATCAAATAATGGGAGAGAGTACATAGATGAAGGGTTCAAAGAACATTGTGCAAATAATGGGATCAAGATGGACAAGATCATTCCTGCAACTCCTCAACAGAATGGTATCGTCGAAATGATGAATAAAATTCAAGCATGAGATTACATGCTAAACTACCACATACATTTTAGGCTGACGCAATTAATACCTAGCCTACTTGCTCAATGGAAGACCCTCTATACCTTTGAATTGCAAGATCACAACAGAAGTTTGGAATGGCAAAGAGGTAAAATATTCTTTTTTAAGAGTGTTTAGTTGTTTAGCCTATGTTTACAATAACTATACTTTTAGAACAAAGTTTGATGCTAAATCTAAGAAATATTTTTTCATTAATTATGGTTACATAGAGTTTGCTTATCATTTCTGGGATGACCAAAAAATGCAAGATTATGAGGAGCAAAGACGTCTCTTCAATGAAGATGTAATGTGTAAGGATAGGCTCAACAAGAAGTTCCTTTGAAAGACTTCCCAATGAATGACATGCAAAACAATGACCACGAAGATCAATAAAATATAGCTCCAAAAGTTGAACCACAAATGCTCGTGTTTGAACCCAGAAGCTCTTCCAAGACTATAAGAGCACCACAAAGGTACTCCCCTTCATTACATTATATTTTACTAACTGATGGTAGTGAATAGAAGACAGAGTGTTATGAAGAAGCAATGCAAGTTGATGACTCAATCAAGTGGGAGCTAGCTCTGAAGAATGAGATGGATTCATTATTAACAAATTAAACCTGAAAGTTAACAAAGCTACCACAAGGGAAGAAGGCATTACAAAACAAATGGGTTTATCGGATGAAAAAAGAACATGATGGTAGCTAGCGATATAAGACAAGATTAGTCGCGAAAGGATTTCAACGGAAAGAAGGCATTGACTATACTAAAATTTCCAGTTGTCAAGTTGACTACAATAAAAACAGTACTTGGGGTAATAGCAAAAGAAGACCTTCATCTGGAGCAGTTAGATGTAAAGACGTCGTTTCTTTATGGAGAATTTGATGAAGAAATTTATATGCAACAACGACAAGATTTTAAAGTACAAAGAAATGAGAGAATGGTGTGTGAACTTCAAAAGAGCATATATGGGCTAAAACAGATGCCTAGACAATGGTACAAAAAGTTTGATGGGTTTATATGTAATAACGGTTTCCTAAGATGCCAAGTAGACCAGTGTTATTTCAAAAAACTTGATAACTCCTATATCATCCTATTACTATAGATAGATGACATGTTGATTGCAAAGGCTTGTAAACAAGAAAGAGACAAGCTAAAAAGGCAATTGTCAAAGGAGTTTGTTATGAAGGTTTTGGGAGCTACAAAAACTTGGTATGAAGATAACTAGAGATAAAGCCAAAAGTTTCTTGAAGTTGTACAAGAAAAGTATGTACAAAAAGTACTCAAAAGGTTCAACATGGATGGAACAAAGCCAATAAATATACCTTTGGCTAGTCATTTTAAACTATCCAAAGATCAATCACCTATAACAGAGCATGAGTAAGACTACATGGCCAAGGTACCTTATGCATTAATGATTTACAGTCTTATGTATGGTTACAACAATTCCACACTTTATTCTATTAAGAACCCTACACCACTACCCAGCCTAATTCCTATCAAAGACCCAAAACCCAGCTCAGTTCTTATCAATTTGGAAGTGGTTCCTATCAGCTAGTAAGGAGCTGATATGGTTACAACAATTCCTAGAAGAACTAGGTTAGAATTATGAGAATAGCGTTTTGTATTGTAATAGTCAAAGTGTCATTTGTCTAGCAAAAAACCTAGTCTACCATGCTAGGACAAAACACATACAGGTTCGATATCATTTCATATGCTCATCTTTGGAAGAAAGAGTTATAGCTCTCCAGTCGATGATCAATCTTTAACACAAATACAAATAAGTGTTTGAAATAACTCAACACTAAAAAATTAACAAAACAAGTGCGGTGGTGGGCATGGTGTTCAACACGGTGGTGGTATAGAGGTGTGAAGGTGCATAACATAGAAAAGAGTTGTAGTGGATAGTGGTTGGCTTGGCCGGTGGCCTAGTGGAAGCATTCACCTAATTAAGCCTCTTCTCCGACAAACTCGCTAGGAGTCGAGTTCTTTTCATTCTTTTCAGCGAAGGAGAACCGACGTAGGAAGATTTAATAAACTAATCCTACTCTTCCTACATAAGATGCTATCCGCCCTTGACCTTCTATTGTTAGAACTTAATAAAGTCTATGATAAATAAAGAGCATGAAGATTTGAGTATATAATGACCAAATTCATGATGAGTAAAGTGAAAACATTTTATCCGAAAATTACAAATGCATAAATTTGTTTTTGGTACCTTTCGTAAGGAGATGCCCCCAAATACTACCCAGAACTTCACTTGAATATAGACATATGAACGCAAATGCCACAAATTTAGAGATGGTACTAATATCCTGCAAAACGAAAAATGAGAGAGGATAAACTGAAGGAAAATAAAGTTTACTTGAATATGACAACAGAGATGTTGCTTGATCATAACCATTTAAATGGCAGAGAATTTAGGTAATAAAAGGGGGACAGTTTTGCATTTTCTTTTTCTCTTTTTCTAGAAGAAAGCAAGATGTGAGAAAAGATAAGAAAACATTAAACATACCAACTTTATACACATAGTTATGGAGCAAAGAATGAACACAAAAATAAATAAATAATAATGAATAACGAAACAATAAAAAATTTCTATGCATAATCTGTATGTGTATATTACTCAAATAATAAGGGAATCAAAGTCAAAGAATATTGTTTAGACTTGTTTGTATCTTTACTTTTATTTCAGTTATTCATGAATTCAATTAGTATAACTGAGTTCAATTATATCTTTGATGAGTAAGACAGATGGCTATTGAAATCAATTCCATTCCATTCATATTCTAATTCCTCTAATTTTTGGCTGTGTTTAATCTACCAATTCTATTCTTGGAAAAAAGTAAATAATGAAGTAAAAAATGGAAAGTAGTCATACCCAAATGAATGCTATCCTTGGAATGCGCCTGAGCTAGGAAATTCTGGTCACCAATGAGGTTGAAAATTTGAAAACAGAACTTACAACGTCCAACTCAATGATGCATAAAGCAAAAAGAATGATATTCCAGGATGACTAAAGCACGTAACAAGATCCTTTTCTTCGCTTTCATTATCAAAGCTCAGATGCCAGATAAGAGAAGGAAGAAAAGCATTCCAATTAAAATAAAATAATGAAAATGAAGGAATACTCTGTTTTCGAAGGAACTTCACTTTATCTTTGCCTTCATCTTTAGGTGATGCATAGGAAAACATAAACAATTAAAAAGCAAATTAGAGCACAAGTTTCAACAAAAGAATGACTTCAACTGTACTGAACTTAATCAACACGAATAGCTTCAGCAAAGATATTGAACCCTGGGAAAAATCTAAATATTGATAAATTTGAATTAAATTTTTATTAACTCCTTTTAATAGATAATCCAAACACTCCATAGATAAGGATACTACAAAAATACATTTCATAAGATTATTGTAATATAGAATTAGAACGAGAAACTGATAACATAATACCAATAACACAAAGCTGGTATTTTTGAGGTATAAACTTTAATGAATGTCAACATAATCTTGTAATTTTAATTTTTAAAACACTAGTCATTAGCCCAACTATTAAGCTCTCAATTTCACTCTGCAAACTCATTCAAGGCAATTTGTTCATGGCCTCAGTCTCATTTGAAAGCATTTTCTCAAGGTAATTTTCATTCTCATTCAGAATACAAAACTCTCAGTACTATTTACTGGTCTGGGTCAATGTATGATTTTGATCCAACTGAAGTATACAGAAACAAAAATCCTCATCTCTCCGAAGTCCCAAAACAACAGATTGAATTACAAAACATGAGAAATTGGCTCCTTAAACCATTTATTAATTTTAGAAAAAGAATGCATGCCAAATGACACATTTGTTACACATGAAAATGCTCCTACAAACCCTTTCCAAACCATTATACATAAGCGTGTTCAACTATCTTTTGCAGCTCCTGCCTTCAACACAAACCAAACTATTCCATGGATGGAAGCTGTTCGAGGATGAGCGATCAAGAGAAAACGTCATTTAGAAGGAAAAAAAAAAAAAATCAACGCATGAAAACACAAATGAAAAACTGTAATTGAATCCTTTGAATAAAACCTGTTGCTGCATACTAAATCAATAACTCAAAACTTATTATTTTTCCCGTTTCCTTTTGTTCATTGTTGTAACATGTCCTTCACTATGTAACAGTAATATGGTACATATTCACAGAACATTTTAACTGGAACTGGAGAAAAGAAACGTATAAGACTTCTACATAGCCACAGAATCAATTAACTTAAAAAATTGACCTCTCATGGTTAACAAGGGAAAACATGGCATGAAAAATCAATGAATTTATTTCCCTTGAACAGACAGTTATATAGAAAAAGAACACGCCACTAAATCAAACTAAAATACAACATGGAGAGGCTCTCTGCTATAAAATACAAACTGGATTCCTTTCCTCATGATCTGATTCTGCTGTGGAAAACTAAGACAAGTTTCTCTCACGCATAAATGATTCTATTTTCTCAACATCTTCAGCAGTATCAACACCATGGGCTTCATGGTCAACCTTTATCACCTGCAAAAATACATATGGTTCAACTTTTGGGGTTTTGTATTCTGACAAGAAATGCCCCAAAACATTCTGTGTAATACTTTAGAATACTCATTCATGAAAAGTAATATGATTTTGAAGGCAGTGGAGTCAAAGAAGTACTTAACCATGAGAACGTCTTGATGGCCTGAAAAAGAAGATACACCCCCGTCTTCCAAATTTCCAATGAACTAGCTTATATATTATTAAGTGCAGCAAAGAGAACGATTTCCAATACAACGACATGGCATCAATGCATATTGCACTGTTAACAATGAGCCTATATTTTTGGGCATTTGAATAACCTTGTTCAGACTACATAATAACTGATTGCTTTTTAAAGATCCAAACCTCTATGAGTGGACCAGAATAAATATTGACATTGAACACTTATAATATGAACATATAGCCATTCTTGCAATGCAGTATTTCAAGCCACATGGAATAAAAAATCTTTCATATAAGTTAGGCATATTAATATTACTCCACCTTACACAATGCAGTCACCAAACAGGTTATAACGTGAAATAAGGATTAAAACCTATGTGGTCATAGAAATGATCAAAAAGAAAATAGTTTACTAGCAATGCTATTAAGGAGACAGCCAAAAGATCAGATTTCCATGACACATCCAAACACTTCTGACAGTAGGTTTTAAAAAATTGATGCATTACTGAAATTATCGTTTGATGACTTAATATAAAAGAAGTCACTCAAGGCACAATTACAGAAAAGAAGTCTACTATACCTTCATCTTATACCCATTCTCAAGAACTTTCAGCTGTTCAAGATCTTCTTCTAGTTGAAGAGGGGTAGGTTGAAGCTGTGGATATATCTTCAGAAACTTTGAATCATAGCTCTGGCCCAACAATAAAACACTATAAATTCACTGGAAGATAACATAATATGACAATAATGTTACCATCACAACAAGAGGAAAGTTTCTTTTTTTCTTTCAAGAAAAGGAAAAGGGTGGAGCCATTTTGACACCTGAATTCCAAGATGAAGCATATATGGAAACTGTGGATTAACCCTTCCTGACCTGTATCAAGTAGTAGGCAAGTTCATCAACCAGCCCAAGACGTTATAAAAAAAAAAAATAATAATAATAATAGTAACAAAGTACACGCAGAGATATATATTCTCACTTGTTATATGGAATCAGTCCCCTTGAAAAATAAATCGCATAACCACGATTATCCACCACACATTTCACTCGATTTGGATCAAATGCATCTTCAGGTTTTAAAGATGTGACAGCAGTGCTAAAAACTGCATCTGGAGCTGCCTGCAGCAGAACAAGTCAACTTCAACATGAACTCAAGGCATAAAGTATTATGCGAATATGATAACACAGTCAAGAGATCAAACTACAGATTTGTAAAACATATAGTCAAGCTCACTCAACCTATATCAGGATGACAAAGTAAGGTCAAAGGACACATCATGTTGTTCAAAGAAACTTTCTCTGAAATATTTGGATTATGATGGGCCATATTAACTTCTTTTTCTTAAATAAAAGCATATGCATGCTAAAAAAAAAAAAAAATACCTGCAGAGCTTTAACAATGCCATCTATTATCTCTGGTTCTATAAGAGGCTCATCCCCTTGAATATTGACTACAATATCATACTTCTTATCAAGTTTTTCTAGCGCTTCATTGCATCGTTCAGTACCTACAAGTTAAACAAGATTATTAGCAAATCCAATCATGACATAAAATTTGCAGTGAAATTATTACCATTTTGGCAAGATTCTGAAGTCATTATCACATCAGCGCCAAATCCTCGGCAGCATTCTGCAATCTTTTCGTCATCCGTTGCCACAACTAGATCATAAGAGCACAAAATGAGACATTAGAAACACAGACTGCAGCCATAGGAACAAGCACAGAGATAAAATAACAAAATAAAATCTAAAACACCAGAAGCTCGAGATGATTTGCTAGAACTAATATTAAAAGTTGTAACATCAGAAAACGCTCTATCTTTTATAATTTCAGCTATGTTCAAAACTATATCCAAATGAACTTTGAAAAACATTGTTAACCTAAGGATGTCTCACCTTCAAAATAATCGTACAACGAAGAGAGGGGAAATTTTCTACAAAAGGCACTACTCGTATCTAGATGTGATGCAAACAGAATGTTGAACTAACAGAAGCTAGCAATTGAATTTAGGATCCAGAATCAAATTCAAAAACAACTTCTTCACGAGTACTCACTCTGAATAGCTCAAAGCAATACCAACATATCTCAAGGACAAAGTTGATATTACATGAACCACAAATTTTAACATAGTGCATCATTTAATTGACACAAAAATCATGCAAGGAAATATATACAATACCCAAGTGATCCAATGTGTTTGCCAATTTGGATCTTTCCCATGTTCTCTGCAAGACACCATCGAAAACAGTGAGTCAAACAGCTTCAGTTCACTAGATCCTAAGATACTATTAAAACCTATAATTTCACACAAATAACCAAAATCACCCGAAGCTTCTTCATTACAAAACTAATGGATAAAAAAAAAAAATGAAACTTTATTATGGAATTGTTTTTAATACTGCTGCAAACCCAATTCATATTAAATTAAAAAGGATTGAAATTAAAAAAAAAAAAAAAAAATGTTTTGAAGAGGGATCTAATTGAGAAAGCCAAAAGGGAACCTGGATCATGGGCTTGCCGAGGATATTAACGAGGGGTTTGCCCTGGAACCGAGAGGAAGCGAAACGGGCGGGTATGATGCCCACAACCCGACTCCGCAACTTCTTCGATTGACCCAGATAAGCGCGTGCTCCGATGGCTACAGCAATGGCTGCTCCGGCCACAATGCCGTGCACGATCCATGATTTAGTTGAGGAAGATGAAGATTCAGACGATGAACAAATTGACATTGGGATCAGATTTAGCTCTCACACTCTCTTTGGGCCACTTTCACTGAAGTATTGTGTTCGTTTTTACTTCTTCTTGTTACCTCTCTTTCAATTTTCTCCCCGGCAGCAGCAGCTGTAATGCAGAGAAGGACCGGAGCTTTTCTGGGCCACATGGGCCGACGGGCTAGTGGGCTTCCAGCTCGGTCCACCGGAAACCGATGCCCAATTGATAATCGGACTCAAGCAGCGAATAAGAACAAAAAAAATCTCATCAAAAAGAGTTAATTACATTAATCTCCCCGAAATTTAATTAAATAACAAAATTTATATCAAGTTTCGGAAATAATGTAATTATTTTTATTGATTAAGCTTTCATTGTTAAAATAAATGAGTAATTCGAAATTATATATATATTATGGGTCCGTTCTTTAATGTACAATAATTACTAAATTGTGTCTTATTTATTTAAAAAATATTTTAATAATTGTATTAATTAAGAATAAGATTTACTAAAAATAAAATTATGTATTGTACTCTTAAAAAAAAGCGTTAAATAAACATATCAAATGTAAAATATTTGTGAATTAAAAGCAACGGCGTTACTAAAGCAAGTAAAGCTTCCCTCTCAAAGCTCTAACAGACATAGGCATGGCAATATTCCCCGAGATTTTGGGGATCCGTCCCGTCCCATCCCGCCCCATATGAGGTGGGGAAGCCTCAGTTTTTTCGGGGATAGGGGCGAGGGTGGGGGGTATTTTAATCCCCGTCCTCGGGGATGGGGCGGGGGTGGGTGATGTCTTTCCCCGAGTTCGTCCCGTATATAATATATAAAATTAAAAAAATGTATATATATATTTACTTTTCACTGATATCTTTATATTTCACCTAATTACATAATTATTCTACCTATATAAACCCATATTTTTCTAATTTCTCTCATCCTAAATAATTGAACAAGAACAAACCCTGATTTATGTATAATTAATTATGTTTAAACAATTAATTTAAGTGTTTGTCATATAGACGATAATTAATTATTGTGTTTGATAATGTTAAATTAATTTATATTTATATAAAATTAACGGGACGAGGAGGACCTCCAATATTTTCCTTTAGGGTGATGAAAGGAAATTTCTGTCATCGGGATGTGGGTGAAGAATGATTTTGAGTATAAAAATGGTTA
This sequence comes from Pistacia integerrima, assembly GCA_026225825.1. NCBI lineage: Eukaryota > Viridiplantae > Streptophyta > Magnoliopsida > Sapindales > Anacardiaceae > Pistacia > Pistacia integerrima. The sequence continues at coordinate 10,316,316 of CM047738.1, forward strand.
CGGTGAATGAGATCTCCACCCCGCGCCGCCCCATTGCCATGCCTAAATGGACAAGTACTCGAACAGTATGGGATGACGTTACCCACTGTCCACTGAACTTGATCGTGACATTCATGTTGAATGGAAGGGCACACAGATTTCAAAGGCCAAAAGAATGGCGCGGGACAGAAGAGAATATATATGATATATCAGACCCTGACTGACACACCAGTCAAACTCATTAATGGCGCTACTTCTTCAACGTTAACTACAAGATAGATGGAGACATCAACTTTGGAAAAGCTAAACGCTGAAGTTATAAGACGCCTCTACCTAACATCAGACACTACAAGAAGACCAAGCTAGCCACGCTCTCTCTCTTATTTTGCCCACCAGTTTTATTAAAAGATTTGCTATTAGTCTTTGGATGGAACCCAACATGATTTTCTGTTTGCCCATTCGCGTATTGTCAGCTGCAGTGTAATCAAATCACCATCTGGGGTTCAAAGTTTCAAAATTGATTGTGGAGTGGAGGTCTGAAACTTTGATTTGATTTTCTTCTCACAGCCGCTCGCCATTATTATGGTTCTATGGACCACACTTGTATGGGTAAACATTTCCTTGCTTAAAACTCATTCAGAACAAGACTAAATTTAATTCCTAAAACAGAATGCTTTACAGGTTTCTGTATTTCTTTGGATTCAAACAAATACTTGTCTGAGTTTAAAACCATTGTTGAAAAACACAAGATCATGAACAAATTTTAGCTCCAAAAAAAAAAGAAATAGATACAGAAGGTGGTTTCTAAAGACCTTAGACAGAGCCAATTGTCCTTTATCTTCATCAGCTGAGTTCATCTCCATTTCTGAGGTGCTACTTCTCAATATGCATGTTTTTTAATGAGTAAGTGACTAAAATAAGATTGAAATTTATTGCAAAAAACAAAAACAATAGAGAAAATAATCAAATCTATTGGTAAGAACCTTGGACAAATTCAGACTGTATGCTACCAAAACAGCATCTTTAGACAATTCCATTGAAGTTCATGTGAATGAACATTTCAAGACAAACCGCCTATCTTGACACATTCAACAATGGTCACTGTTTCTTTTCCAGAAGAGAATAATAAGAAAGATAAAACTAGTTAAGTTTCTTTGATAAGCTGAACTTCTGTTTTGAAAAGGAGAACACAGAGCGAGTCAAGCGAGAAGTATATAAACCCACCGGGCGAATGAGTCACAAACGACCCAAAACTCTTCCCCACCACGCAATGCCACGCCGGCCCGTACGCTAAATCAAACTCCTACGATAAAACAAACGACGAAACATTCATTCAATCAGACTTTGTTGAAACTTGAAAGAAGGAGAGAAGCTCAGAACACAAAAAAACAAAAAAAGGAACCTTTTTGAGGGCACGAGCCAGGTGGGTGGGATTGGGGCGCGAATTTTTGGGGGCTGAATCAACGAGCGATCTGACGAAATGCAGGGCACGTTGTTGCATGTAAACCGGCATGTCGGACGATCTCAACCGCACGTTGAGGCTGATCGCGGTGGCGGCTAACTTCACCTCCTCTGTGGCGCGCCTTTCATGGGGTTGTTTTGCATAAACTTGTTTTTCCTTTTCCATTGAAGAAGGTTTGGCAGTTGTGTGAGAGTTGTTGAAGAAAATGTATTGATTTTGGTTTGAAACTTTGACCATGTAAACGAGGAGGAAACACTCATATACAAGGAAGTTTGCGTACTGGCTGCGAGGTGGTTAACTTTTGTCCATACAGATATGTACACGTGTTGTATTATTGATTAGGCACTCTTTTGTAAGTTTAATGGAAATGGTTTGGATATGACGGGATTGTGAGTACAAATACTGACACGAGGAAGGCATGGACATGGTATGGTTTGATTTTGTTGACCTGAGTCAAAATCAATTTCTCATGCTCCAAAGTTCGTTTATTCAATCTTATTAGTTAAAAAAATGACAAAAATATCTTAAAAGTATATAAATATACCCCTAACAAGTAAGAGTGAGTATGAATAGTGGGTAAAACCTGAATCTGCAAGTAGAATCGAAGCCAGAATCTATCTAGAACTGACAATGTGCAGATAGGTTCTGGTTCCATTTTATTGGAACCAATACTATGCGATTCCAATTCCGATTCCTACCCAAAACTGAAAATGAAACTTAGAAAAAGAACCTAAAGCGGGTATCCGGCTTGGAACCTACTTAGAACCTGTTTGTGTTTTGGTTTTAATTGAGAAATTTTATGTGAATTGTGATAAATTGATTAAATTCAAGTGTTGCCTGGAGATTAGAAGATTTACGAGTCACATTGGACACAAATAAATGATTAATCAAAAGTTGAAAACTACTAAATGTAGGTTTTATTGATTTGTTAAGGGTGTATTTGTATACTTTTAAGGTATTTTTGTCATTTTTTAAACTAATAGGGGGTAATTGATTTTTTATAGGGTACCCAGGTAAAGAACCAGAACCTGTATTTCAGGTTTTAGTTCCTCGAATTTAAGAACTGAAACCTTTTGATTTCGATTTCGATTTTGGTTCCTTTTTTTGGGAATCTTCACTATGCAGTTCCAGTTTCAGTTCCCCCGAAAAATGTACGGTACCCAAAATCGCTCACCCCTACTTATTACATATAAATAATTTATGGCAGGGATGACATTTTTAACTCCAATTTATCGTGAAAAGATATTTTTGCTTCGTTTCGAAAACACTGGATATTACTCCCATTTTTTTAATTCAAGCCTTAAAACTTAAATTGTAAAAGGACAATTTTGTCAATTCATCTCACATATATAATACTATGAAATAGTGATGCTATTGACCCCCATGTTTTATTTTTTAGACTATATTTTTAAATTACCATTTTATTCTTACTATTTAAGACATAAAAGAGTTGTGCATACTGCATAAACTCCACCCATAATAAAACCTTGTACTATAAATCTAAAAATTTATTTTCTATTTTAATCATAAATCCTAATTTGGTTATAAAAAAATGGAGATGAAATTTATGGAATAGAAAAAGTTCGACCAACAGCATGTAAGTACTAAATTCTTTGTTTTATTAAATTTCCTTTCTTTTTTTCTTATGACCGAGGGTAGGGGTGTGCAAAAAAATCTGATATCTGACATTTGGTCTGCATCCAATCTGATCCGATCCAAAAAAATCAGATATCCAAAAAATCGAATCGGATTTGGATATCAATTTTTGGAAGATCCGGATTTTTGGATCGGATGCTGAATCGGGTCTACAAAGAAACCGGATATCTGGATCCGAACCGGTTTTGTCCATAACTACAAGTTTTAAGAAGTTATTTTGAGGTCCTATGTGAAAAGTGGTAAAGTATGTGGACTTTTTAAATACAATGACAATTTTGGTGGTCAAAATGTAATAAAATTATGATGTGGTAAGGGTACTAAACAATAATGCAAAATTTCAAGGGGAAAATTGATATTTTTCATGCAAATTCGGATAAAGCCGGATTTATCCAATCTGAATATTCGGCTCGAATCAAAACTAGATTGGATTCTGATCAGGTTTCATCCTGATCCGAATTTTCGAATCGGATCAGAAAAATGCAAAACCGAATCGGATATCCGATTTTGCATACCCCTAACCGAGGGTGTCCAAGTTAGTTTACGTGCACTTCAACTAATCTTTAAACCTGGGACCTTGGAACTTCCGGCCGAGTAAGAGCTCCATTGCCTTTTTTTTTTTTAATGATCGAAAGTGTTCGGGTCAGTTTACGTACACCTCAACTAATCCCTCGAGACCTTGAAACTATCGGCTAGGTAAGAGCTCCAGTGGCTACCCCTATTAGCAACCTGGAACTATCGGTCGGGTAAGAGCTCCAGTGGTTACCCCTATTATCAATCGCAGAAGAATTCGAACTCAAGACCTTTTGAGTAATACACCCAAGAGTCCTTATCAAAGCACTCGATCACCTAAAGGTAGTTAACTTCATCCCCCCTTCTTAAAACATTATAAGTTATCTAATGCATTTAAATTTCTTTGTTATTATTCTTAGTTTTTTGGAGCAAAACACATGTTAATGGATCCATCTTTGAACATTGGATCAAAACACAATAAATATTGGCTATTTTATTGAAAATCATTTGGACATGTGGGTGTGAAAGCTTCTCAAGTGATGGACTACATGGTTGATCAAGTTGAGAGGTTTTGCTACAGTCGGTTTTACAAGAAAGGATTTGCAAAATAGTCTAGATTGTCATCGTCGTGCTCAAATTAAAGACATTGATTCAAAGACTACTACTGCCTACTTAGCTGCAAAAGCAGAAATAGATCCTGGATTGTGTTTTGAATATATATTGGTTGATGCAAATAAACTACTCTACTTATTTCGGACTGATTATGGTCATAGATATGATTATAAATGTTTTGAAGAGTAAACAACATGTGTAAGATTTCAATTCATACAATCAACATGTATACAATTACAAAATCTTAATTCATATACATGTTCATAAGTATTTATAAAGATAATGGAAGCAAATCAATACTACTAACCTCCCGTCATAACAAATTGTTGTAGATTGTCTCTTGGTCTTCACAATTTTGTCTTCTCACAGTCTACAGGTTCTTCCAATTCAATGTGATTTTCCAATACAATGGTTTTGGGATAAAATAAATCGCTTGAATTGGGGACCTGTAACTGCTCCCTTTTATGCAGTAGTCTTTTCATCAAAGACAATTACCAAGGGATAACTGCTGCAGTTTAAAAACTCTTGTGAAATTACAAATAAAGGTTTTGGACCAAATAGTAAATATGGGTAATTAAAATTTTAATTAAATTAAAAATTTTAACATTCTCTCACTTAGTCCAAACTTTTATAACACAGTCCACACATAGTAACTTTACATTCTCTATGTTTAATCAAAAAAATAAAATTGGATGAATCGTAGCGGCAAGTCCCTTTTAAACAAGTATTGCATTCCATGTATTACTATGCAATTTTCTTCTTCTAAATAAACTCGTTATTATGAATTACTCACTATGAACAAACCTCAAATGTCTATTCCAGGTCCTCTAGAATGTTTGTTATTCTCTAAGCAAAATGTATACAACTTAAAGAGAAAACAAACCAAAATACAAAGTTTCAGAGAACGAAAGTATTACCTTTCAAAGTGACAAAGCGAGACGTAGTCTCATTTGAACTACAAGGTCCTTGAACGTCTTTGGTGGCATGCCTTTTGTCAAAGGATCAACAATCATCTGCTAGATATGTATGTGTTCAATGAGCACTTTTTTGGCTTTAATGTGCTCCCTTATTGCTAAGTACTTAATGTCGATATGTTTACTTCGACTTCCACTCTTATTATTCTTAGCAAAGAACACAGCAGTTGAATTGTCACAATACAACCTTATTGGCCTAAAGATAGACTCAGCAACTCCAAGCCCAGGAGTGAAACTTCTCAACCAAATGCCCCGTGTAGTAGCCTCAAAATAGGAAACAAACTCAGCTTCCATGGTAGAAGTGGCAACCAAAGATTGTTTGGCACTTCTCCAAGATATAGCACCTCCAGCTAACATAAAAACATATTTGGATGTTGATTTCCAAGAATCAACATAGCAAACGAAGTCTGAGTCTGAATATCCGACAACCTCCAAAATGTCAGACCGTCTATATGTAAGTATAAAACTTTTAGTTCCTTGAAGATACCTCATGACCTTCTTTGCAGCTCTCTAATGATCTAAACCTAGATTACTTTGATATCTTTCTAACATGCCAACTACAAAAGCAATGTCAGGTTTAGTACAAACCTAAGCATACATTAGGCTTCCAACAGCTGAAGCATAAGCAATGGTTTTCATTTGTTTCTTTTCAATCTCAAGCGTAAGACATTGGTTTAGATTGAACTTGTCACTTTTAACAATAGGTGCAACACTGGGTGAACAATCCTTCATCCTAAATCTATCAAGAATTTTATTAATATAAGTTTCTTGAGATAGTCCCAAAACATGTTGAGACTTATCCCTATGAATCTTAATGCCAATGACATAAGACACCTCACCCATATCCCTCATACTAAACTGTTGAGAGAGAAATTGTTTCACCTCATGCAGCAAACCCAAATCATTGGTTGCAAGCAGAATATCATCTACATATAACATAAGAAAGACGATTTTGCTCCCACTAACCTTGTGGTATATACACCGATCCTTAACATTCTCTACAAAACCAAATAAAGAGATAACAGTGTGAAATCTTAAATACCACTACCGGAAGGCTTGTTTAAGTCCATAAATGGACTTCTAAAGCTTGCAAACCAAATGCTCACCATCACTTGAAATGAACCCATCAGGTTGTTTCATATAAACCTCTTCCTCCAAATCTCCATTAAGGAAAGCTATTTTCACATCCATTTGATGTAAATCTAAAGCGAAAGGGGCAACTAATGCCATAATGATGCAGAAAGAATCCTTTTTAGAAACTGGAGAAAATGTTTCTTAATAATCTATCCCTTCCCTTTGCGTGAACCCCTTGGCAATAAGTCTAGCCTTGTATCTCTCAATATTGCCTAATGAATCACTTTTGGTTTTAAATACTCATTTATAACCAATAGGTTTTTTTCCCATAGGTAACTCAACAAGGTCCCAAACTTTATTATCCGCCATAGAAGTTATCTCGTTAATCATGGCATTACACCACAATTCAGATTTACTATCATCCATAGCATGTGAAAATGCGTCTGGGTCATCTTCAACACCTATGTCACAGTCATATTCTTGCATATACACTACATAATCAATAGGAATTGTTGATGAATGATCAATCTTTTACTTGATGTAAGAGCATTATTTGAAACATCAATTTTCTCAGAGACCAAGTCTCTGGGTTGATCACTACCACTGACCACGTCATTCTCAAGAAATTTGGCATTTCTTGATTCAATAATTCTACTGGAATGGTTCGGACAATAAAACCTATGTCCCTTGGATTTCTCAGCATATCCAATAAAATATGCACTAATAGTCCTAGGATCAAACTTCTGTTCTTGTGGATTTTAAACTCTAACTTCAACTTGACAACCCCAAACGCGTAAATGACTTAAACTCGGTTTCCAACCTTTCCACAACTCGAATGACGTTTTGAGAACCGCCTTAGTTGGAACTCAGTTTAATATATACACCATAGTTTTAAGAGCTTTAATCCACAAGGAATGATGAAGTTTGGAGTTACTCAGCATACTCTATACCATATCCATTAATGTTCTACTACACCATTCTGAGATGGTGTGCCAGGCAAGGTGTATTGACCCACAATACCTTGCAACTGAAGAAATTCAGCAAATAGACCAAGTGCTTGTCCTATACTAGTGTATCTACCATAATATTCATCACTCTATCAGATCTCACAATCTTAATTTGTTTTCCACATTGTTTCTTTACTTCTGTTTTATATATTTTGAAAGCATCCAATGCTTCATCTTTATGATGAAGCAAATAGAGATACATATATCGTGAGTGATCATCAATAAAAGTGATGAAATATTTCTTACCGCTAGAGCTCATGTCAAGGCAACAAATATCTGTGTGTATGATATCTAAAAGTTTAGAACTATTCCTAGCACCTTTCTTAGATTTGTTAGTCTGCTTTCCCTTAATACAGTCTATACAAGTATCAAAGTCAGTAAAGTCAAAATTTTCAAAAACTCCAGCATTTACAAACCTTTTAATCCTATCAATGGAAATGTGTCATAATCTCCCATGCCACAGAAAAAAAGAGTTTTCACTCATAGCAGTACGTTTAATACTAGTACTAGCATGTGAAGTCATTAAACTATAAGGAACGGTATCACTTAAATGAATTTTAAACAAACCATCAACCATAATATCATTTCCAACAATAGATGAGTTCTTAATTAAATTAAAAGAACTACCATAAAAGTTGAAAGGGTATCCACAAGTTACAAGTTTAGAAACTGAAATTAAATTCTTAGAAAAACTAGGAATATAAAAGGTTCATTCCAAATCCAAAATAAAATTAGTACTTAAAATAAGTCTAAATGTTCCAACAGCTTTAAGACGTAAAGGCATCTTGTTTCCTGAATAGATGCTGCATTCACTTCCCATCGATTTCCTTTGATCTAGAAAACCCTGTATGGTATTAGAAACATGAATTGTAAAACTAGAATCAATCCACCAATCATTATGAGAAACAAAAATCATATTAGATTCATAACACACAATAGATATGAAGTTATATTTCTTGTCAAGTCAGGTCTTTCTTTGAAGACAATCTTTCTTCATGTGTCCCTTCTTTTCACATAAGAAACACTTGGTGTTTTCCTTATTTCCTTTGCTCGCAACCTCATGTAACTTGCCTTTTCCCTTCCACTTCTTTTTCTTGCTTGAAGTGTACTTGACATTTCCTGTCACTAGATGTGCAGTTTCACTAACTTCTTAAAGCAATATCTCCTCCTCTTGAAGACACATGGTTAAAAGCTCATTGATTGACCATCTAGCCTTTTGTGTGTTCTAGGATATCTTGAAAGGAGTATAATGAGATGAGAGAGAGTTCATGACATAATGCATCAGGAAATCATCATTAATCACCATCTAAAGAGGTCTCAATTGAGCAACAATGTCCCTCATTATCATTATGTGCTCATGAACTCCTTTAATACTGGTGAGCTTTAGGATGTCAACCTATTCATAAGGGTGTTGCCTAATGCCTTATCTGATGTTTCAGACTGAGCATAAATAGCATCCATCAGATCCTTGACACTCTCACACTCCGGTATCGACCCACAAATACTACTCATAATGTGAGATTTGATAAACATCATGCTTAAACGGTTGGATTGCTCCCACCATTCATACAAAGCAATCTCACCCTGAGTGTTAGTATCTGCAGGTGTAGGTGGCTTTTCCTTACGAAGAGCATTGTCAAGATCAATGCACCCTAAATGAAGAAGGACAGCCTCCCTCCACTTTTTGTAGTTGTCATCACTTAAATAAGGAACTTTGTCCTCAACCATCATCAAATTTTGATTAACTGTATGTATATCAACAAATATGCTTACTAAATAAATTATGAGGTACAAACCATCAACAAAAATTATAAGTTTACCAATGTAAAACAAATAACTAATTTTAAATGAATCGACATATCATAAAATTTTCCTGTGGGTAAAGACATTACATATTATGATGCATTATCCTTTAATGATGAAACTAAAAATTATTAATATTTCATAATACCTGTGGTCTAATTAAGAAATAAAAATAATTTCTATTTCATCCTAATTAATCATGAAAATATAACATTCCGTATGGGTAAAATGATTATATTAACATGATTAATTACAAAACGATGTCATTAATTTTAATATGATCATAATTAGTATTACTTAATGCATATATTATCATAACTAGATATTGTGGCCACTTTAAATTAATCATATATATATGATCATAGGACATCACAAAATGACATAATCTATTATTGCACATAACACAAAATAATATAAATTAAAACAAGAATAGTTCATTATTCATGCATAAAAAAACCCACACGTGCCATGACAACCTCATACGATCAGTCACGTGCCTCTAGAAACCCACTCACGCACCCACATGAACCACCTCACCCCACTCACGCACCAAGGTCAAAATCGGGTTAACTTTGACAGTTGACTGTTACATTTAACAGTTGACCGTTAACTTTGATTGTTGACCATTACGTTTAACAGTTCATTGCTGACTGTTGACTTTGACCACCAACTCTAATTGGGTCGATTGACTCGGTCCGGTCTCGGCTCAGGTTAACCCAATTCAGTTTCGGGTTGGGTCATGTCGGCCCAACTTAATCTTGGTCTGAGTCGGCTTTAACCCATTTGGTTGTTTGATCCAATTTGACTCTTAAAGGGCTGGATTGACCAATTTAAAGAAATTTGGCTTAATGAGATGGGCTGACCAATTTTATTCCTCGGCATGCTATGATTGTTTAGATGGCTATAAAAGGAAGACTTCCCACTAAGGATAGGCTAATGAGGAATGGTGTTACTTCTAATGCTAATTGTTGTTTTTGTAATATGGGACAAGAATCCTTAGATCATCTTTTCTTTGCTTGTCCATTCACTATATCCTTATGGTGTAGTATTCTTGAGTTAGCTCATTTGGGGTATTTAGTAAGACCTTGGCATGATTATACTTTTTATCTTGCTAGAAGATGGAAAGGAAAAAAGCTCAGTTATGCTATTGTTAGGCTTTGTTTGGGAGCTACAATGTATTGGGTTTGGAGGGAGAGAAATAGTAGGATGTTTGGGGGAGAGTGTAAGGATATATGTTCTATTATTGATTCGATCAAATGCATTGTGAGAAAAAGAGCTATGGACTTTAAAATCTTCAAGGCCTCCTTTACTAATAGGACTTTGGCGGACTCATGGGGCCTCCTTAAGGCTGTCTTCAAGTCCTCTTCCTTTGTTCCCGCTCTGGTCGATTGATGCCTTGGATGAAGATTAAGTTGTTTTGGGTTCTTCTTTTGAGTTTCCTTGTGTCTTCTTTTGTTTTGTTAAGCATTGTTTCTAACTAAGGTCATGTCCTGAGATTGTAAAACAAGAGGAGTGACTATTGCTAGGCAGCCTTGGTTAAGGCGTGCTTTCATTGTTTGGTTTTGTGTTGGTGCTTTGTTTTGCTTTTGGCTTTAGGTGCCTAGTTTAGTTTTTGTTAGTAGTCTTAGTGATTATTTGATTCTTTTGAGCCTAACCTAGGGTTTATCCTATGGTAGGTTGGCCTTTTTTTATATGGCCTCTTGTAAATTCTTTCCTTTTCTTATAAATACTTACTTACCAAAAAAAAAAGAGAGATGGACTAACCAATTTAAATAAATTCGACTTACACATTTTAATTGATCAATTGGGCTTGCACTTTATTTCTCAATATAATAGAATTGGACTAACTTTAATGGACCGGGTTTTGGGTTGGTAAAACCCAGAAAATTAGCCCGTTCTTTGCAAATTCCAGCCGCCATTTTCATGGCTGTAAAGGTTGATCTTGGCCAAATTTCCGACAACTCATGGGTTGAAAATTTGGCGTGAACTGATGGTCTCCACACACATGAACTATATCAATTTCAATTTATATTCATCAATTGCAAAATCCATCAAATATGAAGAATCAAATAGCACTCAAAATCATACTTTATAGTGCTAAATTTATATATTCTAAATACCACAACAATCATGTCTGGCAGAGATTATAAATTTGCTCTGATACCAAATGTAAGATTTCAATTCATACAATCAACATGTATACAATTACAAAATCTCAATTCATATACATGTTCATAAGTAATTATAAAGACAGCTAAAGCAAATCAATACTACTAACCTTCCGCCATAACAAATTGTTATAGATAGTCTCTTGGTCTTCACAATTTTATCTTTTCAAAGTCTGTAAGTTCTTCCAATTCAATGTGATTTTCTAGTACGATGGTTTTAGGATAAAATAAATTGCTTGAATTGGGGACTTGTAAGTTGTAACTGCTCCCTTTTATGCAGTAGTCTTTCCATTAAAGACAATTGTCAAAGGATAACTGCTACAGTTTAAAAAATCTTGTGAAATTACAAATAAAGATTTTGGACCAAATAAATTAAAAATTCTAACAGCATGTTCCCACCCAAGATTTAGCCAGACTCAAGGTTACCACCCTCAATTTCATAAATCCTAATTCTCAACCTCAATTTTATTTATGGAAGATTCGCAAAACCTTGGCTGAAAACAAGCTTGCATTGCAATCTCAAACAAATATTACAAATTATAAAAATATTTATGACATCAATAATAATAGGATACGTTTGGTTTATTATTTTGGGTAAGATTTTGGGGATAATATTGGATAGTTGGATAGGCGAGTATTACGAGATAAAATTTAAAAATTTATGAAAAAGCCCCCAAGGTTTGCTAATTTAATAAACACCCAAATATATTAAAATATTGTAAAATAACAAAAACACCCCTAATACCCAAAATGCCAGATTCCTACCACTACCGTCAGAATCTGGCCGAAAAATTGGATAACCACAAAATCCAGTCGGATTTGGCGGGCATTCGATCGATATGGCCTTTTCCGACCATATCCACCACGGATCTGACCAGAAAATGTCAGATCTAAGGCCGGATGTGGCCTTCACGGCCGAAAAAGGCTAACTGACAGCCAGATCTGGCCATTATCGACCATTTTCGATGGTTGTATGACTGTTATGATAGATTTTGGCTACTACCGACGATGATTGCCAGAATCTGACAAGTATTATGGGTGGGGATGTTTCTATTAGTTTTTAAACTATCTTTTCAAAAGTATTTAATAAAATTAATAAACTTATAGAGTCTAAAAATAATTAAAAAAATAGACTAACACTTTAAAAATAACATGCTAAACAATATTTGAAAAGTTTGATTAAAAATATGGATAAAAACAATAAACGAAACGTACTAGATATTCTTTCAATAACGGAATTATTCTCCATAAATGTTCTCGATAATTAAACACTGAGGCAAACGTGGCAAATCCTTATTCGCCACTTGTCCAAACTGCAGAACATCCACCGGAGAAAGTTTCAACATCATCCACAAACACACTCCTCAACTAAAATCCAAATAAACTCCAAACAGCAACCACACACACAACACCGAAAAGAGAGAAAAAGAAAAATCTCCTCATATCTCCTGTTAACCAGACCTCCGATCATCTCCTCTGATGGCGGCCGTGCTCGAGTGCGTCAGCGTTCCACGTGCTTCGGCTTCTCCGGCTTTTTCGCCGGCCAAACTTTCGTCTTCTTCGGTTTCTTCGATCTCTGCTCGGCGGAGATTGCCGCAATTCAAAGGCCTTAAAGTGGTTCCTACTCGCTCGTTTGGATCGGTGAGTCATCGTCAGAGTTCGAGCTTGAAACTTGGCCGCGGTGGACGAATCGTTTGCGAGGCTCAAGAAACGGCCGTTGAAGGTCAGGATCGTGCTTATTTTTTATTATCAGTTTAATTATTTATCTTTTCAGATTTTAGTTGTTAAGTATCGGTTGAATTATTTATCTTCTCCGGAATATGTTTGTGTTTTCTTAAAATTGAAAAGTGGAAAATTTTCTACTTTTTGTGTGCTTGTTTTGGATCATAATATCCAAAATAGTTAATTAGAAACGTAACTCGCTAATAATTGTTTGTCTGTGAATGATGATGGAAGATAGAGAGGATTTTGTAAAAGCGCTTTCTGTAAAAGCCCTTGAATGCTTCTTACCTAGAAAGAGCTTTTAAGATCCAAAAAGCGTTTATCAAGTGCAGTATTAGCTTACAATCATCATTATCATCATGTGTTTCTTGATTTTATTTATTTATCATTTAGTTAAAGCAACTTTACAACATTGTGAGAAGAATATTACTAATAAAAACAAGTTAATGTATTGTTTTTCTTGAAACTTACAGTGCCTGCAGTCTCTGATTCAACATGGCAATCACTTGTACTGGAATCTGAACTCCCGGTTTTGGTTGAATTCTGGGCTCCGTGGTGTGGACCCTGCCGGATGATCCACCCAGTAATTAATGAGCTCTCCAAACAGTATGCCGGGAAGCTTAAATGCTACAAAGTGAATACTGATGAGAGCCCTTCAATTGCTACTCGATATGGGATTCGGAGCATCCCAACTGTTATTATATTCAGGAATGGGGATAAGAAAGACACAGTCATCGGTGCTGTTCCTAAATCCACTTTGACCACCAGCATAGAGAAATTCTTATAGACATGATAAGGAAAGAGCACCTTTGCTGGAAATGCTCGCTTTGTGGCATTTGTTTGTTTTGGGTTGTAGCTTCCAGTGCCCTGAGATGAGATACTTTGCTCTGACAATAAAGTTCTATCTGCACCTGTATAGTCATTAGATGCAACTGTATGTTTTGATTTCTTAGTAAAGTTAGTTGCTTATATATTTTCTTACTTATATTATATGATTGTCTCTCTTAGAAGTTTCTTCTCATCTACATGGATGACTGCTCTCGCTACTCGGCTTATTTATTTTTGCTTCCTGTTGAAGATCTTGCTTAGTTGTGATTGGGAGTTTAGACCTCTGGGTATAAAAGGGTTAATTTTGACTTGATTGTCATCTCTGCTTATACGGTGAGCAACATTTAGCTAAACTGAAATAAAGCTGATTTAGGAACTGTCTTATATGTGCCAAATGTAGTAGAATCTCTGCTCTAATTATTTCTTCTACTTCTGTGTATGTGAGAGAGAAATGCGGAGGGGGTTGGTTAAATTATAGAGAATCATTTTTTTGTTCCTTTGTTGTTGGGAGTCCTCATCCCTTGCAGCCCACTTCCTCTCTTAACGTTAAACATAATTTTGCAATCCTTTTTTCTCCTTTGGCTGCTTAATTTCTTAAAAATTATTAGGATTGAGGTGAATTCACTTAAGATATGTTGGATGATTTGGATAATTTGCAATTTTGTTTGATAAATGGGAATGAAGAAGACGGGCAGGAGAACACTAGAATTTTATTTATTTATTGTCAATAATAATTTCCTCTATTGAAATTTGTTTTAGTTGTGTTGTGGTGATGTACTAGGGAGGACCAAAGTCAAAAGACTTTCATGGGAAATTGATGATAACTAATTAGTTCGCTTGAGAGCATCCAGTGCTTTATAGTTTTTATTAGTCATGGACTTGTTCTATTCATATTTTTATAGGCTTCTTTTAAACGACTGCTTTAAGGGTTTATTTCTTATTTCTATTAACATTGGCACTGTTTACATATTTTATATGGAGTTCCATGGCTAAAAGAAAAATTAATAAGAAATGTAAGCAAAAAGATTTTCTTATTTTTTACAGATTCAAACAATTGCAGATGGAATCAAAGGAAGGGTGGGATTCAAATGAGGTTTCTAGTGTTACCGTCAGGAGTTTCACATTTAAAAGACTAACCTATTAGGATGAGGGATTTTCTCCTTTTATAAGTCCAAGAGTCCAATACGCTTTTGACGTGAGATTCGTTACAGTTTCCACCCCTGCTTTCATAAATTGTAGATTCTCAAGCTTAAATTAACATAAAACTATTTAATCTAACAGTTAAACGGGTAAATTGATCATTTCAAAGATGAAAAATTCAAAACAATCATTCATTTGTCAATTTCACCCTACCAAAAAATTTCAAAATAACTCTTCACTTCTCAAATTCACCCCACCGGTGATTTTAGGACATTCCAGCTTATTTCCGACACAATCGACCCCTCCCGACACCACCATTACAATCTCCTCAACCCCCACATGAAAACCCTTAACCTCCCCGCCTGATTGAACCCCCTCAATCGTCGGCCATCGGTTTTAGTGTCAATTGGGGTTTCATCCAAATTCTGGCAAGTCTCGGCACCGAAAACCACCCTCAAGACCATTAATAGCATCATCGGCTTTCCCCCACCAAAACTTTCAACATCGTCGACTGCAATTGCTCGTCGATCGTCGCCGCCTCTCCCTTAGGTTTTCGCGTTTTGTCACCCTTTTCCAGCCAAATTTCGGCACCTCATCGAGGTGTGATCAGGTGGAAAAGTTAGAGGTTTTGGTAAGGAGAATAAGGGGATGCTGATGGTGGTGTCGGGGAGGTCCAATGGTATCGGAATCAGACCAGATTTTTGGCTTGGTCAGGATCTCCTCTAGGGTTATTTGAGAGAAATTTGAGATGTGGGGGTTATTTTGAGAGAAAAGTAACGGTGTTAATTTAAGGGTGAGAATTTGCAATTTATGAAACCAAGGGTGGGAACGGAGATTCGCCAAACCTTGGGTGGGAAAATATCGTTTACTCTTTATGAAATAACTAATTCATTTGCATTTAGCACCACATAGGATCACACATTACTTGGGCTGAGAATGTTGGGATAAATAATATTATTGTTTGATAAGGTGTATGATATTTTGCCCATCGGTAGAAGATATTGGTTTCGCTGGCCAAAGATTAATGAAAAAAGAAAATATTGAACTAATAATGATTTTGATATTTTCTCAACACTTGAGTTTCTCTGCATATGTATGCTTTTTGTTTCTATTATAGCACATTCAACAACTTGACCTTTTTAACATATATCACAAGGCTAAAATCAGAGAAAACCGGAGAAGAGATGACTTCACTTGTTATCATTCAGGTTTGGGGTTTACTGTTTATATTTGCGTTGCATGGTGGATTTAAGTACTTGAAACCCTGTAAAAGAAACATAATAGACATTTAACTCACCCATTTTTCTAATATACTTGAAACTGCCACCGGAATAATGACGATAAGAAAATTGAAATGGGACTCAACTATTAATTGGTCACCTGAAAAAAAGTGATCGACCGCTAAAACTGTAATTATATCTGAGTGATTGAGTGATTTGATATGAACTTTTAAATATATTATTTAAGAGGTTTTGAGTTCGAGTTTCTTTTTGAGTACTAATAAAGGTTCCACTAGAGTTTCTACCCGATCGATAGTTTTAAGATTTCGAAAGTTAATTAAAGTGTACTTAAGTTGGTTAAAATTTCCCCGTCATAGACCAAAAAAAAAAAAAAAGTGCTAAAATTGTACGTTACCAGAGTCAACTTAATATATGATTGTAAAACTTACTAATTAATAATTTGTATACTTTATTGTGTTGAATCTTAGGTTGAAAATTTAGAGTTGGGATAAGCTCGAATATGTGCCATGTCATCCCTATCCTCTTTACCATTTTTATAGTTCAAGAAACATTTTCTTTTGGTAGCTTCAATGATTATAGAGACTGAGACATCAGACGTGGACGCCCCCATCCTTTCCCAATAGACGGAAAGAGTAATCCTACAGCCACATGAGGGTATACACCAAATTTATGTACCAAATGACGTAATAAAATCTTGATCATTAATTAATTTTAATTTAATAGTAATCAACGGTCAAGATTTTGTCACATCATTCGGTGCATGAATTCGGTATATAACCTTCGGTGGTTGTATCTTTTTCGTAGACTGTAATCCTGTTTTGTTTTACCAAAAGTCTAAAACGCTTTTGGGTTTTAATTTTATTATTATTTTTTTGAAACATTTTGATTTTTTTTATTGATTTTTTCTAATTTAGTACCAAAATTGTCAAATAACGCTATCGATATTGTATTTTAGTCATTTAAGATGGGGAAACACGTAACAGATCAGATTAAACTAAAATAAGAAGAGTTGTGATTATTATTTATAAGGTAATACTATATTTATAATCTAATCTCACAAATTTTCTTTTATAACGTGGATGTGATATCTTATAATTGGTCAGCTTGTAATTGATGTGGCAAAAAAATTTATTAGAAATCAATTACGAGTTATCACGTTAGCTTTATTAGAGAAAATTTATGGGTGTGTTTGGTTCATTATTTTGGATAAGATTTTGGGAATAATATTGGATAGTTGAGTAGAGTTATGATTACAAGAATAGGATTTACAGAATATGTGTTTGGTTGAGTATTTTGACCTTGATATTTGTGTTGAATATTTGATTGATATATTTTTTTTATAAATGATTTATTAATATAATATTTTGTTGCATTTTGTTAAAATAATGTATTATTATATATATAACTTATCAATTTACATTTTAATAATATTAAACATTTTATTGGTAATTTTGTCACTGGTAAATATTAAAAAACAAAAACCCATATTAATTTCAAGTATTATTCTAACTGTTTAAAAACATCACATTAATACATATATGACAAAAGTACTAATTATCAACCCTTATAATCATTCTTACACGTATACTCCATTAACAACTACGACATGGTCCACTGTGCTACCCACAGTGTATTCGTTATGTTATCCCGTACAGTCGTCATGTTGTTTATAATACGTTGTTGCGATTGACTCGGTCCTTCTCCATTTCGGCCATATTCTGTCCCGTTTTGACGATCACGATATACTTGCTCATTACCCGTACTATTATTGGTTTGTTCGAAGATACGGTCATCCATATTGTACATTCTGATAAAATTATGAAGTACACAACATGCCATAACAATCTTCCCTTGTTTGTCCAACGAGTAATTATTCATTCCATTCAGAATACGAAACAGTCTTTTCAAAATACCAAAGGTTCTCTCGACAACATTGCGGAGTGAAGCATGTCTGTAGTTAAACAACTCTTGTGGCCCTCTTCAGTTACGGCGGTGATAAAAAATATGGTAAGCCACTCGCCTATGAGGGGTGAGGAACCCATC
Source organism: Pistacia integerrima (assembly GCA_026225825.1). Classification (NCBI taxonomy): domain Eukaryota; kingdom Viridiplantae; phylum Streptophyta; class Magnoliopsida; order Sapindales; family Anacardiaceae; genus Pistacia; species Pistacia integerrima. Next base: position 10,334,535 of record CM047738.1, read on the forward strand.
TCTATTTGGATAACCCGCATCAACCAAATAGTATTTCCCTGTAATAATATCAAACTTTTTATTTGAATTATAGGGTCTCAATAGTGGAGCAAATACACTATAATACATCAAGAAAATACTTATACCTGGTGGAGGATGTGGGAATCCAAAATTAAGATCATCAAGAATTGAATTTAAAACTTTTGAATCATGCATAGATCCTTCCCATCCAGTAACGACATAAGTGAACATCATCCTAAAGTCGCATACAGCCATTACATTCTGTGACAACGTTCCTTTACGATTCAGGTACCTATCGGCAAATTCATGTGGAACCGAAACGTATACATGTGTGCCATCAATGGCTCCAATGCATTCCTATCATGAAAATTGAATTTTACTCATATTAACCGACTATCAAAATTAATAATACAATGAACTTAACTATCCACTAATAGAAAACATAATGAACCAATACCTTAAAGAAAGGGTAATATTTTCTGTTAGCTGATATTTCCATGGAACATCATTGAAGTCAGGTGGTCTGATAAACTCTGTCTTCAACTAACATATAACGTCGCAAACTGAGCCAACATGTCTAGAGATCGTCTCACCCGAATGTTGGAAATCCTCCATCATCGTTCTGATTGTCTCGTTTTTTCCAACGATTGTTAGAAATATCATAACTTGTTCTTCCAAACTCGTCTTCTTGGTTGGTTGCAATTTGCCTTGATCGGACAAAATTTCACATAATTATGTAAAATAGTCTTTGTCCATGTGGCACTTGTCATGGATCCTGTCAGGATGACCATTGAGTACTTCCAACATGTACTCATGACCAGTTAATATGGATGTATGTCGTAGTTCACGCCCACTTACTTCTAACGCGGCAACACCGCAAAGTGCAATGGCTATATCAGTCAGTATTTCTTCTTCGTCATTTGTAGCACGTCATCTTCTTCCTATACGGCTAGACGATGCCATTTAAACCTACACATTTGCAAAAACATTTATCAACAATTATCAACAATTAACAGTTGTTGTACTACTTAGCAAAATATAACAGTCAATATTTAATTCTAATAATGACAATCCAAAACGGTGTTTAAACATGTAATATCACATAAAACTGTACCACAATTAATAAGTTTATACAGTAGCATTATAAATTGTAATTGTAATGACAACTACCCACTGATGCATACAAAATTGTTGCCAAACACATAGGAAATATAGTGTCATCTACTTATTGGGAAAGTTGTTATAAATCCAGTTAGTCTTTTCCTCGAGCGGGAGTTTCACGAATATCTCCCGCCACCCTAGATTTTCATATAAGTACTGGACAACCGGCAGGTAAAACTGTGTCGGTACTTGCATGGCTGTCATAATGTCAATACAATTGCTCATGGAAAAAGGATTGGATGGAGCACTAGTGTTCTCTTCGTCGTTCTCATCTGCACTGCGATTGCTAGCCCTCGATCCCATAGTTCACTTCTCCACAAGCTCGTCCGTTAATCTACCAATGACATCCGCAAGTGATTGTCCCGAGCGGCTTCTGTTCCTCCTACTTCTCTCTCTTCCATCGCCAGATGTGTTTGACTGTTTTTCCCCTGTTGTCCGATCTGGATCAGGTTCAAAGTCGCTATCATCCATGGGAACCGCGCCTTGATTGGAATAAATGGAGGTCTCCACCGGTTGAGATGTAGATGTGTACACATATCTCTCAGTGACAGTTTGCTTCTCAAATATGATTTCATAAAACTCCTTGTGAGGAAGTCTCTTGTGTTAAATTGTTGTGCCGGTAGGTTTTGCTGATAAGTTAAAAGAATAATATATTAATATTTAGCAGTCCGAAAAAAAAAATTCAAACGACTACAGTGTCATCATTGAATAATATTAGTTAAAAAATATGAAAATTTACCTTGACATATTCTTGCCAAACCTCTACGGGACATGTTGGACTTTGTGACTCGTGATCCCACCCGAACCCCGTGTGTTGCAGCAATTTCTACCATGCTTGATATACTCTTCGCAGGTGAAAGAACTTAAGGTTAATTGTGTGACGTTGAGTCTCCTGCCAGCCACTGATGATATGTCGTCCAACATTTCCTGGTAATCTGTTGTTTTTATTGTAGTATCGTGCGAAGTTTTGGCTCGCTCAAATAACAGGACTAGAAATTTGTGGGTCATCTCAACGGACCAAGCCACAGTATCACTCATCTAAGGACAGTACGGTGAGGGACAACAAACATTGGGACACGATACAAAGCACCAATCACATTACAAAATATAATACTAACATGTGATGGTAATCAAGTAAACACAAATAAACTTATACCTCGTTCGATCCCACACTGCTTGATGACGTCAATGCAAGGGCAGATACAAACAATGTCGACCAACTGGGTGTATGACGAACTCCAACTCTGGAAAAACGTCGAAACTTTCATCTTTGCTACAAGTAGTAATCAACCCTGTGACGTCGAGACAAATTATACTGACATCTGTGCATATGAGCGTAATTTGTTGTTGCGATTAAAGAACAATGTCGAATCTACCGAACAATTATATCAGTTAGTGAAATCCGAAAAAGTATTTCTAATAATCCAATAATTTTTTACGCCCAAAATTTATCCATTATGTTACATACAGAACATATGAAGCTGCACAATTTTTTGACACTTGTGTTAAAAGGAAAAAAAAGTACTAACAATGGCAAAATTAAAATAGAAATAAGTACAATTGCATTAGGTGTCTTCACAGAAGCTAACTGGATTCGCAAAAGCCAGCGGGTCTCTTTACAATAGATTTATAAACCTGCAAAAAAAAAAAAAAAAAAGGATTAAACTCATTTGCAAACTCCAACACCAAACAAATTCACGCGCACATCATACAAACAACACATTAACAAACCTGCAAAAAAAAAAAAATCAAAACAGTCTTTTCCCTTCTCTAAATAAATTCACGTTACAATAGATTATAAACCTGCAACAAAAACAAAAACAAAAAACCAACAAATTAAACTCATTCGCAAACTCCAACACCAAACAAATTCACGCGCTCATCCAACATGTACAACACATTTACAAACCTGCAAAAAAAAAAATCCAAAACAGTCCTTTGCAGTTCACATTGTTCCCTTCACTGAAATCAGACATTTTCGGTGATAGATCTGATGGTTTGACGGGTTTGTGGCTTAACGGTGAACGATCGGAGGGTTTGCTGGCAGGGTGGGTATTCACGGTTGGACTTCGGTGGGTAGGCTGGAGGTGGCTCGACGGGTATTCCCCGGTGGTCGGTGGGGTTGTCACGATCGGATGGTTTCTGGCTTGATGGTGACAGATCTGAGTCGTCCATCGGTGGTTGCGCTAGGATTGTCACAATTGGATGGTTTGTGGCTTGACGGTGACAAATCTGAGTCATCTGTCAGTGGTTGCGGTGGGGTTGTGATGATCCTTTGGCAACTGAAATGGTAATGCAAACTGACCGTGGTGAAGTAGTGAAGAAGCTGGTTATGCAAACTGAAATGGTGAAGTGAAGAAGCAGTGAAGATCTTGGTAATGCAAACTGAAATGGTGAAGTGAAGAAGGCAAGGCGCATGGCCGAAATCTTGAAGTGAAGAAGTAGTGAAGAAGCTGGTAATGTAAACTGAAATGGTGAAGTGAAGGAGCAATGAAGAAGCTGGTAATGTAAACTGAAATGGTGAAATGAAGAAGTAGTGAAGAAGAAAAGTGAAACTGTGAAAAAAAAAAAAAGAGGACTGAAACTGTCATAATGTAAACTGAAATGGTGAACTGATGAAGTGAAGAAGCGGCAATGAAAGAAGAAAAGGGAACCAGTGAAATAAAAGGAGGATTGCAACTGTCTTCAAACGGTCATAAAACTGTCAGGATAATATTTTCAAGATTCTATTGTGTAAATATTCAACCAAATGCTATCTCCAAAATCTGGTTCAAAATATGGATAAAAATACCGTACCAAACGCACCCTATGAGATTGAGTTGTAAGTGTAATAATATCCAATAAATAATGATGTCAACTCTTCTAATTTTAATTTGATCTTATTTCGTGTTTTCACTTCTTAAATGACTAAAATAAATTAAACCGTACTTGATGAATTAAATAAATTCTGATTGGATTAAATTTTAATTTTTGAAAACATAGCATTTCATGAATTATTAGTAGACCTATAAACCGATCATTATAATTGTGCTAACGTTAGGTAATGATAAAAACCATGCCCTTTTTGGATTTTTTTTTTTTTTTACTTAAGACTTTATTTTAGTATATCACTATTAAATTAAATATCTCCAATGAGTATTGATATACGACTTTACAAAACGAATAATAATAATTAGCAACAAAGGAATATTATGAACAGTTAGGAGACAAATGTTTTGGTAGCTAACAAAATATATGTCAGATAATTAAGACACAAACATTTTAATTTTCTGAAAACCTTTTCAATACCAAAAACAATTAACATACTACTAAAAAAAAAATTAAATCCTCTACTATTGACAAAATAACAACTCATCTAGCCTCCAGGGCTTGGCTGACGACCGTGAAGGAAATTTACTCTCTTCATTGAGTTTTTGCATTCGAACCTTTGAACCATCTACCACGTTATAAGTTACCCGGTCATTTGAGTTTATAGAGTATTCAATAAACCCCGATGATTAGTTAAGATGCGTGCAAACTCGCTTGAACACCTCGATTATAAAAAAAAAAAAAAAAAAAAAAGGGTAATAATAATAACAACTCATCTAAGTTATTTAAAAAAGTCCTTTGTTTTTAATTTTTTTTATACATGTATAAAAAACAAAATAAAAAATTAATAATCTCCCTTTTCATATTTTGTATATAAAAGTGATTGAATTACTAAGAAAGAGAAGAAAAAAGAAGGGAGATTGTCGTAATTTGACACTCAGTTTGATTCATCACAACAAGTATTTAAAAGTGGAGAAAATTCTAGAAAGGTCAACATTGTCGGTGGGCCATCGTCAGATTGTCCAAACTTTCTTAGTCAACCCTCACGATCCTCACGATCTTCATCATATTATAAAAATAATGCCACGTATATAGGGCATACCATTCTTATCTGCACCGCGACAACATGCTTTTCTTGCTTACAAACACCTATGGCACGGCGGAACCAGGAAACTGTGTTGAGGGTCAAAGTGTAATATTTAACAAATAAATGAGCCTAAAGTATATAAAAATATACTTAGTAAAATTGTAAATTTAAGGAAGATAAACTGTTAAAATTGAAAACTATATTAATCATAAAACTAAATAATACTAGAATTCTTATCCGACAGATAATTTTAGGGTCCTAAAAGATTAGTTAAAGTACGTATAAACTGGTTCGAACACTTTTAATCAATAAAAAAAAAAAAAAAAAAAAAAAGATATGTCACTAGTGGTGGCATAGATGGATGGTCAAATAATCCATTAATTAAATTAAACCATGTTGAGGGTCAAAGTGTAATATTTAAAAAATAAATGAGGGTAAAGAAAGTATACAAATTTTACTTAGCAAAATTGTAAATTTAAGGAAGATAAACTGTGAAAATTAAAAACTATATTAATGATAAAACTAAATAATACTAAAATTCTTATCCGATGGTTTCAGAATCTCAAAAAATTAATTAAAATACGTGTAAATTGGTTCAAACACTTATAATATAATAATAATAATAATAAAAAAAAAGATATGTCACTAGTGGTGGCATAGATGGATGGTGAAAGAATTAGAAAGGTTGAGGCGTGCCACATACATTGGATGGTCACAAATCGCGATCAATATTTGATTTTTGTTTAGTTAATTCATATTTAAAATACTTTAATTTCTAGAGGATTTGTTTTAATCAATTAATTAATTATGAGTCAACATAACCGACTAGCGTGGAACATAAAAAACATGAAAATAATATTAAGTAACACGAAATGCTCTAGTAGTTTCCTCAAGTATCAATTTCATTTTCAAATATTCTCTCAATTTTTCTAATAATTAATAAAAAAAATTAAAACTATATTTTCAAAAAATCTAAAATTTAAAATAAATCCTTATCATAGTTTATTAAATATTATCTAATTCAACAAATTTTATAATTATGTAATTCCAATGATTGATTTTTTGAAAACTATTTTTAAAATAACTGATATTTAAATTAGGCTAGATTATTGAATTATAGTAATTCCAATTTTTTTATTTAATTTGAAATATTAATTAATAACCGTTCTTAAATCATAATGAAACCTTCAAAAGTGGTCAAGCGCATATGGTGTTACTGACCGGGATTCGATTCTTTGGATGTGCAACTTGATTAGTTTACGGTTTTTAATTAAAAGAGGTTGGTCTGACGGTTAAGGAGATTTGCCCATCTTTCTTGAGTTTTTGGACTCAAACCTTGGGATTATCTATTATAATAACATCATGACTTATCTGGTTCTTAGGGATTGTCGGGTGTTTAATGGATTCTGAAGATTAATTGAGGTGTATTTAAACTGACTCGGACATCCCAGTTACAAAAAAAAAATCAAAAGTAAGGAGATAACACATAAATAACTATGGTAACCACCCATTCAAAATAATAAAAAGGTTCCAAATTTATCTCATCATTTTAAGTAAAAATTTATTTAGATAAAGCCTAATCCAGTTAAATTAATATAAACTTATTTAAGGTATTTTTTTGATAAATTTAAATTAATATCTAAACTCAAGTAATGTACACTATTCTTGAACAGTTAACTGATAAATATTAAAGATTATAAATTATTTGAAATTTTGAATATTATCAATTAATTAAATTAAACCCATCAAATAAAACACTAATCCCATTCGACTAGAAACTTCTTAAATGGAAAGTTCTGATGAAAAAAATAATATCATTCACACGTGTAAATCACAAATCACATTAAAAGTAAAAAAAATAAAATAAAACAAAAATATCCCCAATAAAATATCTACACGCCAAACGCGGCCTTAGTCTTACCACTTTATTATTTTATTTTTTATTTTTTTATACCAACCAATACCGCATCTTTTAGCTGCAGTTATATATTCTGCGACGACCCTCCTCTCTGCAAGCCAACAGTTTATCTTCACTTTTCACTTTTCATTACACAACCACTTGTATTAACACATTGTTTCGTTTCATTATCCCCTCAATTCCCTCTCGGCCGTTTCTTTCAACGCCCCTTTTTATCTATCTTTGCTTCGCTTTCTAATTTGAAGCTTCACTTTCTATCTTTGTATCATTCCTTTGTAGCTTCGACTTGTTTCAGCCTTTTCTGTATCGGTATGTTCTCGTTTCTGTGTTTACGATTCTGGGTATTGCTTTGTTTTTAGTTTTGGGTTGTAAAGTTTTGGGTTTAGTTGTTTCTTGTTGGGTTTCGGTGTTGGTTTGTTGAAGAGTGGGTGAGTTTTTTTTTTTTTCCCCTAGAAATTATGATTTTGTGGATGAAACTGTTTTGATTAGAAGCTTCAGTGAAGTTGGATGTGTGTTTTTTGATGGAAGCTGATTGAATGATATGATCGATTTTAAATTGAAAGACTTTTTTGGGTGATTTTGATGCCCTTTGTTTGGTTTCTGAGAAAACATAGAAGGAATTAGAAATTTTAGATCTCAATATCAGTGTCTTCTTGGTTATGTATAATTTCTTTTTTATCATTAGAGAAGAAAAAAGATAATTGCTTTCTCATCAGATTGTTGGAGGATTGAACTGTTTTAGCCCTCTTTTTTGACCAACATATACAAGTTTATGCAATTTAGGAGAGTTTGTCTTGATTATAAATTCTTCAATCTCCCTACTCATTGAGATTGAGTTTATGTTCTATGTGAAAGAAATAACCTATTTATTTATTTTTTAATTTTGTTTAATTTTATTTTCCTTGTGTTTGAGAAAAATACTAAGGAAAGAATGCTGTTTGCAATTTTGATAATTTCTTTTTTAGCTCTAAGATGTTTTGTGTGAAAGTTTCTACTTGAAGAGGGCACGAGAATGGATTCCCAGTTAGCTATTATATTTCTTTCTTTGTGCCCAAGTGGTCCTCTGATATTACAGTTGCTGGATAAAGCTAAATGCAGATGGCTTCAAGGGCCCATCTTGAATCATGCTGCTGGCTTTTCAGTCGTCATCTTTTTCACCTTTTTATTTTTGGTGGGGATGAAGATGATAGGCCTAATTCTTTGTTTTTATATGTAATTGTGTAGTTGAACGATTTTTGCTTTAGCTAATGTGGAGTCTTCAGTACTTTAATATGATCACTTCCATTTAATATAATTTTGAACCTTATCATCTTTGTTTCCATTCTCTTTTGCTTGTCAAGATGCTTAGGGAATCAAATGATTAGTACTTTGTTCAGGAGGATGACTATTTGGTGGTCGACCTTGACCATAAAAAAGGCATTTCTTAATGGGCCATTATGCATGTGGTGTCTATTTTTGTAGACAGTGAATGATTTGCTCCTGTTGTTTATCGATCAGTAGAATATGTATCACAATGCACATGCCTTCGACTTTTTAGGTTTATGTCTACTGAAGGCATTTTCATATTGTTAGTCCTTATGTCTATTTCCGTGTGTAATTTCTAAGAAAATTTCCTTTTTGTCACAGATTACATGGCTAGGGAACAGAACTTATTTGAGCTGGAGGCTCACTATGAAACTGATCGAGATCATTTGCTCAAGCAGAAATTGAGTTCCATCTCAACATCTACAGGGGTCTCTGAAAACAAAAGCAGCTGTTTTGATTGCAATATTTGCATAGACTCCGCACATGATCCTGTAGTTACCCTCTGTGGTCATCTATATTGTTGGGCTTGCATTTACGAGTGGCTTCATGTCCAAACATCCTCTCAAGATGCTGACAAACAGCAGCAGAATTGCCCCGTCCTGTAAGGCTAACATTTCTCTTACTTCATTGGTTCCTCTCTATTGCCATGGAACATCCTCTTCTGAATCCGAATCCAAGAAGCATAATTTGGGTGTGGGTGTGCCCAGTAGACCGCCTCCTATGTTGAACACTTCAATTACTTCTACTACAACATCCACCACACATCGAACTCCACAACTACATCCAGATCTCTTTCAGTCGCGAACGCAGTCATTACATAACCCACAGTACTTTCCTCACCACTACGGTGGTTATGCAGCCATTGCAACATCTAGTCTCAGTGGTATGGCAACAATTAGCTTTGTTAACCCACTGATGGGAATGTTTGGAGGGATGGTATTAGAGAGGATTTTTGGGAGTTCAGTCACGAGTTTGTCCGCGTATCCATCTTCACATCCTCTAATGACAAGTGGCAACCGTAGAATCAGGAGGCAGGAAGTGGAGATTGACAAGTCCCTTAACAGAGTATCAATCTTTCTTTTTTGTTGCTTAATTCTGTGTCTCCTTTTGTTCTGATCATATAATCTCTTAGCTTTAACCCTTTTCATACTAAAACTATGAGATTGCGTGATTAACTACTGTACAGGGATACAAATGTTGCTAGAAGTTCCAAAGTCGAGTCCGAAACTTTTGTGATAAAACTCTGCTATATTTCACGTGTAGATAATGTCATATTCTTCATTGTAAATTATTGTTTCTCTAATTTTTGCTTCTCTCCGTTTAGCATTCTTGACATTACTCTCTGAACTGGAAGGGTTGATTATCGAAACATGCTTCATTACATAAAATTTTCGAAAATGGGTGATCCTGATCTGAAAGGGAGAACTTTATATGGCGGGTAAACCCAAGTTAATCCGAATATAAAAAAGGAGCCCAAAGTTAACTGGAATACTAATAGAATTCCAAATTGCATAAGGAGATCTCTTATTACTCAAAAATTACGAAACTTTAAATAGCGGTTGACCCAAGTCTTCTTTTTATCTTGATTTTTACTCTCTGAAGAGCATGGAAATCGATAGAATAAGTTGTCTCCATGACTCAATTTTATACAAAATCTTCTCTTTTCTTTCCGCAAAAGATGTTCTTCAAACAACCCTTCTCTCAAAGAGTTTGCAAGACTCATGGAAATCACTTCCTCATCTTGACTTTGATGAATCCGATTTTACTAATGAGAAAAGCTTTACCAACTTCGTGGATAAATTTCTGCTCCACCGTGACAATTCAATCAGTATAATTAGACTTCGACTTCTATGCGGATTTGCGTGCAGAAGTTGTGAATTGGAGACCTGGATTAGTGCTGCAATTACGGCAAGGGTTCAGGAGCTTCAACTCTGCTCTAAATACAAAGCCATCGGTGATGGCTTACCCTCTTCTTTATTCAATTGCAAGTCTTTGGTAACACTCAGACTGAACATCGGATATGTCGTTCGCTTTCCTGATAACTTTTGTTTCCCAAATATGAAGATCATTGATTTCTGTGATGTGCACTTTGGCAAGAACTTCAGTGATCAACTGCTCAACAGCAAAAATCTTGAAGAAATATACTTTATGCATTGTAGAATCGACATTTATAATTCTTCTTCTCCGAGTTCACTTACTGTTGGAGAAGATGTAGTTGCAGATGATTCTCATTGTTCAGGGACTTTTCCCAATTTAAATAAAGCAACTATCGTATTAGGAAAACATCCCGGCAAAGAGGAGGAAACTGGTTTCTGCGCTAGTAAATTCATCAAAACGCTTTCTAATGCCAATGTTCTGTACCTATCAAACGCATGTATTCAGGTATGTTTTCATATTCTGAAATCATCTTTGCCGGATAATTCTGCGAACTCTTATCAACTCTTGTTACAATTTCTAGCATAAACTAACTCTTACAGTAATTTTTCTCTTGCAGCTTTTGCAATATTGCGGAGGAAATTTATTGGATTATCTGCCAACTTTTTGCAATCTCAAGCGTTTGCAGCTTACTGTTAGTATTAAGGATGGTGATATAGGGGTGTTGAGTTGTCTGCTGGATCGCTCTCCTATTCTCGAATCCCTCGGGATAAGATTTTTCAATTACAAATTCAGAAGTTTAGTTTCAAGATGTAACAGAGAACTGAAGCGAGGAGAGTATGCTCGACATTTGGAATGCATTAGAATGGAACATTTTCGTGGAAGCAAGAACCAGGTTGAGCTGGTGAGATTCTTCTTAGCAAATGCTCAAGTGTTGAAGAAGATGAGTCTTTATTCGGATAGAGAATTTCCATTGTCCCTGTACTTATTTGAGTTTCCAAGACTCTCAACAAGTTGTCAACTATTGATTTATTAGACTCTATCCCGAGGGGCATATTTATGAGAGGACTAGCCCAGACAAGTCTTCGGACAAAAAGAAATTGAAAATTTAAATAAAATTATTTTATAGATTCATAAAAATATTATTATATATAAATAACATTTAGGGTTTATTTGGTTGGAGGTTATCCCTCATTACTGATATAATGTCATTTTATATTACTTATATTATCATGTTTGATTGATAAGTAATTAAAAATTTTGATAATATTTTAAAACTAATAGTAATCACTGTCAGTTATATAGGTGGTAATTTAAATACCACATTTTTTTTTAGGTATTATAAGATTATTCAGTAATCTTAATTTTATTACAATTTTATCCTTAACTATTAAATTTTTTGGACAATAATGTCAATGTTTTGTAAACAATTTACAAAAATATTAATGGACTATTTTACAAAAAATTTAGGACATAAACACCCTTAAACTTAAAAAAAAATTAATCAGGTCGAATTTGGCTACCACTAACAAAGAACTAGTCGTTGGCTTTCAACCGACCATGCGCGATCTAGTCATTGTCAGCCGACGATCAGCGGTGGTGGCCGATGGTCGATAGTAACTTGGGTGACTAGGGTTTTTTGTTAAATTTTTAAACTTTTATTCTAGGACATGCTATATAGATTACTTAATTGTTTTTTCTTTCTTTATTATTATTATTATTTGAATTGTTTTTTAATCTCTTACATCTGAGATTTTGCTAGAAAACCCCAACCATAATAAAAGTTTAACAGTTTACATTTGAGATAGTTCTAAACGTTTTCTGGTGATAGTGACAACGATGGTGGTGGTTGCAACGATGGTCAGCGGTGGCTAGAAGGTTGCTGGGGTATTTTAGATAAATTGTTTTTTCAGAACAAGGGTAATAAACTAATCATGTTCAAAAAAATTATTAGATAGAGATAAAATTGTACCTAAATTAAGATTACAAAACTGAGAAGTAGATGAAATAGAAAGAGAGGCATGAGGATTATGGGCGATGTGTCAGTGATATAAGATTTGTTTAATTTTATTATATATATTGTTTGATTTATGTACTCTCAACCGTTGGATAAATGATAAATCCAATGGCTGAGAGCTATTAGTCCAGATTATAGTAAAATGAGGAATATCGTATTAGAGCCCCATTATATATATATAAACATTTGTCTTGAATTTAGAGTTTTTCTATCGGCAGCATGTGCCTAAATAGTAATGGTACTTAATTTCTTTACTTACACACAATAAATGTCTACAACCAACAAACAAAAATGGACCCTCTTCACACATATATAAGAAGCTTCCTCTTTTTTAAAATAATTAAATTAAAAATTTCACTTGCAAACTGCTATGCAATATTTTTCAACAGACAATTTCATGGCTTCTTCCTCTTTTCATTCATTGCATCATCTTTAAATGGAAGACCTTCAAATTATTTTAAACAACTTGATTCCCGGATATTCATGTGCTTTGCCTTTATATCTCAGATTTTGCTAAGATTTCAGTTGTTTAAATTATGTTAAACAAATATCTAATTTAATACATACATTATCAATAACAGATTCTACATATATTATCCATTTTAAAAACCACCCATCATTTTTATTATTAATAAAAAATACCTACATTATATACACATCTTGTGTTTCTATGTTACAGCAAGATTATTATTATTATTTTTTTTTTATATGATTGGGGTGTTCGAACCAATTTGCGCGTACCTCAACTAATATTTCATATTCATTAAACACCCAACAAGCCCAATGTTTAAGGTAAGTCTTTTTTTATGACCGGAGTGTCTAAATCAATTTGCGCATACCTCAACAAATCCTCCACATCCATTGAATAATTGAATACTCAACAAACTCAATGTTTTAAATAAGTCACAAATATAGTAGGTGATCTCAAAGTAATTCGAACCTAAGAAGTTAATAAAGAAAACAAATTTTTTTAATCGTCAGGTCAATCACTTAAAGTTCAGTTTGTATTTAACAATCGGTGCATGGTAAAATAATAGATTTGACACAATATATAATAGGTTTGAAAGATCATCTTTCACAACATATATCATATAAATTTGCGAAATCCCAATTGTCTTATCCTATTTTTCTTGTCACACATATAACATAAGAACGAGTAATTATAATTCCAAAATATCTGTGAATTTAAGAAATTATACAACTATCAATGGACAATGTAGAAGGTTGATGTATATAGGACAGAAACATGATCAGTCACCGACAAATTAAAGACTTATTAGAAGCATCGTCAACAGTCGCCATCACATGCCCTTGCTCTCTATGATCACTGTCTCAACAACACCGCTGTCACTCCTCACCGTACTCAGTTTCTGTACTTTACAGGACGTGAAAAAACGCGCTTTTATTTTTTTAATTTTTCAATATTCTCTTTATAAGATAACGTTAATGAATCTTCATTCTGAATATAATCACCGACAACCGCGTCCATAACTCTATAAAACACAAGCTTCCTCTTCAAGAATTTCAATATCTAGTTATCTAGCTATCTTTTGTTTGTCATCGAGGAATTTATTCACCAAAAATATTCCAACTTTTGGTGTTTGTTTAGAGAGAAAATTAAGCCTGTTGAAATGGGTCCTGTAGTTGTTCCTTCTGTGTTGCTTTGGCACCTTTTCTTCTTCGTGAGTGTTATGTTTGAGGGCATTAATTGTCAAGCCAGTCGTTGGCTTAATGCTCATGCAACTTTCTATGGAGCCAACCAGAGCCCCTCCACTCTTGGTAGACTATTTTATATCTTATTTAGGGTTTTGTGAAACGACATAGAACAAGATTCTGGCCTTGCTCAGAATTAGGATTCTCTTTTGATTTGAGTTCTTCTAACTTTTCAAATCTCATGACTCATATATATTATTAATAATAGTATATGGTTATGATTTGAATAGTTGATGTCTAAAATGGGCACATTTTTTTAACTCACTTTACAATACAGAATTACAAAACTCATTTTCCTGAATTTTATTCACTAATTCTTGATTGTAGACGTATTGAACATGTTTTATGTTTACATTATGCCTATATTTATTAGGGGGAGCTTGTGGTTACGATAATACCATCCACGCCGGCTTCGGAATCAACACAGCGGCCGTGAGTGGTGCACTTTACAGAGGAGGGGAGGCGTGCGGTGCTTGCTACCATCTAATGTGCGACTTCAAGGCCGATCCAAAGTGGTGCCTGCGCCGTGCGACGGTGACCATAACAGCCACCAACTTCTGCCCTCCGAATAACAACGGCGGATGGTGCGATCCCCCTCGCCAACACTTTGACATGTCCATGCCTGCTTTCTTGCGCATTGCTCGACAAGGCAATGAAGGCATCGTCCCTGTCCTCTATCGAAGGTACAGTTTCTCATCAGCCTTATTAAACAAATAGAAGGAACGTGGCTAATAATAGAATAATTTTCCAGGACAAGTGGGCTGAGTTGACTCCAAACACCAGTGTTTGGTATTGATTGTTTCAGTTGCAATTAATAGGCTATAAGAAGGTTCTTGCATCATTTAAACTGTTTATACTGTTTGGTTGGAAAGAAAGTTATTGATAATTTGTTTGGAAATTGAAGGGTGGCATGCAGGAGGAGAGGGGGAGTCCACTTCACATTGAGAGGGCAATCAAACTTCAACTTGGTGATGGTTTCAAACGTGGGTGGTAGCGGCGACGTGAAGGCTGCATGGGTTAGAGGGTCAAGGTCAAGAACGTGGGCCGCCATGCAGAGAAACTGGGGAGCAAACTGGTCAACAAGCGTCGATCTTCGAAACCAAAAACTCTCTTTTAAAATCACTTTGGTCGATCGAAGAACACTTCAGTTCTTCAATGTCGTGCCTTCGTCTTGGAGATTTGGCCAGACTTATTCTTCCAAAAATCAGTTCTCCAATTAACATCTTTATATATAGAGTAATTAATTAGTTTAATCAGCATGTCCATGAACTGGCTGTTTTTTTATTTATAGTTCTGGACATAATTATTTAACAGTTCTATGTTGTTTTGTAATTCATAAATAGATGACTCCTAAAACTGGGAGAAAATTCTATATCTGTTATTCAATTCAAGATGATGAATAAAAAATTTAATATATAGTGAGAATAATGATTGAAGTCCTTACAATTATTTTTTTAATATATGGTTGTTTTATTAACCAAAAAAAAATATATATATATATATATATATATATGTGTGTGTGTGTGTGTGAAAGAGATAAAAAAAAAGTTTTAATTATTTTGCTGATTTTTTTGAATAGAATAAAAACTTAGATACGTGGGCCTTGATTTGGGCCAGACCAGGAATCAACTGGCCTGCTTAATGAAAGGCCCTTACAAAAGCTTAAAAGGACAAAATATATTTTTCATTTTCTCAGTTTCAAAATATTATTTTTAGATAAATATAATAAAAACGTTATTATATTTTCAGACAATAGAAAATAGATTTATAGAATAAAATTAAAATAATCAATAATTTGGAGGCAAATATATATTGTCTCTTTTACAAAATTTTACTTTAACCTCAAAGTATAGCTAACCTAAAGCCCTAGTCAAAAGACTCAAAACCCTTGAAACCAAAAATTCAACTGAAATTTTCTCAAACATTTCCCTCTCGACTCCAATGGCATCAACAATCTTGAAGAAAGCTCTCAACTTCTCGGCAATAAACCCACCCATCTTTATAAGAGCATACAGCACAGCCAAAAGAAACAATCTTTATTCAAGAATTAGTCCTCTTGGTGACCCAAATTTAAGTTTAGTCCCAGTTCTTGACCAGTGGGTTCAAGAAGGCAAGAAGGTCAAGGGGGCCGAACTCCAGCATATCGTCCGTAATTTACGCGCCCGCCAAAGGTTCCAGCACGCTCTTCAGGTTACCTTCCAAAAATTCATTATTAGTTGCTCTATGTGTTTCTTCAGTAAAACTGATAATTTTTTTATTGTTAAGGGATGCTTTTTTTATGTAAATGAACATGTATTGGTATTTGTTTGATTAAATACTTATTGGTTCATGGTAGAAAATTGATAGAATGGATTAGTAATTAGGCCTTTTATAGCTTGAGGTGTTAATTTTTTCATTGCATTCTGTTTGCTTATTCATGATTTTAATCCTTATATTTTCATGCGATATTGTGGCAGTTCCCAGTTTTAATTTTTTTTATCTCTCACCGTTGTTATTAAACTCTGTTTTTGACAGAGCGCTAGCCATGAGGTTAGATGAATTGCAATTTATTATTTATAACTTTCGACATTCACTGAGATAGATTTTATTCAACCTTAGTAATTCAGGTAGGATTGAGGATGAACTCTTGTATGCAAAGGCTGAATATTGAGTTTCAAAAGAAAGGACTTGGAGGCTTGAATTTTGTTGGATGTTAAGGTAAATAAGAGATTGGTTACATTGCAATCACAACTCCGTTTTGGTAGATACACTTATTAAACAGTTTTAATATATGAATTCAGTATTAATTTTTTTGAGTAGGTTATAATTTAGGCAAAGAAGCTGCTGATTCTCTAGCTGCAAGTAAAATCAGAAATACCTGTCTGAAAATTTAAAGAAGTACTTTTGTGTTGATGGAATAACAATTTGTTAAATGTGTTTGGATATATAGATTTTGTTGTTATCTATACAGTACTCAGATACTGACTGTGTTTTTTGTGCTGGGATCCCAAATACTGATTTGTTATGTGAAGGTTTAAGGGACACATTTGTTCATATAGCCTTTGTCTTCATTGATGCAGGTTTCTGAGTGGATGAGCAGCAAGGGCCTACCATTTTCAGTCGGTGAGCGCGCTGTGCAGTTGGATTTGATTGGTAGAGTTCAAGGGCTAGAGGCGGCAGAAAGTTACTTCAATAGTTTAAATGATGAAGATAAAGTAGACAAAGTTTATGGTGCTCTTTTAAATTGTTATGTCCGAGAAGGCCTTGTTGACAAGTCTCTCGCCCATCTGCAGAAGATGAAGGATCTGGGTTTTGCTTCCTCTGCTCTCAGTTATAACAGTCTCATGTGCCTGTACAACCATACTGACCAGTTTGAGAAGATCCCTGATGTGCTGTCACATATGAAACAAAACGGTGTCTCCGCCGACAACTTCAGCTATAGAATTTGCATGCATGCTTATGGAGCAAGGTCTGATATTGGCAGCATGGAGCATATTTTAGAAGAGATGGAGAACCAACCTCATATCACCATGGACTGGCTTACATATTCCACGGTGGCCAGTGTCTATATCAAAGCGGGTCTTAAAGAGAAAGCATTAATCTATCTTAAAAAATGTGAAGAGAAGGTATCTAAAGATGCTGTAGGCTATAATAATCTTATCTCAATGTACGCAACTCTTGGAAATAAAGATGAGATGATGAGGTTGTGGGATCTCCAGAAAAGAAATTCTAAGAAGCAGATCAATAGGGATTATATAACCATGTTGGGTTCTCTAGTGAGGATTGGTGAACTCGAAGAATCTAAAAAATTGTTCGAGGAGTGGGAATCATCTTGTGAAACCTATGATTTCCGAGTGCCAAATGTTCTCCTTTTTGGGTATTCTCAGAGGGGATTGATCGAGAATGCTGAAGCAATGCTAAGAGACATAGTCAAAAAGGGAAGACTCCAACTCCAAATAGTTGGTCTATTGTTGCGGCCGGATATCTTGATAAGCTGAATATGGAAAAGGCTTTTGAGTGCATAAAAGAAGCCCTGGCTGTACAAGAAGAAAATATACGGTGGAGACCCAAACCTTTGTTGATTTCTAGCATATTGAGCTGGCTTGGTGATAACAGTGATGCTGACGATGTTGAAGCTTTCATTAGCTCATTGAAAAATAAGGTTCCGAAAAGCAGGGAAATGTTCCACGCATTGATTAAGGCGTATACCAGAAGTGGGAAAGAAGTGGATGGGCTTTTGGAGAGTATGAAAGCTGATAACATAACTGAAGATGAGGAAACTAAGTCGCTCCTTAGTTGAAGATAGCAATAGGCTAATGTTTCAATAGGTTTTTCTCCCTAATTTCGGCATGTTGATGTTTTTAAGCTGAAGTAAATCATAAACTCAATGCTAGCAATTCTGATAATATGAATGTTTGTAGAGTCAGAGAAAGTATTCCAAAATGAGTCTTGGCCCTGGTATAAGATGATTGCTTCACAGCATGTAACGATTGTTTTGCCTCAGGAAGACATTTATGTATATTGTTATTTTCCCTCCTTTTCATTTGACTGTTTGGACTCATTGTAATAATAATTAATTCCTCATTTTGCTAATAGGTCCTCATTAAAACTATTATCAGGTTTCAGGAGATTAATTGAGGTGTACATACAGTGGTTTGGACACTTCCTGTCATTTAAAAAAAAAAAAAAAAAAAAAATCCTCCTTTTATCTTTTAAAATAATATCAAAACTAATTAGCAGGGGAAAGAGGAAAAATGCGAATTAAAAATATATTTTGAATGCTTGTTTATTTTCATAAATGTGAGAAAATCTCTTAGTGGGTTTCGTCTTGGGCTTAAGTTGGGCCTGCAACCAAATAAGTGACAAAGTCTCACCATAAACTATAATCGTCTATCCCTTTCCTTCCCTCTCTTTAGTCTCTCTGAACCAAAATGGCCAGAGATCGAAACGACACTCACGAAGGAGACGACGAAGTTCCACCATCGAAGATGAAATCGAAATACAAGTCGCGAGAAAGTTCCGATTCAGAATCCGAAGATGACAGAAAACAAGTAAAAAGCGATAAACGAAAGCGGAAATCAGGAAAACGACGCCGTAGCAGAAGCGACGAAGATTCAGATTCAGAGTCAGAATATTCTTCTTCCTCGTCCGAGTACTCGGAGTCGGAGTCGGAATCTCAGCCGGAGTCGGAGAGCGAAGAGGAGAAGAGGAGAAGGAAGAGAAAGGAGAGGAAGAGAAGAAGAGAAAAGGAAGAGGAGAGAGAAAGGAAACGAAGGAAGAGAGAGAAAGAAAAGAGGAAGAGAGAAAGAAAGAAAGAAAGAAGAAGAAAGAAGAAAAAGAAGGAGAAGCTGGAGAGAGGTAAGAGAGCAGCTGTAACGAATTCTTGGGGCAAATATGGAATTATCAGGGAAACAGATATGTGGTAATGCTTTTAACTCTCCAATACTGTATCTTTGAAAATTTGGTTCCTTTTTGGCTCTGTTTTTTTGCATAGGAAGTTGAAACGGAAGTGTTATTCTGTTGGTTTCAGCTTGAATGAGTTTGTGTTTTGTGTTTTCTAATGGAAATAGCTTTGAAATCATTATCTGTTTCACGTGTAGACTGTAGTTTTTTATTGTTAATTTCATGTAAAAGTTTCTGTTTTTATATCTTAATGAGGTTCTGTGGGAAAAAATTATGTGTTTTGTAGGAATAAGAGGCCTGAGTTCACAGCATGGCTAGCAGAAGTGAGACAGGTATTTCAACTTTACTCTTTTAATACCCATGCAAACTTTCTAAATACATTATCAATTCTTGTTTTGTTTATCATTAGGGGTTAGGCAAACAATTGCAGAGGGGAGATGTTAGTTATAGAAAGTTTAAAAAGAAAAAATAAAATTGCATGGTTACTGCATAATGGAGATCTTCAATTCCCTTTTTGTTTTATAGCTATTGTAATTTTCATTTTCATTTTTTTTTTATTTGCTTTTCTTCTTGTTCCTGAAATAGGTAGAAAAACTAAGTTTAATCTGTTGTCTCCATCAGTCAATTTTCAAGTTCAGCTAATAGTTTAAAAGAGCTCGAGTGTATTGTAATTTTTTGGATAATTTTCTGTTGCAGGTGAACCTGGAAAGTTTGCCGAACTGGGAAGAGAAGCAAATGTTCAAACAGTAAGTATGAAAACTATTTGTTGATTGTTTTCAGTTTAATTCTCAAAAATGATATCGAAATTATGTTCAGCACTTCTCAATTAATTAATTTTACAGATTCATGGAGGATCACAACACAGCTACCTTTCCTTCCAAAAAGTAAGGCTCTTTGCTGATCTGTTTCTTTTTCTTCGTTCATTTCATTGTGCTGTATTAGAAACATTAAATATTTTCAATGTAAATTAAAAATTTTAAACCTTTTTATTTGCTTTTAGGGGTTTTTTTGGTGCTTGTATATGCATTTGTATTATGTAGGTTCTCAACACAGATGGAAAATTTGATTAAAAAAGTTTCTCTATGTGATAAATCCGTTACCTTGTTGGTTTTGATTTATTGTAAGATTGAAGTTAGAAGATACACATTCTCTTTCTGGGAATTTGGGGTCTGTTATTTTGTTTACATATTGTTTTCTCATAATATGCTATCAAGAAGATGAATAAAAATCAGTTTGGTAATTTTGAATTAATCTTGTCATGTTTGGTTGTGTTTGCATGGTGGCAGGTATTATAACCTTGATGCTTATCACAAACGCCAAATGGAAAAAGAATTCATGAAGGGTTTTAAAAAGGTCTCACAAAAGGAACGTACTATATTCAATGATGAAGAACAGCGTCGGTATGTTATGGTGCTTGCTAACATTTGACTTTTTCTGAAGTTGAAATCATCTTCCTTATCAGTTTTGTCATTAATCCATGGACTATTAGTATGTCTTTTTAATTAAAAAGCAGTTTTAACTGTATGAATTGGTAGCTTCAACTTAATGTAGTGTTTTCTTGAATATATCTCTCATCTGAACTGGACTCTTGCATTGAACATTCCATATGTATACATTTTGGAAGCAATTATGAATCGTGGATACTATACTGAAGTAATCATTATGGTGAATCCACTTAATATCTTTGAAATGCCATTTATCTGTTTTGATTCTGCTGCAGTGTGTCTCTAAATTGGGACAATTCTCAAAATATGTTTTCAGGTTTTGCATTATGCTAACAAGTATGTGATCTGATTCTGAAACTTTGTTCTGATGCTTTTTTGAGCATTTTTTGTTTTCCTCCTGTTTGTCTCAATGGGCAAATTACTTATCTGGTCAGGATTGAGCAGAAAATTGTTCCATTTAATCGTAATCATGCATGCTGTGACATAAAAGGTTAAATTCAACTTACGAACCTTTTATCCGAGGTTGTGTTTCCTTAACTAGCTACAATTTTCTGGTTTTGGGCTCTTAAGTCTTAACCCACATGGTTTTAACATGCCAAAATTGCAAAGAGAGGACAATCCACACTCATTAAAACTGTTGCATCATCTCATTTGGTAATAATTTTCTTCTCTTTCAGATTGGAATTGCAGCAAGCTCGTGAAAAGCAAAAGGAAGAAGAGGTGGAAGCTTTAAAGCGCTCTATGCAGAGTGGAATGGTTAGCATTTTTTATCTCAATCTAATTTTATTTTCATTTTTTAAACCTTTAAATTCTATGAAAATTTTGCTTTCTTATCTAATCAATGTTTGAATTTTAAGGCACAAGCAATGAAAGAGCAAGCTCAGCTCAGGGAAGAGATGGCTTATCAATACAAACTTGGCAACTTTGAGGTGAGGAAGTGAAGTTTGATTTCTCTTCAACACTATCAATCATTCTCTTGCAAATCATTGATGTATTGCCAATATGTTTATGCAGGCTGCAGCTGCTATTCAGAGAAGATTGGACCCAGATGTTGCTATGTAAGATGGTTAGCTATATTGTCGGGAGTTGACTGCGTACAGGTTGTGTTTAAATACAGAGTTCGACACTACCAAGATCCATGAAATCTTTTTGTGCTCATATCCTCCATTTAAGAGACCAGCAGATTGATGCTGTGTTCTAGGTTTGAACCATCTTGTGACTTTGGTTTCTCCTCTATAGCATATTTGCAGATTCATAGGCATAGACATTTCTACTGCTATTCATATACTAAATTATTAGTATCAAGTTATTTTTGATGATTAAGCAAGAGAGTTAAGTAGTGAGCAATGGTGAGACGAGATGGCAGAAGATATCAGATGTCTCAAATTTTCCTTGTGTATTGTTTTGGCGGTTAATGTACTAATACTGTAGGTAGTTATTAAATCAATTACTCTCGTGTTCTCTTCTATATATGAGCTGCTTTAGCATAATTATTATACTCCGATAGTATTTGATAATGGAGTATAAACAATTTTTCACAGGTTACAAGTTCTCTGTTTAGGATTTGTTTTATGGAATGTGTAAAAAGCACAGCACAATGCACTCTGGTTTATTCGACAAAATTGTGATGATTGGTTCTATCACAGTAACTCCATACCATCTAGTGATTCTTAGGAAGTTGAAATTATCCTGGAAAGGGTGGACTTTCTTCAGGTGCTGCTGGAGTGAATGACTACTAATGTATGCATCAGACTATGCAGTTGCTCTGGCTTTAGTTTGGTAACATTAAATGTGGTAAAAAACTGATCTCGATTGAACTCCAATCTTCTGTTGGCTCAATGTTATGCCAATGTTAATATAAGCATAATCTGCGTAGCTATCTCAGCTGTTCATTTGTAAGCACGGATCCATTCGAAGCTTTTGTAGTTTTTCTGCCCCTTTTTTCGCTTACCATCACTACTCTTCCTGAACTTCCTTAAGTTTCAGTATAAAATTCATCCCCAGAGACTCCATAGAATACCCTTTATATCCTGGAAACCTCACTTTCCATGAAAGAGTTTCAAGGTACTCAAACATGTCCCAATCCAGGGTTCAATATCTTTCTTCCCTTACCAAAAAATGGAAAAACTCTGCGCTCTGAATTGATGCACCCATATGTTTTCTTTGACCATTTCTTCTAGCTGGTGCAACTAAGCATTGGCCCTGACCTTGCTTGGAAACACTGCCAACAATGCCAATCCTGTTTCCACCAAAGCTTCACCATTTTCGATCGCCTGTGATAATCCTCTTTGTCATCTCTTTAACTGCGTCAATAACCAATGTTTCTATAACGTCATCTACAAGGACAGATCCTCAACTTATGTTGTTGCTAGGAGAGTTCCACATTTGTGTCACAAAATGCACCTGTTACAGCCATTCATGATGTGTTATTTGGTTGTTCATTTGCCAGCAGAGGCTTCCCTGAAAGCCAGTTCGGTCGTGTTTCCGGGATACTAGGATTCGGTCAGGGCCAAAGTTCTCTGATACAACAGCTCGGCAGTTTATTGAATCTCGCTTCTCCTACTGCTTTTTTGATCCTCAACCTGAAGGAGGATACATGCCTGTGGGGTTTCTGAAGTTTGGCACTGACATGGGCTATCGCGGAGGCCAAGTTCAAACAACCCCTTCTGTAAATCACTCTACGAGCGATAATTACTACTTAAATTTACTAGCGTCAATAACAAACGTTTGAATGATCCTCCTAACACCTTGATTGATTCCGGAACTGTTCTCACCTATATCCATCAAGATGCTTACTGGAAGTTGCATATGGAGTTTAAATACTAATTTGATCGATTAGATCAGCTCGAACGAACCACATGCCCTCCTCCATTTGCAACTTTGTTATAAGTTTCCAACAGATTTTAAACAGTTTTTGTCAATGACATTCCATTTTCAGGATGCTGATCTGACTGTTCAACCAGAGCATGTATTGATTATGAACCACCAAGAAAGGTTTTCCGTTCTACCCATTGTTCCAGATAATGCGACAACTGTGTAGGAATTATGATAATCTCTCAATTCTCTCTGGTTTGTTCCAGAAAATTGTGCCGAAGATAAAGGTTTTTTTTTTTCACAATCCATCAGGCCTTATTCCTAATTTAATAATTATAATAATATAGAAAATTGAGAGATTATCATCAACTACCTTTAAAGTTTTCAAATTTATTATTCAGATAATAATTTTTGCATTTTTTGTCGTAAAAACTGTACCATAGATACCCATTTGCGTTATCAAATGGACCCTCAAAATCTAAATTTATATCACATATATCTGTTTGTGCTCATCTGCCACAAATGATAATATAACGGAGTTAAGAAAATAGGTATCCGTGATATAGTTTCAAATTTTGAGGGTGATATATGATTAAAAATATATATATGCAAAAATTGTCATCCGAATGATAAATTTAAAAACCTTAAAATTAGTCTATGATATTCTCAAGTCGGTACAAAAGACAAACTATTTATAGAATTAGTATATAGTTGAAGAAGATTTAGACCAATACAGAATTGAAGTGGTTGGTTCATGAGATTAAAATGGTAATTGAGTATTCAAAGAATGTAAAAAGATGTGAGAGTATTTTGGTCATTGATCGAATTAAATCTAAACATGAAAAGAAGAGTTAAGATATAGTTATTTTATATTAGCCCTTTTTCAAGTTGTTGAATTTATCAAAAATGGCTTAACAATTGTGATACTCATCAAATTTTGTTAGGGAAATGATTTTTAGTTCGATTGTTTTTCTTTTTAGTCTCGTCTTCAATTTTAAGTGGAGATATAATTATAATAAATAAACTACTATTCTTCTTCTCACATTCTTTTACTTCAAAATTTTATATACGTAGTCATGCAAAATTAAAAGTAAATTTATATTTATGTCTTTACAGAATAAATATCACAAATTCTCATCGAGGAAATTTGAGATAAAATATAAAGCACTTAAACTTGATGATGAGGCTGAAATAAATAACTGAGGGCTAAAATTATTCCCCATTTTATTAGAGTGGAGCTATTGACACCCCATTAATGAACTAAACAAACTATATTTCTTAAAATGTCTCATTTCAAAGTTTTAAAATTAATTTTTTTTTTCTTATAACATCTCATAAATTCCCTTTATTCTATGTTTTTTAAATATTTTAAAAGAGTTAACTTTTCATTCCATTTACTTATGTTATATACACCCACCATTGTTATTCTTAATATAAAATTTTAGATAATTAAATTGAAAATTAAAAAAAAAATCTTACAAATAATCCTAAGAACATAATATAATTAAACGACGCAAAAAATTAGGTTAAAATTAAATAACTACAAGACTTTGAAAATAAAAATAACAGTAAATTTATATATGAAACAATTAAAAACTTATAAATTTGTATTGCATAATATTTTTATTCTAATAATGATTTGAATAGCATTAAAAAAACAAATAGACTTTATGAGATAATAGTGGGGTATTGAAAGTATTGGGAAAAAATTGAAAATAAAGTTAAACTTATTAATTTAATATATTATTAAAAAATAGGGTATCCTTAATCCATTAATGGAATAGATTATAGATCCACTATTTTTTTTAACTAATAAATAATCTGACCCAGGCCCAAAGTCAGGAGCCCAAAGACAATCTGTATGAATAGGTTTTACAGTTTTAGCCAATGTTTCCAAAACCGGATCGAACTATGACCCGTTCAAGGGTCCAGTTTCTGATTTGATCGGTTTGACCAGTTGGATCGGTCGATTAGACCATATCTTGTAAAATCACATGTTAGTCCCTAAATGTTTAAAATTCATCAAAAACATCTTTCTAATACTCCCTTAAGGTTTGAAATCTCTCCAAAACACCCCTGTCGTGTGAAAAGACTGGTGACTGGTGAGTGGTGGCGGCAGCGACGATCGACAGCCAATCGAAGTTTGGAATCATGGGGCTTTTGATGTATAGGTGCCGACGAATCTGATGGTGGTGTTAGCGAGTTCTATCGGAGCTGAAACTTGTTAGAATTAAGAAGGAAGTCGGACGGTCGCGTGAACTATAGGTGGACGGTGAGTGATGAAGGCTGGATGACGACCACTGAAAATGGATGGGTTTTGTTGTGGAGATGTCATCAAGTCTAATGGTAGTGTTTTCTCCCTTGAACGATGTCGGAATCCATCGAGATTGAGTTGTGATTGGACCGCGATTCGATACTATTTCGACGATCCAACCATGGCTCAATCCGGTTAGATTGAAAATACAGGTTTTCAAAGGATACTGGACAGGAGATGCCGTTGGCTCCCGGTCGAACTGGTCCGATTTTCTGAACACTGGTTTTAGCAAAGAAAGAATAGGGCAGTAATAAACCCATCAAAAGAAATTTTTGGATACATAAAATAAAAATTGATATTTGGGTT